>OX235263.1:47810084-48410084 GCA_944472135.2 Trichobilharzia regenti
GTCGAAGCATCTGCACAAGAAGCCGACATGTCAACCTGAGACCGAACACTTCGGTCCAATCAATCGACGGGAAAATCAAAAATTCAATTCAATAATTAATATTGACCCGTTGCACAAGAGGTGGCTCTCGTGGCCCAAGTGGTCTAGTGGATAACGCTTTGGCGTTTGAAACTATGGGCACTGGGTTCGAGCCTCGGTGGGAACATCATCACTCACTGAGAAATGCAGGTACATCCAGCTGACGAGTCCCAATTAGGACGAAATGCGCATCCTGGATTCCACTGCTAGCCACCATCCACCAATTGTATACAAATCAAATCCCCAGACATCGTCGAAGCATCTGCACAAGAAGCCGACATGTCAACCTGAGACCGAACACTTCGGTCCAATCAATCGACGGGAAAATCAAAAATTCAATTCAATAATTAATATTTGACCCGTTGCACAAGAGGTGGCTCTCGTGGCCCAAGTGGTCTAGTGGATAACGCTTTGGCGTTTGAAACTATGGGCACTGGGTTCGAGCCTCGGTGGGAACATCATCACTCACTGAGAAATGCAGGTACATCCAGCTGACGAGTCCCAATTAGGACGAAATGCGCATCCTGGATTCCACTGCTAGCCACCATCCACCAATTGTATACAAATCAAATCCCCAGACATCGTCGAAGCATCTGCACAAGAAGCCGACATGTCAACCTGAGACCGAACACTTCGGTCCAATCAATCGACGGGAAAATCAAAAATTCAATTCAATAATTAATATTTGACCCGTTGCACAAGAGGTGGCTCTCGTGGCCCAAGTGGTCTAGTGGATAACGCTTTGGCGTTTGAAACTATGGGCACTGGGTTCGAGCCTCGGTGGGAACATCATCACTCACTGAGAAATGCAGGTACATCCAGCTGACGAGTCCCAATTAGGACGAAATGCGCATCCTGGATTCCACTGCTAGCCACCATCCACCAATTGTATACAAATCAAATCCCCAGACATCGTCGAAGCATCTGCACAAGAAGCCGACATGTCAACCTGAGACCGAACACTTCGGTCCAATCAATCGACGGGAAAATCAAAAATTCAATTCAATAATTAATATTTGACCCGTTGCACAAGAGGTGGCTCTCGTGGCCCAAGTGGTCTAGTGGATAACGCTTTGGCGTTTGAAACTATGGGCACTGGGTTCGAGCCTCGGTGGGAACATCATCACTCACTGAGAAATGCAGGTACATCCAGCTGACGAGTCCCAATTAGGACGAAATGCGCATCCTGGATTCCACTGCTAGCCACCATCCACCAATTGTATACAAATCAAATCCCCAGACATCGTCGAAGCATCTGCACAAGAAGCCGACATGTCAACCTGAGACCGAACACTTCGGTCCAATCAATCGACGGGAAAATCAAAAATTCAATTCAATAATTAATATTGACCCGTTGCACAAGAGGTGGCTCTCGTGGCCCAAGTGGTCTAGTGGATAACGCTTTGGCGTTTGAAACTATGGGCACTGGGTTCGAGCCTCGGTGGGAACATCATCACTCACTGAGAAATGCAGGTACATCCAGCTGACGAGTCCCAATTAGGACGAAATGCGCATCCTGGATTCCACTGCTAGCCACCATCCACCAATTGTATACAAATCAAATCCCCAGACATCGTCGAAGCATCTGCACAAGAAGCCGACATGTCAACCTGAGACCGAACACTTCGGTCCAATCAATCGACGGGAAAATCAAAAATTCAATTCAATAATTAATATGACCCGTTGCACAAGAGGTGGCTCTCGTGGCCCAAGTGGTCTAGTGGATAACGCTTTGGCGTTTGAAACTATGGGCACTGGGTTCGAGCCTCGGTGGGAACATCATCACTCACTGAGAAATGCAGGTACATCCAGCTGACGAGTCCCAATTAGGACGAAATGCGCATCCTGGATTCCACTGCTAGCCACCATCCACCAATTGTATACAAATCAAATCCCCAGACATCGTCGAAGCATCTGCACAAGAAGCCGACATGTCAACCTGAGACCGAACACTTCGGTCCAATCAATCGACGGAAAATCAAAAATTCAATTCAATAATTAATATGACCCGTTGCACAAGAGGTGGCTCTCGTGGCCCAAGTGGTCTAGTGGATAACGCTTTGGCGTTTGAAACTATGGGCACTGGGTTCGAGCCTCGGTGGGAACATCATCACTCACTGAGAAATGCAGGTACATCCAGCTGACGAGTCCCAATTAGGACGAAATGCGCATCCTGGATTCCACTGCTAGCCACCATCCACCAATTGTATACAAATCAAATCCCCAGACATCGTCGAAGCATCTGCACAAGAAGCCGACATGTCAACCTGAGACCGAACACTTCGGTCCAATCAATCGACGGGAAAATCAAAAATTCAATTCAATAATTAATATGACCCGTCGCACAAGAGGTGGCTCTCGTGGCCCAAGTGGTCTAGTGGATAACGCTTTGGCGTTTGAAACTATGGGCACTGGGTTCGAGCCTCGGTGGGAACATCATCACTCACTGAGAAATGCAGGTACATCCAGCTGACGAGTCCCAATTAGGACGAAATGCGCATCCTGGATTCCACTGCTAGCCACCATCCACCAATTGTATACAAACTAAATCCCCAGACATCGTCGAAGCATCTGCACAAGAAGCCGACATGTCAACCTGAGACCGAACACTTCGGTCCAATCAATCGACGGGAAAATCAAAAATTCAATTCAATAATTAATATGACCCGTCGCACAAGAGGTGGCTCTCGTGGCCCAAGTGGTCTAGTGGATAACGCTTTGGCGTTTGAAACTATGGGCACTGGGTTCGAGCCTCGGTGGGAACATCATCACTCACTGAGAAATGCAGGTACATCCAGCTGACGAGTCCCAATTAGGACGAAATGCGCATCCTGGATTCCACTGCTAGCCACCATCCACCAATTGTATACAAATCAAATCCCCAGACATCGTCGAAGCATCTGCACAAGAAGCCGACATGTCAACCTGAGACCGAGCACTTCGGTCCAATCAATCGACGGGAAAATCAAAAATTCAATTCAATAATTAATATGACCCGTCGCACAAGAGGTGGCTCTCGTGGCCCAAGTGGTCTAGTGGATAACGCTTTGGCGTTTGAAACTATGGGTACTGGGTTCGAGCCTCGGTGGGAACATCATCACTCACTGAGAAATGCAGGTACATCCAGCTGACGAGTCCCAAATAGGACGAAATGCGCATCCTGGATTCCACTGCTAGCCACCATCCACCAATTGTATACTAACTAAATGCCCAGACATCGTCGAAGCATCTGCACAAGAAGCCGACATGTCAACCTGAGACCGAGCACTTCGGTCCAATCAATCGACGGGAAAATCAAAAATTCAATTCAATAATTAATATGACCCGTCGCACAAGAGGTGGCTCTCGTGGCCCAAGTGGTCTAGTGGATAACGCTTTGGCGTTTGAAACTATGGGTACTGGGTTCGAGCCTCGGTGGGAACATCATCACTCACTGAGAAATGCAGGTACATCCAGCTGACGAGTCCCAAATAGGACGAAATGCGCATCCTGGATTCCACTGCTAGCCACCATCCACCAATTGTATACTAACTAAATGCCCAGACATCGTCGAAGCATCTGCACAAGAAGCCGACATGTCAACCTGAGACCGAGCACTTCGGTCCAATCAATCGACGGGAAAATCAAAAATTCAATTCAATAATTAATATGACCCGTCGCACAAGAGGTGGCTCTCGTGGCCCAAGTGGTCTAGTGGATAACGCTTTGGCGTTTGAAACTATGGGTACTGGGTTCGAGCCTCAGTGGGAACATCATCACTCACTGAGAAATGCAGGTACATCCAGCTGACGAGTCCCAAATAGGACGAAATGCGCATCCTGGATTCCACTGCTAGCCACCATCCACCAATTGTATACTAACTAAATGCCCAGACATCGTCGAAGCATCTGCACAAGAAGCCGACATGTCAACCTGAGACCGAGCACTTCGGTCCAATCAATCGACGGGAAAATCAAAAATTCAATTCAATAATTAATATGACCCGTCGCACAAGAGGTGGCTCTCGTGGCCCAAGTGGTCTAGTGGATAACGCTTTGGCGTTTGAAACTATGGGTACTGGGTTCGAGCCTCAGTGGGAACATCATCACTCACTGAGAAATGCAGGTACATCCAGCTGACGAGTCCCAAATAGGACGAAATGCGCATCCTGGATTCCACTGCTAGCCACCATCCACCAATTGTATACTAACTAAATGCCCAGACATCGTCGAAGCATCTGCACAAGAAGCCGACATGTCAACCTGAGACCGAGCACTTCGGTCCAATCAATCGACGGGAAAATCAAAAATTCAATTCAATAATTAATATGACCCGTCGCACAAGAGGTGGCTCTCGTGGCCCAAGTGGTCTAGTGGATAACGCTTTGGCGTTTGAAACTATGGGTACTGGGTTCGAGCCTCAGTGGGAACATCATCACTCACTGAGAAATGCAGGTACATCCAGCTGACGAGTCCCAAATAGGACGAAATGCGCATCCTGGATTCCACTGCTAGCCACCATCCACCAATTGTATACTAACTAAATGCCCAGACATCGTCGAAGCATCTGCACAAGAAGCCGACATGTCAACCTGAGACCGAGCACTTCGGTCCAATCAATCGACGGGAAAATCAAAAATTCAATTCAATAATTAATATGACCCGTCGCACAAGAGGTGGCTCTCGTGGCCCAAGTGGTCTAGTGGATAACGCTTTGGCGTTTGAAACTATGGGTACTGGGTTCGAGCCTCAGTGGGAACATCATCACTCACTGAGAAATGCAGGTACATCCAGCTGACGAGTCCCAAATAGGACGAAATGCGCATCCTGGATTCCACTGCTAGCCACCATCCACCAATTGTATACTAACTAAATGCCCAGACATCGTCGAAGCATCTGCACAAGAAGCCGACATGTCAACCTGAGACCGAGCACTTCGGTCCAATCAATCGACGGGAAAATCAAAAATTCAATTCAATAATTAATATGACCCGTCGCACAAGAGTGGCTCTCGTGGCCCAAGTGGTCTAGTGGATAACGCTTTGGCGTTTGAAACTATGGGTACTGGGTTCGAGCCTCGGTGGGAACATCATCACTCACTGAGAAATGCAGGTACATCCAGCTGACGAGTCCCAAATAGGACGAAATGCGCATCCTGGATTCCACTGCTAGCCACCATCCACCAATTGTATACTAACTAAATGCCCAGACATCGTCGAAGCATCTGCACAAGAAGCCGACATGTCAACCTGAGACCGAGCACTTCGGTCCAATCAATCGACGGGAAAATCAAAAATTCAATTCAATAATTAATATGACCCGTCGCACAAGAGGTGGCTCTCGTGGCCCAAGTGGTCTAGTGGATAACGCTTTGGCGTTTGAAACTATGGGTACTGGGTTCGAGCCTCAGTGGGAACATCATCACTCACTGAGAAATGCAGGTACATCCAGCTGACGAGTCCCAAATAGGACGAAATGCGCATCCTGGATTCCACTGCTAGCCACCATCCACCAATTGTATACTAACTAAATGCCCAGACATCGTCGAAGCATCTGCACAAGAAGCCGACATGTCAACCTGAGACCGAGCACTTCGGTCCAATCAATCGACGGGAAAATCAAAAATTCAATTCAATAATTAATATGACCCGTCGCACAAGAGGTGGCTCTCGTGGCCCAAGTGGTCTAGTGGATAACGCTTTGGCGTTTGAAACTATGGGTACTGGGTTCGAGCCTCAGTGGGAACATCATCACTCACTGAGAAATGCAGGTACATCCAGCTGACGAGTCCCAAATAGGACGAAATGCGCATCCTGGATTCCACTGCTAGCCACCATCCACCAATTGTATACTAACTAAATGCCCAGACATCGTCGAAGCATCTGCACAAGAAGCCGACATGTCAACCTGAGACCGAGCACTTCGGTCCAATCAATCGACGGGAAAATCAAAAATTCAATTCAATAATTAATATGACCCGTCGCACAAGAGGTGGCTCTCGTGGCCCAAGTGGTCTAGTGGATAACGCTTTGGCGTTTGAAACTATGGGCACTGGGTTCGAGCCTCGGTGGGAACATCATCACTCACTGAGAAATGCAGGTACATCCAGCTGACGAGTCCCAATTAGGACGAAATGCGCATCCTGGATTCCACTGCTAGCCACCATCCACCAATTGTATACAAATTAAATCCCCAGACATCGTCGAAGCATCTGCACAAGAAGCCGACATGTCAACCTGAGACCGAACACTTCGGTCCAATCAATCGACGGGAAAATCAAAAATTCAATTCAATAATTAATATGACCCGTCGCACAAGAGGTGGCTCTCGTGGCCCAAGTGGTCTAGTGGATAACGCTTTGGCGTTTGAAACTATGGGCACTGGGTTCGAGCCTCGGTGGGAACATCATCACTCACTGAGAAATGCAGGTACATCCAGCTGACGAGTCCCAAATAGGACGAAATGCGCATCCTGGATTCCACTGCTAGCCACCATCCACCAATTGTATACAAACTAAATCCCCAGACATCGTCGAAGCATCTGCACAAGAAGCCGACATGTCAACCTGAGACCGAACACTTCGGTCCAATCAATCGACGGGAAAATCAAAAATTCAATTCAATAATTAATATGACCCGTCGCACAAGAGGTGGCTCTCGTGGCCCAAGTGGTCTAGTGGATAACGCTTTGGCGTTTGAAACTATGGGCACTGGGTTCGAGCCTCGGTGGGAACATCATCACTCACTGAGAAATGCAGGTACATCCAGCTGACGAGTCCCAATTAGGACGAAATGCGCATCCTGGATTCCACTGCTAGCCACCATCCACCAATTGTATACAAATCAAATCCCCAGACATCGTCGAAGCATCTGCACAAGAAGCCGACATGTCAACCTGAGACCGAACACTTCGGTCCAATCAATCGACGGGAAAATCAAAAATTCAATTCAATAATTAATATGACCCGTCGCACAAGAGGTGGCTCTCGTGGCCCAAGTGGTCTAGTGGATAACGCTTTGGCGTTTGAAACTATGGGCACTGGGTTCGAGCCTCGGTGGGAACATCATCACTCACTGAGAAATGCAGGTACATCCAGCTGACGAGTCCCAATTAGGACGAAATGCGCATCCTGGATTCCACTGCTAGCCACCATCCACCAATTGTATACAAACCAAATCCCCAGACATCGTCGAAGCATCTGCACAAGAAGCCGACATGTCAACCTGAGACCGAACACTTCGGTCCAATCAATCGACGGGAAAATCAAAAATTCAATTCAATAATTAATATGACCCGTCGCACAAGAGGTGGCTCTCGTGGCCCAAGTGGTCTAGTGGATAACGCTTTGGCGTTTGAAACTATGGGCACTGGGTTCGAGCCTCGGTGGGAACATCATCACTCACTGAGAAATGCAGGTACATCCAGCTGACGAGTCCCAATTAGGACGAAATGCGCATCCTGGATTCCACTGCTAGCCACCATCCACCAATTGTATACAAATCAAATCCCCAGACATCGTCGAAGCATCTGCACAAGAAGCCGACATGTCAACCTGAGACCGAACACTTCGGTCCAATCAATCGACGGGAAAATCAAAAATTCAATTCAATAATTAATATGACCCGTCGCACAAGAGGTGGCTCTCGTGGCCCAAGTGGTCTAGTGGATAACGCTTTGGCGTTTGAAACTATGGGCACTGGGTTCGAGCCTCGGTGGGAACATCATCACTCACTGAGAAATGCAGGTACATCCAGCTGACGAGTCCCAATTAGGACGAAATGCGCATCCTGGATTCCACTGCTAGCCACCATCCACCAATTGTATACAAATCAAATCCCCAGACATCGTCGAAGCATCTGCACAAGAAGCCGACATGTCAACCTGAGACCGAACACTTCGGTCCAATCAATCGACGGGAAAATCAAAAATTCAATTCAATAATTAATATGACCCGTCGCACAAGAGGTGGCTCTCGTGGCCCAAGTGGTCTAGTGGATAACGCTTTGGCGTTTGAAACTATGGGCACTGGGTTCGAGCCTCGGTGGGAACATCATCACTCACTGAGAAATGCAGGTACATCCAGCTGACGAGTCCCAATTAGGACGAAATGCGCATCCTGGATTCCACTGCTAGCCACCATCCACCAATTGTATACAAATCAAATCCCCAGACATCGTCGAAGCATCTGCACAAGAAGCCGACATGTCAACCTGAGACCGAACACTTCGGTCCAATCAATCGACGGGAAAATCAAAAATTCAATTCAATAATTAATATGACCCGTCGCACAAGAGGTGGCTCTCGTGGCCCAAGTGGTCTAGTGGATAACGCTTTGGCGTTTGAAACTATGGGCACTGGGTTCGAGCCTCGGTGGGAACATCATCACTCACTGAGAAATGCAGGTACATCCAGCTGACGAGTCCCAATTAGGACGAAATGCGCATCCTGGATTCCACTGCTAGCCACCATCCACCAATTGTATACAAATCAAATCCCCAGACATCGTCGAAGCATCTGCACAAGAAGCCGACATGTCAACCTGAGACCGAACACTTCGGTCCAATCAATCGACGGGAAAATCAAAAATTCAATTCAATAATTAATATGACCCGTCGCACAAGAGGTGGCTCTCGTGGCCCAAGTGGTCTAGTGGATAACGCTTTGGCGTTTGAAACTATGGGTACTGGGTTCGAGCCTCAGTGGGAACATCATCACTCACTGAGAAATGCAGGTACATCCAGCTGACGAGTCCCAAATAGGACGAAATGCGCATCCTGGATTCCACTGCTAGCCACCATCCACCAATTGTATACTAACTAAATGCCCAGACATCGTCGAAGCATCTGCACAAGAAGCCGACATGTCAACCTGAGACCGAGCACTTCGGTCCAATCAATCGACGGGAAAATCAAAAATTCAATTCAATAATTAATATGACCCGTCGCACAAGAGGTGGCTCTCGTGGCCCAAGTGGTCTAGTGGATAACGCTTTGGCGTTTGAAACTATGGGTACTGGGTTCGAGCCTCAGTGGGAACATCATCACTCACTGAGAAATGCAGGTACATCCAGCTGACGAGTCCCAAATAGGACGAAATGCGCATCCTGGATTCCACTGCTAGCCACCATCCACCAATTGTATACTAACTAAATGCCCAGACATCGTCGAAGCATCTGCACAAGAAGCCGACATGTCAACCTGAGACCGAGCACTTCGGTCCAATCAATCGACGGGAAAATCAAAAATTCAATTCAATAATTAATATGACCCGTCGCACAAGAGGTGGCTCTCGTGGCCCAAGTGGTCTAGTGGATAACGCTTTGGCGTTTGAAACTATGGGCACTGGGTTCGAGCCTCGGTGGGAACATCATCACTCACTGAGAAATGCAGGTACATCCAGCTGACGAGTCCCAATTAGGACGAAATGCGCATCCTGGATTCCACTGCTAGCCACCATCCACCAATTGTATACAAATCAAATGCCCAGACATCGTCGAAGCATCTGCACAAGAAGCCGACATGTCAACCTGAGACCGAACACTTCGGTCCAATCAATCGACGGGAAAATCAAAAATTCAATTCAATAATTAATATGACCCGTCGCACAAGAGGTGGCTCTCGTGGCCCAAGTGGTCTAGTGGATAACGCTTTGGCGTTTGAAACTATGGGCACTGGGTTCGAGCCTCGGTGGGAACATCATCACTCACTGAGAAATGCAGGTACATCCAGCTGACGAGTCCCAATTAGGACGAAATGCGCATCCTGGATTCCACTGCTAGCCACCATCCACCAATTGTATACAAATCAAATCCCCAGACATCGTCGAAGCATCTGCACAAGAAGCCGACATGTCAACCTGAGACCGAACACTTCGGTCCAATCAATCGACGGGAAAATCAAAAATTCAATTCAATAATTAATATGACCCGTTGCACAAGAGGTGGCTCTCGTGGCCCAAGTGGTCTAGTGGATAACGCTTTGGCGTTTGAAACTATGGGCACTGGGTTCGAGCCTCGTGGGAACATCATCACTCACTGAGAAATGCAGGTACATCCAGCTGACGAGTCCCAATTAGGACGAAATGCGCATCCTGGATTCCACTGCTAGCCACCATCCACCAATTGTATACAAATCAAATCCCCAGACATCGTCGAAGCATCTGCACAAGAAGCCGACATGTCAACCTGAGACCGAACACTTCGGTCCAATCAATCGACGGGAAAATCAAAAATTCAATTCAATAATTAATATATGACCCGTTGCACAAGAGGTGGCTCTCGTGGCCCAAGTGGTCTAGTGGATAACGCTTTGGCGTTTGAAACTATGGGCACTGGGTTCGAGCCTCGGTGGGAACATCATCACTCACTGAGAAATGCAGGTACATCCAGCTGACGAGTCCCAATTAGGACGAAATGCGCATCCTGGATTCCACTGCTAGCCACCATCCACCAATTGTATACAAATCAAATCCCCAGACATCGTCGAAGCATCTGCACAAGAAGCCGACATGTCAACCTGAGACCGAACACTTCGGTCCAATCAATCGACGGGAAAATCAAAAATTCAATTCAATAATTAATATATGACCCGTTGCACAAGAGGTGGCTCTCGTGGCCCAAGTGGTCTAGTGGATAACGCTTTGGCGTTTGAAACTATGGGCACTGGGTTCGAGCCTCGGTGGGAACATCATCACTCACTGAGAAATGCAGGTACATCCAGCTGACGAGTCCCAATTAGGACGAAATGCGCATCCTGGATTCCACTGCTAGCCACCATCCACCAATTGTATACAAATCAAATCCCCAGACATCGTCGAAGCATCTGCACAAGAAGCCGACATGTCAACCTGAGACCGAACACTTCGGTCCAATCAATCGACGGGAAAATCAAAAATTCAATTCAATAATTAATATATGACCCGTTGCACAAGAGGTGGCTCTCGTGGCCCAAGTGGTCTAGTGGATAACGCTTTGGCGTTTGAAACTATGGGCACTGGGTTCGAGCCTCGGTGGGAACATCATCACTCACTGAGAAATGCAGGTACATCCAGCTGACGAGTCCCAATTAGGACGAAATGCGCATCCTGGATTCCACTGCTAGCCACCATCCACCAATTGTATACAAATCAAATGCCCAGACATCGTCGAAGCATCTGCACAAGAAGCCGACATGTCAACCTGAGACCGAGCACTTCGGTCCAATCAATCGACGGGAAAATCAAAAATTCAATTCAATAATTAATATGACCCGTCGCACAAGAGGTGGCTCTCGTGGCCCAAGTGGTCTAGTGGATAACGCTTTGGCGTTTGAAACTATGGGTACTGGGTTCCAGCCTCAGTGGGAACATCATCACTCACTGAGAAATGCAGGTACATCCAGCTGACGAGTCCCAAATAGGACGAAATGCGCATCCTGGATTCCACTGCTAGCCACCATCCACCAATTGTATACTAACTAAATGCCCAGACATCGTCGAAGCATCTGCACAAGAAGCCGACATGTCAACCTGAGACCGAGCACTTCGGTCCAATCAATCGACGGGAAAATCAAAAATTCAATTCAATAATTAATATGACCCGTCGCACAAGAGGTGGCTCTCGTGGCCCAAGTGGTCTAGTGGATAACGCTTTGGCGTTTGAAACTATGGGTACTGGGTTCCAGCCTCAGTGGGAACATCATCACTCACTGAGAAATGCAGGTACATCCAGCTGACGAGTCCCAAATAGGACGAAATGCGCATCCTGGATTCCACTGCTAGCCACCATCCACCAATTGTATACTAACTAAATGCCCAGACATCGTCGAAGCATCTGCACAAGAAGCCGACATGTCAACCTGAGACCGAGCACTTCGGTCCAATCAATCGACGGGAAAATCAAAAATTCAATTCAATAATTAATATGACCCGTCGCACAAGAGGTGGCTCTCGTGGCCCAAGTGGTCTAGTGGATAACGCTTTGGCGTTTGAAACTATGGGTACTGGGTTCCAGCCTCAGTGGGAACATCATCACTCACTGAGAAATGCAGGTACATCCAGCTGACGAGTCCCAAATAGGACGAAATGCGCATCCTGGATTCCACTGCTAGCCACCATCCACCAATTGTATACTAACTAAATGCCCAGACATCGTCGAAGCATCTGCACAAGAAGCCGACATGTCAACCTGAGACCGAGCACTTCGGTCCAATCAATCGACGGGAAAATCAAAAATTCAATTCAATAATTAATATGACCCGTCGCACAAGAGGTGGCTCTCGTGGCCCAAGTGGTCTAGTGGATAACGCTTTGGCGTTTGAAACTATGGGTACTGGGTTCCAGCCTCAGTGGGAACATCATCACTCACTGAGAAATGCAGGTACATCCAGCTGACGAGTCCCAAATAGGACGAAATGCGCATCCTGGATTCCACTGCTAGCCACCATCCACCAATTGTATACTAACTAAATGCCCAGACATCGTCGAAGCATCTGCACAAGAAGCCGACATGTCAACCTGAGACCGAGCACTTCGGTCCAATCAATCGACGGGAAAATCAAAAATTCAATTCAATAATTAATATGACCCGTCGCACAAGAGGTGGCTCTCGTGGCCCAAGTGGTCTAGTGGATAACGCTTTGGCGTTTGAAACTATGGGTACTGGGTTCCAGCCTCAGTGGGAACATCATCACTCACTGAGAAATGCAGGTACATCCAGCTGACGAGTCCCAAATAGGACGAAATGCGCATCCTGGATTCCACTGCTAGCCACCATCCACCAATTGTATACTAACTAAATGCCCAGACATCGTCGAAGCATCTGCACAAGAAGCCGACATGTCAACCTGAGACCGAGCACTTCGGTCCAATCAATCGACGGGAAAATCAAAAATTCAATTCAATAATTAATATGACCCGTCGCACAAGAGGTGGCTCTCGTGGCCCAAGTGGTCTAGTGGATAACGCTTTGGCGTTTGAAACTATGGGTACTGGGTTCCAGCCTCAGTGGGAACATCATCACTCACTGAGAAATGCAGGTACATCCAGCTGACGAGTCCCAAATAGGACGAAATGCGCATCCTGGATTCCACTGCTAGCCACCATCCACCAATTGTATACTAACTAAATGCCCAGACATCGTCGAAGCATCTGCACAAGAAGCCGACATGTCAACCTGAGACCGAGCACTTCGGTCCAATCAATCGACGGGAAAATCAAAAATTCAATTCAATAATTAATATGACCCGTCGCACAAGAGGTGGCTCTCGTGGCCCAAGTGGTCTAGTGGATAACGCTTTGGCGTTTGAAACTATGGGTACTGGGTTCCAGCCTCAGTGGGAACATCATCACTCACTGAGAAATGCAGGTACATCCAGCTGACGAGTCCCAAATAGGACGAAATGCGCATCCTGGATTCCACTGCTAGCCACCATCCACCAATTGTATACTAACTAAATGCCCAGACATCGTCGAAGCATCTGCACAAGAAGCCGACATGTCAACCTGAGACCGAGCACTTCGGTCCAATCAATCGACGGGAAAATCAAAAATTCAATTCAATAATTAATATGACCCGTCGCACAAGAGGTGGCTCTCGTGGCCCAAGTGGTCTAGTGGATAACGCTTTGGCGTTTGAAACTATGGGTACTGGGTTCCAGCCTCAGTGGGAACATCATCACTCACTGAGAAATGCAGGTACATCCAGCTGACGAGTCCCAAATAGGACGAAATGCGCATCCTGGATTCCACTGCTAGCCACCATCCACCAATTGTATACTAACTAAATGCCCAGACATCGTCGAAGCATCTGCACAAGAAGCCGACATGTCAACCTGAGACCGAGCACTTCGGTCCAATCAATCGACGGGAAAATCAAAAATTCAATTCAATAATTAATATGACCCGTCGCACAAGAGGTGGCTCTCGTGGCCCAAGTGGTCTAGTGGATAACGCTTTGGCGTTTGAAACTATGGGTACTGGGTTCCAGCCTCAGTGGGAACATCATCACTCACTGAGAAATGCAGGTACATCCAGCTGACGAGTCCCAAATAGGACGAAATGCGCATCCTGGATTCCACTGCTAGCCACCATCCACCAATTGTATACTAACTAAATGCCCAGACATCGTCGAAGCATCTGCACAAGAAGCCGACATGTCAACCTGAGACCGAGCACTTCGGTCCAATCAATCGACGGGAAAATCAAAAATTCAATTCAATAATTAATATGACCCGTCGCACAAGAGGTGGCTCTCGTGGCCCAAGTGGTCTAGTGGATAACGCTTTGGCGTTTGAAACTATGGGTACTGGGTTCCAGCCTCAGTGGGAACATCATCACTCACTGAGAAATGCAGGTACATCCAGCTGACGAGTCCCAAATAGGACGAAATGCGCATCCTGGATTCCACTGCTAGCCACCATCCACCAATTGTATACTAACTAAATGCCCAGACATCGTCGAAGCATCTGCACAAGAAGCCGACATGTCAACCTGAGACCGAGCACTTCGGTCCAATCAATCGACGGGAAAATCAAAAATTCAATTCAATAATTAATATGACCCGTCGCACAAGAGGTGGCTCTCGTGGCCCAAGTGGTCTAGTGGATAACGCTTTGGCGTTTGAAACTATGGGTACTGGGTTCCAGCCTCAGTGGGAACATCATCACTCACTGAGAAATGCAGGTACATCCAGCTGACGAGTCCCAAATAGGACGAAATGCGCATCCTGGATTCCACTGCTAGCCACCATCCACCAATTGTATACTAACTAAATGCCCAGACATCGTCGAAGCATCTGCACAAGAAGCCGACATGTCAACCTGAGACCGAGCACTTCGGTCCAATCAATCGACGGGAAAATCAAAAATTCAATTCAATAATTAATATGACCCGTCGCACAAGAGGTGGCTCTCGTGGCCCAAGTGGTCTAGTGGATAACGCTTTGGCGTTTGAAACTATGGGTACTGGGTTCCAGCCTCAGTGGGAACATCATCACTCACTGAGAAATGCAGGTACATCCAGCTGACGAGTCCCAAATAGGACGAAATGCGCATCCTGGATTCCACTGCTAGCCACCATCCACCAATTGTATACTAACTAAATGCCCAGACATCGTCGAAGCATCTGCACAAGAAGCCGACATGTCAACCTGAGACCGAGCACTTCGGTCCAATCAATCGACGGGAAAATCAAAAATTCAATTCAATAATTAATATGACCCGTCGCACAAGAGGTGGCTCTCGTGGCCCAAGTGGTCTAGTGGATAACGCTTTGGCGTTTGAAACTATGGGTACTGGGTTCCAGCCTCAGTGGGAACATCATCACTCACTGAGAAATGCAGGTACATCCAGCTGACGAGTCCCAAATAGGACGAAATGCGCATCCTGGATTCCACTGCTAGCCACCATCCACCAATTGTATACTAACTAAATGCCCAGACATCGTCGAAGCATCTGCACAAGAAGCCGACATGTCAACCTGAGACCGAGCACTTCGGTCCAATCAATCGACGGGAAAATCAAAAATTCAATTCAATAATTAATATGACCCGTCGCACAAGAGGTGGCTCTCGTGGCCCAAGTGGTCTAGTGGATAACGCTTTGGCGTTTGAAACTATGGGTACTGGGTTCCAGCCTCAGTGGGAACATCATCACTCACTGAGAAATGCAGGTACATCCAGCTGACGAGTCCCAAATAGGACGAAATGCGCATCCTGGATTCCACTGCTAGCCACCATCCACCAATTGTATACTAACTAAATGCCCAGACATCGTCGAAGCATCTGCACAAGAAGCCGACATGTCAACCTGAGACCGAGCACTTCGGTCCAATCAATCGACGGGAAAATCAAAAATTCAATTCAATAATTAATATGACCCGTCGCACAAGAGGTGGCTCTCGTGGCCCAAGTGGTCTAGTGGATAACGCTTTGGCGTTTGAAACTATGGGTACTGGGTTCCAGCCTCAGTGGGAACATCATCACTCACTGAGAAATGCAGGTACATCCAGCTGACGAGTCCCAAATAGGACGAAATGCGCATCCTGGATTCCACTGCTAGCCACCATCCACCAATTGTATACTAACTAAATGCCCAGACATCGTCGAAGCATCTGCACAAGAAGCCGACATGTCAACCTGAGACCGAGCACTTCGGTCCAATCAATCGACGGGAAAATCAAAAATTCAATTCAATATATATATATATATTTATGTGTGTGTGTATGTTGGTCTCTCTTTCTGTTTGCTCGCGTAGTCTGTGTCCATTTCACTTGTATGAACCTGTCTCCTTTAACAATGTATATTCCCCTTATATTATATATAATATGAGTGTTTGCTGTAGTCCGTTGCTTGGTGACATATATCCATATTATATGTGGTTGTTGACATGTCTGCTATATTTTGATATATATATATATTTCGTTCTCACAATATTGTGTGACTGACACTTACTTACTTACTTCGGTGTAATACCACAACTTGCATTCCCTTTGTGTTTGAAAATAGAAGTATCATCGCAAACCTAGTGGTCTTCTGATTTCCGCCTTCTTGCGTCAGGACAATTAGTTTCCCGACCAGACCATAACAATAATTTAGCGACGAGTACATAACAGTCACTGAATTATGCAACAAGGAATTTTATATTGTAGCTTTATGAAAAACTTAAATTTAGAAATTATTTTTTCTCATAACGTGAAATGTGCTTAGAAAGTCATTAATAAATCATTCGGCCACACCTGTAATTTTATTTATTTTTTTTATTTTTGATTACAGCTTGATTCAACACTGTATTTTTGGTAAAAGTATGGAATTTTCAGCATGGATATCGGTAGCCCAAATTTTGCAGGCCAACCATAGATATCAGGTGTGCGTCGGCAGGGGATCGATCCTCGGACCATGTGCATGGTCGGCGAGAGTCCTAACCACTGTGCCACCTAAAAGTGTATTCATCTTTCTCTGCTTGTCACTGAGTGATGTAAACGGGTGAAGAAATCGGAAGGCTGACCCTTGGGAATGGATATTCATGACCATATGGGGTTGAGCACATACTTGTCATCTAGCGACGACTGATGACTATTTACACAACTGATGAGAGTATACTAAAATGCTGTAAATATTAGCATAAAATAACAAATCGTTATTTAAAAAAATATATCGTTTCGTTGAGTTCTTTATTGTCATTTATTGGGATATACGAAAGTTTTTATAATTCTGTACTGTTCTTTTTCTTGTGAAAGATTAAAAATGAACAGACCTGTGGAATTCTAAATAATAAATCTGTTCAGTTTTCGCTAACTGTTAGAAATGGACATAATGTGCGTAATTTTTGTTTAATCGACTTCCTTGTCAATAATTTATCACTTTGGCGTTCGACTGAGAATATAGTTTTGCTGTGCATCACTTCACCTTCTCACTTGTTCCTACTACTCTCTTGCTGTATTAAAACCCGCATTGTATTCTTTGGAATTTGTAGGAACATCATATCCTCATCCAAAGACTATTCTACAAATGGCAAACAACCTTTACCAGTGGTCAAGCCTCCAGCGTTGGAATAGATCTGTGGATGATGTAAATAATTTATAGCAGTGGACTGTAATTGCATTTCAAATAACCATTAACTTTTATAATATACTGTTACAAGATTGTTTCATTACCTTGGACACTTATCGTGATATTTTGTACCGTTACCCAGCTCGCTATTAACTCCCCTATATACTTTATATGACCAGCTGGTAAGCAGTTGTAATCATTTCTTTTTGAAAAAAAATGAAGTTCCTACTGCTTTTCACTTTCTGTACCATCATTTATTCCGTTGACTGCTCATCATCTGCTTACAGCCTGAAGACATTAATAAGTTTATGTAGGGAAACAGTTTCAACGTAATTACAGAGAGAGTTCATTTTTAAACAAAAGAAATCAATGTATGCATACAATGGTAATAATAAATAATCACTTTATCTCAAACAATAATAATGATGATTCAGAATGGAATTTTAGGCGTTACGTCAACAAACGAAGGAGAACATGAAAATATCCAGTTACCAGAGAAAGGAAACGCTGATAATTGCTTCTTTCTGAACGCATAAATCGTGTTTCAGGCACTTGTTGGAGATTGTTTTAGCAAACTTGATGAGAACTGGACTCTTTTGCTTACTGATAATTTTGAACTATTTTGCGACGTCCACCTTATGACTACGTGAATTCATATGTGATAAACATGTTACTACATTACAGCATTACTTGAAAAAAGGCTAAACTTTAACATAACTCGAAAACCCCTGACAGCGATAGAATTAGCTCCCATCATGGAACCTATATTAACTCTTTTACCTGATGATGAAGCTAATGAATTACGTCAGAAGGTTGGATGTATCCTATCGTATCAAAAGCAGGGCATCTCGGATTTGTCGAAGAACGAACGTCATGCTTTACAAACATTAAGATCAGATAAATCTATTGTTATAACCAAAGCTGACAAAGACAATATCACTGTGATTCCTAATAAAGACGACTATGACAAGAAAGCTTTGGAACATATCGAAACAGGGCCATACGCATTAGTACTAGTAAACAAAATGTCTGGTACTATGAACAAAGTAAAAGCTCAAGTATGCAATATACTTAGAGAATTGAAACCAAAACTAGGGAATTCAGTTTGGTTCTCAATAGCTCCCAAGACAAACACGGCCGTAAGATTTTATGGAAGGCCGAAAATACATAAAATAAATGTTCCTTTAAGACCAATAATTGATTTTACCAATTCAGTAGCATATACTTTATCAAAATACGTATCATGAATACTGAAACCACTTCAATACAATATTCCTTCGAGCATCAAAAATATTGAGGAATTTAAAAGGAAAGTAATGGATATAATTATTGAAGAAGACGAAGTAATGGCAAGTTTTGATGTGGTTTCTTTATTTACTAGTATTCCTATTTGTGATTCACTCGATATTATGAAATATGAACTTGAAAACAATCAAGAAGTATTAACTAAACCTTTATTATCAATAGATGAAGTTATAAAATGTTTAAAACTTTGTTTGAAATCTACGTATTTTACCTTTAAAGACAAACTATACTGTCAAACGAATGGAGTTGCAATGGGTTCACCAGCATCTCCAATTGTAGCAAACCTATATATGAAAGCCCTAGAAAAGAAAGCATTGACAAGTTTTAGCTGTCATCCTAGAATATGGTCGAGATGTGTAGATGACACATTTATCAACATAAGGAAAGCTGAAAAAGAAAACTTTCTAACAGAAATTAACTTAATCTCAGAATATATTGAGTTTACTAATGAAATAGAATCGGCTGAAGGAACTCTAAACGTTCTTGATTGTCTTGTAAAAAGACAAACTGATGAGAAACTAAAGTTTACCATATACAGAAAGCCGACACATTCCAATAAGTATTTGAATTTCCAATCGGATCATCCAATTGGAATGAAAGTTTCAGCAGCTTTAAATCTCGTTAACAGAGCTAGAAACATTATAACAGATAATGACGATATAGAGAAGGAGATATCCAATATAAAACAGATTTTGATTGGAAATGGTTATCCTGAAAAGCTAGTAGTAATATTATCAATAGAAAGGAGCATAAGGGAAAACAAAAAATTGGGAAATCCTGGCTATCGACGATAGCCATTTCATATCACAAGAGCACAGCTGAACAACTTCAAAGACTATTTGCTTCATATAATATTAATGTCTATGTCAAACCTTCTAATTCTCTGGAGAAAGCGCTGGTGCATGTCAAAGATATAGTTCCCAAAATGTCACAAAGTAATTGTGTCTACAGAATAAAGTGTTCAGAATGTGATGCATGCTATATAGGGGAGAGCAGTAGGCAGGTGAAGGTCAGAATGAATGAACATAGACTATGCACGAAACGTCCACCTAAAAATGAAATAGAATTAAAAAGTGTAGCAAAAAGATCGGCTATAGCAATGCATGCGATAGACAGCGGACATAAGATTGATTTCGACAATGTCAAAATTCTTGGAAGAGGATTTCATTCTCATAAAGAAAGATAGAATTCTGAAACCTTGAACTTTTTAACCACATCGAATGCAGTGAATAGGAAAGAAGGGGTAGACTTACCACCTATATGTCAAACTATCATGAAGCAAGACAGATGAAAAAACAACAAACACTCTATGAGCTTATATGACCTTTTAAAACATGTAGTAACACTGTAGGTTTCCAGACCGTAGGTGTTACAAACTTCCTGAAATAATTTGAGCGCTCTGAGAATATTTGCATCTTTTCAGGCACAAGTTTCTTGGAATATGTTCAGAAAATCGGATAGAAGCCCTTCTTTCCGTCCTTCCAACGTACTTGCTCCCTCAATTGCACGTAACTGTAACCGATTTTGTTTTTGATTCGCTACGTGAACCTACAAATTAACACAACTTGTTAGCTTTTTTCTATTTTCTGTCTTACCCCATCCCCCACCTATTTCTACTCTGAAAGCGTATAAATTGATGATGAAAACTTAAACTAAAAATTGTAATGCTTACATTTTGGAAACGACAATTTTATAGTATTTCTTCTATACTACCACTTTAACATTAAATTATGTTATTGCCATTATTTATCACCGTTGTAATTTCGGGTAGTCTGCAGCTGATGGATGAGGACCTGTGAAATAGAATGATGATATCATTTTATACTGCAAATCTGGTCTTTCTCTCTTTATCGACGTTTCAAACAGTAGTCCTTTAATAGTCATCAAACCTGTATTAAGAAAGACTGTGTTTTGTAAACATCTGTATTTATCTCCTGCTAGTTCATATCTCCATTATCAGCTGTTATTTGTCTATATCAAGAATATACCAGCTACTTACAATATCATATTACATCGATAGGATTATGTGGAATAACTTGTGCTTGAAACATTATTCAATTATCGGTACTGTATTACTGTATGTTATGTCAAATAAACCTATCTGATATTGAATTATATTTTACCACTGTGCCGAAATCCTACACTTATATTATTTAAGATAATTATGCATGTGAAAACTTAAAATAGCAAGAGCTCTAAAATCAAACGATTTTTGTTAAGCTTTAAATTTCGGTGAGACGATGTCTACATGATTTTAAACCTGTTTCTTAAAATGGTCACGTTAGGGAATGAACACCCTTTTTGAGAAATGTTTACTGAACTACCACTCTCCTCAGTGAAGTGAGGTTTAATTCACAAACCAAATCTACACCACACCTGTTATCATAAGTCATTATGTTACTTTCGGTAGATGAAGCGATTTCAGAATTATAGAAAATCAAAACAAGGGATTCAACGAATTTATTATCAAACTGTACAGTCGTATATATATGGTTTTCAAGAAGTTATATCCGTTGAGGGAATTGAATCATAGGTGTGAATGCATCAAATAATAATAGTATGAAATTCAGTTAAAGTGTTTGTGACTATTTTTTTCCTTCACGTTCCCCAGTGGAACATAGGGCTTCAAGCTAGTGGCTTGAAGTTTCTGTAGCAGTGTTTATTTATTTACAGGATGGGGTTGCTAGAGCCATGCCCAACCTTTCCTCTTTGCCAGCATTATTTCTGGCTTAGCAAAACAATTAATGTCACATATAGAATAATTCATAGGATGTATAGAAATTGGAAGGGGTGTGCAATTATAGGATTAATAGGCAAAACGAATCAAATAAAAACGTTACGTAATATTGTGTGAAATTTGATAACAGAATTTAACGCTGCAAAACAGAATTGATTTAGAATGGTAAGTGGAACGAGTGAAATAATACCGAGGACAGTTCAAATTGAGAATAGTAATAGCAATAACAACTAACGTAATGAAGGAAGAGAATACAAATTGAATAGACGAAGTGAAAAAACTTGGTAGAGTCAAAATATTAAAAGTCAATTTGAACGAAGAATATTCTTTTTAATAATTTCTCTTCAGATTCTCACAATTATAAAATAGAATATTTGTTGTCGTTACAATAATGGTCAGTTATGCGGCGGATACATTTTTTAACATAGAATAACAGATTAGTTATGTAGGGGGTATCAAAATAAATAGTCGTATTTGTGTGACAAACGTGCTAGGCTGAAATATTATAAAATGGGAGACAATGGTGGTGGTTAGTAATAATAAATTTGTAGAACGTGAGGTAGGAAAATTGACAGGTCAGTTCAAGGTTATAAAAGGTGTCAGGTGAGTGGTCAGTACAAAGTGGTCTACATTAAACAGGAGATAGTAAGACTGTAATGAGAGGTTCATTATGAAATAGAGAATCTGTGAAATGAAACAGGTGGAGGCTTATATTGAGAAAAGAGATAATAAGTCCGGATAGTATAAATAGAAAATCCGATAGTAATAAGAGAATGTTTGTATGAAGGGTATAAATTATGAATAATAATAGTTTTAATACCATATCTGGCACAGCTGTTAAGTGATGAGAAATCCGTTAGGTATGACACGATAAACTTACTGCAGCACTCTAACAAATAGTCTCATTAGTTTTTGTTTTCCTTTCCTCGTTACTACTACACTGTTGTTCTCATCTTCTACCACACATCAACTTTATATTTCAAATCCTGTGGTGCATTGTTTGAAATGAAATACTCTACGCTGTTTTTTCTTAATTTTTAATTATTTTATTTATTTATAACTTATTTATTTTATTTTTATTTATTTATCTTTGATTTTTTAAAAATCTTATATAATTTATGAGGTAATTAGATGCAGTATACTGTAATGCACGCTGAAAATTCCATACCTGTACCACAAATACCGTTTGGAATAAAGCTGTTATTAATAATAATAATAATTGCAATAATAAGCAAAGAAAGAAAAAATCAAGAGGGTTAAGGGGAAGAAGAACTTTTGGTGAGAAGAAGAATCATCAATCCAAGTTAGGCCACGGTAGGAACAGAGTCTGGGCGTGTTCTTTTTTGGATGCAAAGTTCCGGTTTAGTTGATCTTATTGCAACAGCTTCAGCTATGTGTAGGAGACGTAAGCGAACTGTAAGTGATAACAACTTCAGAATTCGGTATATAACCCCGAAAACTGTGTTGACATCGATGTGCTGTCCAGTATCGACACAGTGTGACAGGATCGAGCTTTTTATGCACTTAATTTTACCCTGCGGAACCAAGCTGGTAAATGTTCTCGAACCCATAGACGAACCTACCTAATCGTGGGCCCTATATAGCTTGAACCGCAGGAACAGTTGAAATGGTATACGCACGAAGAAGAGCTAAGGTTAGGTAAGATATCTTTGATTTGCTGGGTGAACATTGGACGGCTAATGAAGGATAGACACAGACGTACAAAGTAGAAAGCTTTCTTGATCACCCTGGTTAAACGTTGCAATTGACTTTTAATTCATGATAAGGGAATATTTCACACTATCAAATCTTATAGTCAAAATATGAAGACCACGAAAGCTGGAAGGGTTGAACGAACTTTATCTGTATACAGAGATCTGGCTTTTCTGTTTCGATAGCCAAAGCTTCAGCAATACAGATGAGTCAGGTACGTAGTGATTTCAGTTTATTACTTTTTGCCTTGCAGATGACTTTAAAGGTGGAGGCTAAAGAGATAGGGTGATCAAAATCAACCAGATAGTTCACTGATCGCGCTGCTTACTGCTCTATTTACACCTCTTCGTAACCATTACCATTTCACTTTGAAATGTCCTCGGTATTATTTCACTCGTTCCACTTACCATTCTAAATCAATTCTGTTTTGCAACGTTAAATTCTGTTATCAAATTTCACACAATATTACGTAACGTTTTTATTTGATTCGTTTTGCCTATTAATCCTATAATTGCACACCCCTTCCAATTTCTATACATCCTATGAATTATTCCATATATGACATTAATTTTTTTGCTACTTGACATTTAACTATGATTATAATCACAAACAGTTTAACTAAATTTCATACTATTATTATTTGATGTACTCACACCTATGATTCAATTCCCTCAACGGATATAACTTCTTGAAAACCATATATATACGACTGTACAGTTTGATAATAAATTCGTTGAAAAGAGTCTCTTCGCTGAATCCATTGTTTTGACTATTTATATGTTACAAAGGGAATTTTCCATGAATTTCAGAATTAGTGAAAATCAAGTGTTATGATAAATAGGAGATAATATCACGTAGATCTCAATTCTTCACAGTTTACAGAAGTTTATCTAGATAGTTTAAAGTGCTCTTATTATTATCCATAGTATGAAGAGATATTATCCTACAAAGTTATCTAAATTCACCGGGCAAATGAAGCTGTTTCACAGTATTTAATTTACAGGCATTATTCGATAAAGACTTCAACTTTCACATACTTCAAACTGTTGAAATCAAATTCTAACCAATAAATTATTCAACTGATATAATTATTCACTTGATATAAATCAGCTTGTGATCACTCCTGTAAACGGTTCAAATCCCTGCAAATCAACACTTGACGATATAAGTAAACTAGTTTGGGAATCATCGGCAGTACGCACCCACTGGGATTCGAACTCAAGACCTTCCGGTTACAAGGCAAGTTGGCTCGTATACCATTCAGCCACAGGGACCCGATTCAATGGCTCATGAATTCTAACTTCTACCAATTCGTGATTTAGCGCGACCCCAACTGCCGATGATTCCCAAACTAGGATGAAACAGTAGCTGTCCAGTACTCCCTGGTTTTTAATGGTTCTTTAACCGATATCAATCTGTTATCAACTCGGAAAAAACATAACTAACCCTTACAAACCAAACTATAGATAAAAGTAAACGTTTTCATTCTGTTTTTCTCTAGATAATTTTTATACTGAACCAATTATTAAGCTATACCTTTGAATAGAACTACTTTTAAAACGTTTTGTTTACTGATGATTAACACAGGGATAATTTTTTCTTCTTCAAAGGTGCAGTTTATACCGATTAATATAATCTCGACGTAGATATTGGTATGCAAACAGTACAACGTGAAAAAACCTCGCCAGATTACCAGCTTGTTAGTTTTCTAGCCGGTCCCAAGCCCGGGTAAAGAGGGAGGGTTGGGGCGTGGCGCTAGCAACTCCACCCCCGTAAAACAACCAAATCGCTACAGAAGCTTCAACACAGAAATATATTGAAAATTCTAAAAACATAAACAATGGCCTTATTTTTCGTTGGAATTGGGGAAGTGGAATGATGCAGGCTGGTGAAAGCCTTCGTGAAGCCAGTTGGCCGATGTGCCTTCTTTCGATGAAAGCAAAAGTAAGGATGGGTGCCTGGAATGTTCGTACAATGTACGAAACTGGAAAGGCTGCCCAGATAGCCGCTGAAATGAGAAGATATGGAATAGAAGTGTTGGGAATCTGCGAAAGCAGATGGAACAGAGCTGGAAGGTGCCAACTACCAACTGGAGAGACAATAATCTATTCCGACCACCCAGAGGACAACCACGAGCACACCGAGGGAGTGGCCATCATGATGTCACCAACAGCAACCAAAGCTCTCATGCAGTGGGAACCAATCTCCTCCAGGATAATGACAGCCAGGTTCAACTCAAAAGGAAGGAAAGTTACAGTCATTCAATGCTATGCGCCTACAAACGTCTCAGAACAAGAGAAGAAGGAGGCTTTCTACAGACAACTACAAGCAATAATGGACAACGTCCCAAATGGCGATATCAAAATCCTGATGGGCGACATGAATGCGAAGCTGAGAGGAGACAACACAGGAAGAGAACTCACCATGGGTCGAGAGGCCCTCGGTGAAATGAACGACAATGGTGAACTCTTCTCAGACTTCTGCGCCTTCAATGATTTGGTGATTGGCGGTAGTGTGTTCAAACACAAGGATATACACAAGACGACATGGATTTCACCAGATGGAAACACCAAAAACCAAATAGACTTCATCTCAATTTCAAGAAAGTGGAGACGAAGCCTACTGGACACAAGGTCGAGGAGAGGAGCAGATGTGGGTTCAGACCACTATCTAGTACAAGGGACTTTCAAGGTGAAACTAAAAGCCTCGAGGATAGCTGGGGATAGGCCACAATGCAAGTTCAACACTCAATTACTGAAGGACACAACCACAAAAGACACCTTCACTGCAACTGTCAGAGCAAAGCAGGAAACACTACGCGACATCACTGAAGAATCATGCGTGGAAGAACATTGGAAGTCTCTGAAGGCGATTCTCAACGAAACGTGTTCAACGGTTCTAGGAAGAAAGAAGAGACAAGACAAGGAATGGCTCTCAACGGACACTTGGAAATTAATAGAAGACAGGAGAATGGTGAAAGAGAAAATGATTCAATGCAAGGACGGACAGGAGAAAGAGACGAGCTCAACTTACAAAGCACTGGACAAAGAAGTGAAGAAGAGTGCTAGGAAGGACAAAAGACGATTCTACGACAACCTCGCCACTGAAGCTGAGAAGGCAGCAGGCAAAAGGGACCTGAGGACACTATATCAGATAACCAAATCTCTATCCGGGAAGAGATCAACACAAGCGAAACCTATAAAAGACAGCCAAGGGAACCCAATTACCAAGGAAGAAAAACAGATTAAACAATGGGCGGATCACTTCAAAGGACTCTTGAACCGACCATCACCTGCAACCCGTCCAGAAATACCAACAACAGCGCGCACACAACTGCAAGTTGACACCAATCCTCCAACGAGAGCTGAAGTCTTGAATGCAATCAAGCTTCTGAAAGCTGGAAAAGCAGCCGGACCAGATGGAATACCCCCTGAAGCACTGAAAGCGGACCCAGAGACTACAGCAGACATGCTGACTCCATTATTGCAAAAGGTCTGGAAGGAGGGAAAGGTGCCTACTGACTGGAGGAAAGGTTACCTCGTGAAACTACCAAAGAAGGGCGACTTAGGCCTCACTCTGCAAGAACTGGCGAGGAATCATGCTCCTGTCGACGCCAAGTAAAATCCTGAGTCGCATCATCCTGGAGAGATTAAAGGACGCACTGGAGACAGAACTCCGACCAGAACAAGCTGGATTCAGGAAAGGCAAATCATGTACTGACCAAATTGCAACTCTACGCATCATCATCGAACAAAGCATGGAATGGCAATCAAACCTCTACCTCAACTTTATAGACTTTGAGAAGGCCTTCGACAGCGTTGATCGTGAAGTAATTTGGAAATTACTCGAGTACTACGGCGTACCCCAAATATTCATCAACCTTATTCAACAGCTGTACGACAACGGCACATGTCAAGTGAACCACAACGGAAAACTCAGCAAGGCGTTTGGAATAAACACAGGAGTCAGACAAGGGTGCTTATTATCACCAATGATATTCCTAATTGTGGTGGACTGGATTATGCATCAGACGGTGAGAAACGAGAAGACAGGGATATCCTGGACCGACGCGAAGAACCTAGAAGACCTGGATTTCGCGCAAGGATGATTTATGCTTGATGTCACACAAAATCGAATTTTTACAAGTGAAAACCGACAAAATGGTCGAAGAAGCAGCCGGCGAAGACAGGACTCCAGGTGAACATAGACAAGACGGAGGTGGTGAAAATAACCAACCAACAACAGCAACATCCAGCGCCAATCACCATCAACGGGAGGGATTTGAAAGAGGTTACTTCATTCACTTATCTAGCGAGCATTGTCTCAACTACAGTCAGTCGAAACGGACGAGGATGTCAAATCGAGCGAGGATCGGGAAGGCGAGCGAGAAATACATTCATCAACCTGAAACCAATCTGGGAATTTTCGTCACTCAACTCAGCATCAACAACAAAATTCAGTCGGATTTTCAATACAAACGTCAAGTCAGTCAGTTCTTCTATACGGATCAGAAATTTGGCGGGTGGGTCACAAAGAATATTTCCAACAGCCTGTTGCAGACCTTTATCAACAACTGTCTTCGCTGGATCTATACTGAAGATCAGATGGCCGAAAAGAATCACCAACAAGGAGCAATGGGAACAAACAAAACAAGAACAAATCGCCAACCAACAAATATGCAGGATAAAGTGGAGATGGACCGGACACTCGCTGAGGAGACCGCTGGGTGACATCGCGCGTCACGCCATTGCTCGAGTGGAATCAAGCCGAAAGGGAAGCGGTGAGTGGGACATCAGTGAAAAGGTGACGTGGGGAAGATCGTGTGAAGAGGAGTTGAAAGAGTATGGACTAACATGGATGCATGTGAAAAGTACAGCAGAAGACAGAAGTGGCAGTGCAGTTGAAGCCCTATGTTCCACTAGGAACCCAAGGGAAGAATAATAATAAAATATAAGAAAGTGAAAAAGAAGTTACTGAAATGTCCTTGTTCTATTTTCATTTGCTAAACAGCGATTCGTAATGTAGCAGTAAGTATTTACTGAAACAAAATCAACCATTTCATCAATAATAAAGGAGATAAACTGTCAAGACTGCTATTCACTCATTATTATTACTTAATGTGCCATTTTAAATATTCCATAGAATCGCACTTCGTAGTCAATCTCCGACCACCATTGGATAGATACACTTCTTTTGCGAAACCTATTACATTTGCAACAACAACTCTTTAGCCAGATAAAAGATGTGTCATTATTCATTATTATTGGTTTTGTCTCCTTAGTTGGAGGATTTCATCATGAGCCAACGTCAATTAGAGAACCATTGGAAAACCTAGCAGTACTGGACAGCTGTTTCGTCAGTCTAGTTTAGGACCCTTCATCAGTAAGCATTATTATTTTTTTTTAATCAGTTGAATTGTTTACACGAGGCACACCTATCCAGATAGCATGGTTATTCAAGCGATATTAAAGTTCTGTCCAAAATTGACAGTAAATAACGCGTTAGTCATTCACAGAACTCCAATTTCTGACTTGCTAATAAATCAATAATTCACCACGTAAAAATGATTTTATCAGACCACTAGGGAGGGAAACTGTTGAAAATCGATGCGCATTTGAAACTAGTTTGTTCCCTTTTGGGATAATTCAGACATATGCATTGGCAAATTGTCATAGAGAGTCAAGGAGACCAAGTTAGTAAATGTGCCATGGTGTTAGCTTTCGAAAAGGGGTATTAACTTCAGTCTATTTACAACACAGAGCTACAGACATTGAGTATCATTGAAAATTAATCTGCTTTACATGGTACTTGGTGGAAATTTATGTTTCTCTAAATTATTGTCTTGTAAAAATTGCTAACTATTCATCAAACTTTCGACATAAACTAAATCAAAAGTTATATCAAACTTGGCATATTTCATCCAAACAGTTCATAGAATCAGCGTACATGTTAGGCGATTATTTTAAATTAAAGGGTTACTAACATGTTTAGATCTTAAACTACAAAAATTGATTCAAAAATTATGCCCAAAACGACCTCATTTAACCAATCATTCATAAATTGTTTCCGGCTTACAATTCGATGGATGTTTTAAGAATTTATGAAGAATTTCCACTTATTTTTGTAAAAAAAAGTGTCGATTTTTTTAATCAATTCCTCTGTGTTCTGATCTGAATATACGGCCTCAAACTTGAGCTCTGAAGTTTCAACAGATGCGTTTTTTCCAGGGTAGGTGCGCTAATCTTAAGCCCAAGGCTCCATCTGTGAAAGACTTACAATCGGCTAAGTGAAGTCTAGGGATGTGTAAGGCAGGAAGTGGACCCTGACGACACCGCCTGGTTGCCGACCGTACCACTATTGCACAATCGACGTATTGATTTTAAGTTTTGCAAAAGATTGCGAAGTGCATAAGCAGGCAGCTTTTCGTCAACACTTGAGGAATTTCTTAGAGCCTTATGTCTCACAAAATGTCAATAAATAATTCCGGTTGAATAATACCTTCTATATAACGCATACATTTTATTTACGTTCTCCTTTTTTAGGCAAATAGAAAGAAGCGATGGTCAAATCGTCCCCAGGACAACCAATTTGTAAAACGGATTGATGTTCTATCTCGTGGATAGCCTTAAGGCTCCACAGCAATATACTGTATGATAACCATCTCAAAATCTGCATGTTGTTATCCGTAAACCTCACTAGTCACCGAGTACTAGACCTTGTTCAGTAGCACAGACTAACAGTCTTCCGGTAACACCATAGTATAACTTGAAAATCCACGGAGTGCGCCGTTTTGTCCCATATTTGAGAAATGTCCGCAGAAGAATCTCAACGTCTTAATGTCAATGAAGAACCCACGTAATAAAAAAGTCAGCACCATCCAGAAGGGCTCCCTAAGGTATTACAATATTTAGAGCTTTCTTTGAATGCGAAAATAGCACCATGTATCTCTACATTACAATGTGTAACCTTGCGCTAAATGCAGCAGTCCAAGGTATGAACCAACAGTCAGCCTTCTGAGATTGATGGCATGTTTTGAATTCACTACTCCCAATTCTTTTTCAGAGTAATACTGTCAGTTAACATTCCTCGACAAGGAGCACGACAGCTTGGCATACGTAACGTGTTCCAATATGTCTAATCGACTCATGTTCCTAAACAGCCTACCACCACACCCAACCTCAATATAAATCGAGACCTAATACAAATCATTCGTTTCCTAAAGGACGCGGAAGACAGGCTACCGCTGTTGGCTTCATCAGTGAATACCTACCAGTTCACCTGCTCCTATTTAGTTATGTACGTCACCCTTAATCAAAATGTTATCCAGGCGTAACAGTATTCGACTCCAGAGGAGGAAAGTTTCCCACACTACCCTCTACTGAAATACTTGACCGATTCTAGATACCGAGAGAATCCTCAAACTGACTTCAGTGATACCTACATAATACGTGATCTTGCCAGAGCAATACGAATCACACTTCTTCAAACCAAAGGAGCAACGGCAATCCATTTGCTGAATCCTGAACACTACAGACAGCTTTTTCAGTCAGTGGACCTACAATGGGCCTAATTTGTTTTGATAATTGAGTTGATTAATTTCTTTTATTACACTCTTCGTCGAAATCTATAATCCTCTACGGATGTGAAGAACACCAAGTAGTTGTAAGAGCACAGATCACCATGCACTCGACAGTAGGCGAGACATTAGGTACACAGATGAATTAACTTAGACGCAAATCTTTATTGATTGAGACGTATATATACATTCATATCATTTGAAGACATGAAAAGGTTGACTGCTTTCGATCATAGATGTCTGCGATCTCTGTCTCACGTTAGGTGGTTTCACAAGATAAGTAATGTTGACGTTAGGCGTAGAGTGTTGGGCAAAGAGGGAAAATCAATCGACGAGGCTATAAAGTTACATAGACTAAGATGGCTAGGTCACGTGCTGCGCATGCCTAACCACCGCCTCCCCCGACGGGCTTTGCTAGCTGATATAGGTTCAGGTTGGAAAAGAGCCAGTGGTGGCCAAACAAAAACATGGCATCAATCCATGAGATCCTTGACAGTTAAACTGAGTCAGGTAGGGAGATGCAGACTTCCGGGTTGGGGCCCTCGGGACTCTAGGAATCAATGGCTGGAGACAGTAGGTGACATGGCTCAAAATCGTTGTCAATGGCGCAGATGTATTCAGTCTCTGTAATCTTTCATATTCCTTTCTACAATTACCCACTCTGTTTCACTCTTATATTTGTCAAACTCTATTGATTCTCTTCACTCATCTTCTTGTCTACCTTGTGTGCCAATTGGAACGTGGCAACTCGAACTGCTGCACTTCGGTGTCAAGTTCTATGTTGAATCCAGACAGACATATCATCCTACTCAGGCTTACATCTAAACAAAGAACCTATGTATGAAATTAAGCAGGGTTACTTTTTGTTAGCGTTTTATATGAAATGAACAGGTCAATAACGCAAGTTTTATTTCCTATAGAATGCAAGTTGGTCCGCTGCTGAATTACATCCCGTTAAGTAACAGCCCTCCTCGCTGCACCAACTTAATATACACACTTCCCCCAACACTTCGAATCTAAATACTTCATCTATACTACACGAATTAATCAGTGATTAAATCACTTTATTCTATTGAATTCGACACAAAACAAACACGAGAAATTAGAGATAATGAATTATTCGATAACACAGCAATCAAAATAAGTGTAGTCTTGATAAGTCACTTTCGTAATTCTGCAAAAATCATCCATGTGAACATTCCATAGAAGACCGCATACCAACCATAGTGAACGGCCATAAGGCAACCTGCGCCAACCGCAGGTTGGACTGGTTTGTCAGTAATCATCAAGATTGAAGTCATCTTCGAAATCAACATCACCACCCGCCAAGTGGTTGAAATCTACTTGGTAGCGCAGAATACCTGCAAAATTAAATAAAACGACCAATCATAAATGTCGATATACTTCTCAAGAGTACTGGGGTTACTACCCCACAATTAGACAGCGATTAAGTTATGCCAGTCTGTTTTTGACATAGAACTTTGCACCGATGGGCGACAGTTCGAATCGCCGCACTCCATATAGCACACAAAGCAAGAGAAGAAATGCATAATGGAGACAGTAAACAGAGGTGTGAGACAAAGGAGTAGTAATAACGAAGAATTATAGTTTTGCATCTGCGTTATTGAGAAAGACTTTGAGACATCACTAAATGTTTCCAACCATTGGTTTTTTTCGTCCTGAGGACCCCAACCCGGAAGTCTATGTGGCTTGAACTAATTGAAATCCTCAACAGTTAGTCTTAGCCACGGAGGAAGGTGTAGACTTCCGGGTTGGGGCCCTCTGGACGTTAAAAAACAAATAGTTGGAAACAATTGATTATTGATTAAGTTATGAGATAACATCAATATTTTCTATGGTATTCAGTGGGAGCCAGCAAGTGAACACCTGGTTATTATTCTTAATTGTGGAGTTATCAATAACGATAACTTCAAACGAACCTTCTTAGAATCCTATTATCTATATATGTGCAAAGTTCTATGTCGAAAACAGACAGACTATTATCACACAAGTCAAGGGGTCGGGGAATTCATTTTTCATTACCTTCGTTTACAGCAGCTGAATTACTAGGTTAGCAAATGTTTCCAGTACGTTTATTCTTATCTCACTGACCACTAACACTTTTATTCATCGTGGAATTCTGTAATCGTGATGATGGAGAAAAAGACACCTGCGTCGACTGGCTTCACAGCCTCGTTATTTTTCTCACCCAACACTAATATTAACTGTAAATATCTTTATTTAATAATTTACACAAGGGCTATAATAAGGGGTAATCACGTTACCAACTGTGAAATGACAGCTTATCGGACGACTACTTTATTAACCAGCGAAATAGTACAGATAGTGCATTTAAGAACATAGGTATACCAAGTTACTCGCATAAGCATTTATGTCGAATCTCACTAACCATATTGAGAATCATAATCATCCTACTTAATTTCCGTATACGTCTGCTGATAACAACTATACGCCACAGTCGCTATAAGTGCGTCCCTACATTGAAAAATGTTCAGGCAAACGACAACTAGTACCAACAAGATTGTACCTGAAAAATTTGAAAACCTTCATCTGTATGCGCACATTTATACGTATACATATGTCAATGCGAAAACAAGACGTAGCAAACTCACCACCAATGCCCCCAAAACCACGAACAAACTGAGCTCCTTCCTGTGACTTATCCGTGACTATTTCTAAAGTAGTCCCAAACGACCGATAATTGAGCGCTAGCCAGTCCAAGAGAAGTTGAGTGTCGAGGATTTCCAAGTCAGAACCTGTTTCAGGATCGATAAAATGTCGACGATCTGTTTCCTGGTCAGGTCGAAGGTGAATAACCCGGTTCTCTGAAAGGAAGAAGCATATATAATTTTGGCCGAGACTGAATGTCGGACCACGCCTTTATGCAGCATCCCATCTCTGAGGTGTGCATCAAGAATGGTCTAAACTTTGTTATACGTCACTTGTACTGCCTGCCAGCAACTTCTAGCTAACAGGATAATGCAGTGACGAGATTTAATTATGTGTGAACTATAGAGTGACGTAGCGAGACCTCAAGGTACGACTCACAATTATGTTCATGGCGGCATTCATCTCAATTCTCTTAAGAGACTCAGTACCACCTTTTATTAATATTTGTCACTGAGGACATCAGACGTTAATTGTAATTTGAGGAATGAAACTTTACACTGACTTACCTTCTGAAGTAGGCATTTTGAGAACATAGCGATTAACACTTAGATTTTCCCACACGATAAGAGTCTCAACGGCTCCCATCTCCAAAGATTTAAGCGTATCGTCGACTCCGAAACAGTACTTACCACTGTCCTGTAAAGTGTTTAAAGGAATGTTACACAATATACCTGTGAAATTTCATCAAAATATCTTTGAATTAGCTTTTTTTCTTGGATGAACTTGACGCCTGTTAATGCATCCGTTGCCAGTTCAATAGCCTGATTGAACCCTGTTTCACCACCGTAAGAAATGTCAACTATCTTTATCAATTTCGCTTGCAGCCTCTGGAAGGTAAGTTACAATTACTAATCAGCGCACCTGGTCAAACATATCGGACTGCCCTAAATCACTTTTGAAATCTGCTATGCCGGCCAAAATAAGTCCCTCAATATTTGGACGGTCGTTTGTAATAAAAAGCTGAGTGGCTGTCTCAGCGACCTTTCGGACATAGTTGTGCCGCTTTTCCATTCGCAGACGTGCAAAACGAAGCGCAGATTGACCTCCTCGTCCATGTTTCTTCGGCAACTCCACTGTGAACTTGTGTAGGACTTCCCGAGTGTTCCCCGACAACGTTCCAAATAATGCACCGTTACCGTCAACGACAATAAAGCCGAACTTGCTGTCGTCCGCCAGCAGAGCTACCAGAGCCTATCCTCTGTTAATGTGAGGAATATATACAAACCTCTGTATGAAACTTATTATCACACAAATACAGAGAAGTGTTAACTGGTCTGAAGGGCTCAAAGTCAATATTGACCTTCTTTTCTTTGCCATCTTCAGTAACTATAGTGCCGCAATAAACAACAAGCCCATTTGTGGGAACTGCATACTAGTCAGACGATTGAAATAAGTCACTCACCCTTTGTATACAGTTTCAGTCGCTGTTGTACTGACGTTATGGCACTCAAAACAGATAGTCGATTCACTCTACTCTTTATATTGGAAGCTGTTCCGTACTCTTCAGCTAACAGTTTTGCAACTCTTGTTACCTGATCCTTCGGAGGGATGATAAGAGAAATCATACTCGTTCCATTACTACCCCGTAAAACCTGTTATTACAACTCACCCCCTGGCAGACTCCAAACTTTTGATCAGCTTTTTGATACGCCACATCTCAACATTTTTATCTGCTTGAGATATCTCCGTCCCACCGTTAGTTGACGCCATTGCAATCTCAGTGAAGTAAAGTAACGAGGTGCACACCGCGTGGTCAAACCACAATTACGAAGTAAAACAAAACTTGTTAGGAATACGTTCAAGTGTTCATGATAGTTACAAAGTTTCCAACCTGTATTCGCAACATCAAACTATTGCAGGGTACGTTATATTTATACAGTAAAACTTTATTCAGGGGATTCACTGCACTGTGTGACTCAGATCATTTATCCAAGACTTCAATTAAATGCTCTATTTATCTGATTACCTCTAAATCTTTTTCAAAAGTAATCCTACTTCGACCTACACTGCCCATCTATCAATGCAGTGGTTCACCGGTGTAGCATATCTCCGGGCAATTTAATCGACGATGCTTAGTAAATTCATCAACTGGCCTATATTCATACCAACACGTCTAACAACATTACATACGATGGACATCCTGTTATGGGTTTAACGAGAATCAAAATTACAAGAGTCCATTAAAAGCACCATCATCTGCTAGTGAAGCTTCTCAAATGTTTATATAGTGGCAAGGTGGCTATTTGAGGTATACGACCTGCCCATAGATTAGTTTCACGTTTTGGTTGAGGACTATGTTGGAAAATATCACGATGTAGAATTACTATAACGGATATAAATAAAGGTGTAAAACTGAGTCAGAGACCAGGATAAAGTGGATTACTCAGCCGAGATATTTCAAAAAGAGATTATTTCCAAAGATACATATGAAATCTTCTGAAACCATTGGAACGGTGTCAAAAGATTATGCTAGGTGGTCGGCTTAGAGTGACTGGAATAAAGTGATTATTATTATTATTATACCAGCCGTTCGATGATTTGTTCTACACGTTACCTGACACGTAATAATTCGCCGTGTTCTTTGAGGCTAGAAAACTGCACCTCCAGTGCCGGCAGTTCTCAGTGTCGACAATTAAGCGAGTGGTTAATGACAAAGATATACTGCATACGTTACGCCCCTCTGTTGACATTCAAGTAAATGGAAGTCTTCCTGACCGTACAAATGTGTACTCCTGACTAATGTGTATCATTTTCGGTATTGATTTGCATCAACGGCAACAGACAACCACAGCTATTTCTGTCTTTAAATAGGTGTGTAAGATTGTGATATTGCGGATGTCAGATGTGTGGGGAATCATCAAGAAACAGTATATCTTCGAGGTGACATGTATGCAGATTCCTTAAGACTACGTTTTGGTTAACGTAACGTGGTAATGCTGCTTTCACCAGCAATGAAGCCCTATCACAGCCAATATCTTTGATAGTCTATACGAAATGGAGGCTCAGTGGTTCATAAAAAATAAACAATTACAACACTGACAACCATACGACGTCGTGACTTAGCTGTCCCACTTCATATTTAATGAAGTCAAATTAATTGCATTTCTCATTTGTCGATTTGTGGTATTCAGGTAAAGGCATGATTAATGAAGCCTATGACGCACTGTTAAAAGGAGACGTTCCAGGGAACCAGTTAATTAGGCTGCTTGAACCACTTCGAGCTCGCTCCTAGTTGGCTTTAACCGGCGATAACATTCGTGATTATCGTGTGACCATCTTTGCTACTAGACCTCAGCCCTGGCCGCACTGTTTGGAGTGGCCCACGAGACCTGGTTTTCTGGCTGTTCTTAACGTCGGTCTAACTAGTAACTCTTACAGCTGCTCAACCGTATTTAGAAACTGACGTTTTTGTCGAAACAAATGTTCAAATTACTGGCAAGCAACTACCGATATTGTAGAGGACTAATTGTTTTTTGATTTGATTTTCGAAAACATGGTAGAGGGCAAGTAGAGCGTGAAAACTTAGTCAAACAAGCGGAAAGGCATTCATCATTAAGGTGATAAGGAAGAAATAGTTCCTACTCGATCATTCATTCCATCCTTCTGAACCCCTAAATTACTTACCGTAGCAAGCTGTGTTGTAGATGCCCTGTAGAAACGATTTCCCTAAGAATGTTGGCTCGATTGCCCTATCTTTTGGAGCTATACCTGGTGTTTTCTATCGAATGCCGATAACAGCTATGACGTTAACTAACGAGTCGCTACTTTGAATCTCCCCAAGATGAATCTACAAGGAACAGGTTAAAGATTTTCATCTGGTATTCTACAAAGAAATAGAACCGTGCCATTCGTCCACATGGTCAAATATTGGTCTTCCCTACTGAAACTGATATACCAGGCTGTTATCGGTTACTTTACAGTCTGGGCATCATGTACCGCTACCCAGTAATCAATATCTGCAAACTATTTTTTGTTTGTCGTCAGCATAGGCCGATAACATTCTGAAATTCTCCTATGTGCATTTGCCTTAAGGTCCATACAGATGGCAGTTTATCAGCGTAGTGAACAGACATCCCCAGTTGATGGATTCGGCAGTACTTACTTCTAGGCGTCAGAATTTGCGCTCTATTCCATTAGAATCTCAGTTTTATGGCTATGTTGTGATCCATCTACCTCTCGTACGCTATGCCATGACTGTTCTCATCACTAGATGTTTACTGCTCAAGATATTTCATTGAACTGTTTGTGGTTTCTATCTAGAAAAATGGCTAGTAAACTCATGCTGACCTTAAAGTTTAAGTCGCCATATGGAGAACACACTGACAGGAGATAGCAAGCAAAAAGTGGTTAAGTTTAGAAAGAAACTGTCAATCACGTCTCATAAACCGTTAATGCCCAGCTCTCGCTACGCTCGGGCCCACGCTGTTCCTTGAAGATTTCAGAAACGCTTAGTTATAACGGACGAAAAACCAAAACACCGATTGGCCGCTTGAGATTTCTTTATTGTTACACCAACATATAAAAAGAATAAGTGAACTAAGGTCTGAAAACAAATATTACAATAATAAATCTCTGTATTACTTCTGACGATGTTTCACTCTTCTTTCTGAACAGCGACCGATGAGACGATGACTGGTGTATTGATGCCTCCGCGAAAATTGGGGAAGTTGATTTTAAGCAAACAACCAAGAATTGATCGTTCAATCTTCAACTTCATTGACACTCCCCGGCAAAAAAGGGATGCAACCCTTTTTTCCTTCACGACCAATGCACGTTGACTTGGATGCCATTGCGAGAACCTGGGTCACACGGACAGAGCTGAAATGGAAAACAAACAGAAAAGCCAACACACCACAAGCATACCCACAGCACAATCTCACACATCAATGACGACCTGCGCCTCCAGACAGAGACCTCCTCTTAACATCTTGCAACACAATCGCCACTTACTAGAATGACTCTTGCAGAATGCAACGTGACCATAGCACCACCTCATGATACTCTACGCACATCGTCTTATCTACTCACTTCCAGTTACCACTGCAATCGCTTGTCACTCATTCTGCCTCAGTTCTAGTAGCGGTGACGCATGCGAGCCTCAGTCGTTTACACTATTGCTCCCCGGCGTGTCGGACCGCAGCTAACAATTATCTCCGTGTGCATTTCATTCTCAGCAATAGCCTAGCCTCCCCGGCGTACACGACTATCTGCTGTCCTTAACATCAACCAATTCATTCATGGATGTAGAAGACTCGAAACAACTTCAGAAGTAATCACGACGAAAATTTTAACAAAATTACGCAATAACAACAAGATACGAAAACAACAAGTAAACACAATGAATCCAAAATACACCAATTGCTATGACACACCACACGTATATACAAATTGTACAAACAACCTCGCCGATCATGTCTTGGTGGAATTCCTTTGAAGAATTGCAGGACTTACAACAGTACGCCTACAACCCTTCTCAGGTTGACGATTGTAAGTTGTGGAATGTCCGGACACAAACAGAAATACCAACAGCTAGATGATAAATGATACCAATTCAGTATATACAATATGAACATATGTACAAAATCACACACCAAACACATTGGACTGCTCACTGATGCGCTACCCTTTGAAGAATTTTAGGACTTACAGCAGTACGCCTACAACCCTTCTCAGGTTGACGCTCTAGGTTGGAAAATCGTCGCAGAGTTCATTTGCAGACTTCCTTCTATCAGCTATATCCTCAAATCTGAACGGCAACACGCTCATGTCATTGTATCGTAGAATATAGATGACGAGCAAACACACGGCATATCTCATCAACCAAGTGTAGAAACAGAGTAATTTACACCAAAGATAATAGCATTCAATTAGTAACTTGAAACTAGAAATGCCTTTATTCATGCAAGTCAATTTAACAATTACTCTCTCGTTTACACTTGGCTTATTCTCACTAAACTGAGCAATATCTTTCGTCTTTTCAAACTCACCAATACTATCATAGTCGTTGCAGAAGATACTTGAGTTGATGGGCATCTGTTTCATTGTGGATGAAAACACCAAAGATGACTGAGTGACACAAGGTGATGAACGCAGTGGTGGATCAGAAGCTGTTCTTGTTCGGCTCTCAGATAGTTGTCCAACTGCAAGATTACCACCACTGCTGTCTTTCACTACTAGTTCGGGTTTAGCACTATCATCTGATGATAGGTGGGCTACACGCTGATCAATTACACTGACTGTCTCACAAGTATGCACACCTTTTGGAACTGCATCTGCGTTCAATTCTACTTCACGTTCAAGTTGTACAGAACCTTTATTTAACCTAGCAGTAGTAGGCATATCCCTCATCTCATAATGATCAACCAAATACAACTGTGAAGTATCATGATCATTATCACGAATATTCACTTTACCGTCAACTTCATCATTTTCAAACTCTTTAATAACAGAAGTAGACAATTTTGGTTCCTCCTCACAAATCATTAAATGTTTTATATCTTCACTCTGACTAGTTATACTTTGTAAACTTTTGGAGTCAGAACTCCACTCTGAAGCAGTAACTCTATTCTGTGACACTCTATTCAACAACGGCTTACCAGTTGCAACTACAGACTTCTTCACAACAACGTTATCGTCACACAATTCGGAGTCAGACCTGGAGTTTACATTTAGCTTATCACTGAACTTGCTCACCGGTTCACAGTTCACTTCTGTATGCACCTCTTGCACACGTGTCAAACAAAACCGTGTTTGTCTTGCATCTTGTAACTTATCTGTTGAGGATGTACTACGAAACCCGTTACACTCACTAGGTCTATATGCATTACTATACATCATTGTCATATAATTCTTGAAATTATGGTCCAAATCTCTAAAAAACGTGTTCGTAGAAACACAATTGTTTTAGATAGTGGCTTAAATTCGGTTATAACTGCATTACCGCCTGGTAATACAGTATCAACTACTAGCTCTCAAAATGGTTTGAGTGCAGATCTCACTCCTGTGATACAGGTGAAAGATGTTCTGTTAGAGAACTCTGAGTTCTGTAAACTAAACCTCCTTTTGAAAGATATGCAGAGGCAAGTAAGTGAAATTCAGAAAAAATTAGATCAGTTTGATAGTATGTCACTGCCAATCTCAAATACCACGGAGAGCCGTCTGATATTGGCCAGGTTAAGTGTTTACTGGATGTAACTCAAAATAAGCTTTTGAATTTAGACCCAATAGCCTGTCTTTTAGAAAGGCATCCTAAAATATCTCCAGACAACCTAAATAAAGCTGAAAATCTGATTGACTGCTTGGCTACGGAGGTGATGAAGCGTATAACCTCTTCTCACCAAGCTATAGTTTACAACGTCCCAGATTCTCTGCCCCTGAAAACTGTAAGACACAAAATCCTGATTTGTTGCGGCATGGCTAGTGTTCCATGTGAATGCAAACGACTTCGTAAAAAGTCTAACCAGGCTAATTGCCCAATCATTTTTAAATTCAGTAATTCCCTTGATGCTAGTAAGTTTACTAAATGTCAGGATCACTTAAGACTGAATAGCAGTTATAAGTCTATAACCGTAGCTCAGGATAAAACACCGTGTCAGCGCAGAATAATGCGTAGTAATAACCTGGTCACCTCCTCTAGCTTTGATTTACCAAATAAGGATCGTGCACAGCAACAGACACCTAGTGCTGAAACTAGCATTCAGCAAACTACACAACAACCACACCTGCCAATGGAACTAGGAACTGATTTAGATACCAGTACCCCTGTAAATAAAGCCTCATCGAAAGATGTTAAAATGACTAGAACTTCTGCAAGTTGTTCTAAGAAATTTCCCCCCAAACGTAGTAACCTCACCACGATGAACAAATTTCGCAGGGTTGAGACTAATGATGGGGAAGAATACTTTGTATTCAATAAGCCTGCTGAGAGTAAGAATGCCAACAAACCATCACTTGTTACGAAAAACTCCTCTCGAAACATAAGTATATCTGGAGGTGTTCCGCATGCTCCACCTTATAGAAAGTCAGGCTCCAAGACTCCTAAAGTCTTGCAGCCAAAGCACCTTCCTTCACAATTCCCTTTAAGTTATAAAAACAACCCGAAGGTGTATACCGGTATGACGAATAGCAGTTGGATGGGTAGACCTTTGATGCTATGCCTTTTAACCGTCAACCTAGGCCCAACCTGTACTACCCTTATATCCAGGAACACATGGTAAATTTTCCAGGTGTCCCGAATCACTGGTACGACCCATGGCACCTAGGACCACCTCATTGCACACCAACTCCGATGTGCAGACACCCAGTCCGACCTCCTTTTCATTCATAAATTCTTGCGGTGCTGACGCACAAATAGATTTAGGTTATGGTGACATTTTAAGCCAGTTTGTAGTATCCCGTGACTTATTCACGATATTGCTAATTAATGCACGTTCCTTAATCAATAAGATATCTGAACTAAGGACATTATTATTAGTCGCCAAGCCTACTGTAGCTCTGATTACTGAGTCATGGTGCTCATCCTCTGTACTTGATGTGCATATAGGTATCGATGATTACACTGTACACCGTGCAAACAGAGATTGCAAGCGTGGTGGAGGATGTCTCATATATATACATAGCTCATTTGTAGTCAGTAAGGTGGAAGATGAAACAATGAATAATGTACCTGACTCACTCTGGGTTGTCTTACATGGAGATAAGTACAAACTTCTCATAGGCTGTGTTTATCGAGCACCAAGCTCAACAAAAGAAACTGATGCGTTATTAGCTAAATCGTTTGCACACGCATCCTCGTTTAGTGCTAATTACAAAATAATTGCAGGGGACTTCAATCTTCCAGAAGTCAATTGGCTAACTAGTTCCGGCCCCCAACGCTTCGACGAATTACTTGCCACTATAGACTGTTATGGATGGCAACAACACGTCCAGACACCTACTCGTGGTGACAACATGTTGGACCTTGTTTTTTGTCATGACACAATCCCAGTATCCACTATGTTGGTAATCGATTTTCCAGTAGTGACCATAGAATGGTACTCTGCTCTCTGCCTTTCTCACCACTAAATACAGGAAACAAACAAGACTCAGGAAGCACAATATGTCGTAGTTACAAATATACAGACTGGGGATTAGTCCAAGAACTTATTCGACTCTGTCAATGGGATGACTATTTTACCACTGACTCCCTGGAGGCCTTAGTAACCCTGTTTTACAGGAATGTTACCCTTTGTCTAGATACAGTTGCTCCAAAGAAAATAGTGAAATTAAGTAGACACCGAACTGAATATATTCCAAGGGCACACCGTAATAAGTTAAGGAAGCTGAAGAAACAGTACTATTCCACTAAGGACATATCACTATTGCTCTCAATCCACGAGTCTCTTGAATCTCTCAAGCGCCTACGCTCTCAAAAGGACCTCGACGAAGAGTTAACGGCACTTGAAAGTACCTCCAAAGTTTATAACTTAACGGCACTTCTTAAAAAACGAATGCAGTCGGCGAGGGAAATCCCATACTTACTTCACGACAAAGTAATCTACAATGAACCTGCCACTATCTGTGAACTCTTCAGTGATTGGTTTGCAAACTTTAGTTTAGAAACACATATGCCTGGTGAAACCGCTCCCCTTACTATCTCTTCCCTTGAAAGCATTGTGTTCACTAATCAGTTAATAGTACAAGCAATTAAAAGCCTTAAACCTTCCACTAGTACGGGACCGGATGGCCTCGCTTCGATAATTTTCAAAAACAGTGGGTGTGATATACCCTTGTTACTTCTTAAATTCTTCTCAATATCTATGGACACTGGCACTTACCCTAGTGAGTGGAAAACTAGCTTCATAATTCCACATTACAAATCTGGTGATAGGGCAAACGTCCGCAATTACAGACCCATAAATATAACCCCAGTTATCTCACGAATCATGGAGAAAGTTGTAAAAGATCAATTGTCAGACTACCTAATTAGGGAAGATCTTGTTACAAGGTCTCAACACGGATTTCTCAAAAATAGATCCTGCGTTACTTGCCACTTCGACTTTTTCAACTGCATCACTAGTAGTCGCGAAGCACGTAAGCTAGTCGTTGTTCTATACTTCGATATATCTAGGGCATTTGACATGGTATCTCACAGTATTCTCTTTGAGAAGCTGTACTCTTGTGGAATTCGCAACCCATTACTGAACTGGTTAAAATCATTTCTAAGCAACAGGGTACAAATAACCAAAGTTGGATCTGTATTGTCTCATCCTAGGCAGATCTCAAGTGGGGTCGTGCAAGGTAGTGTCCTAGGTCCACTTTTATTCACAGTCTACATTAACAGCATTTGCAAGTGCTTCACCTTAGGCAAACCATTCCTATATGCTGACGACCTCAAAGTCGTCTACTCCTGCTACACTCATGAATTAAGCGATATGGTTACTAAAATACATCTTGAACTAAGTAGCCTTGCAACGTGGTGTGCTGAATCCTGTCTAAATTTTAACATTGACAAATGCGGCTGGATTTGTATCGGCAACAGTAAGCTTGATCTAACTCTTGAAATAAATGGGCGAAAACTAGCTAAGCTCAACTCAGTCGTAGATCTCGGTATTAGATACTCTAGTAACCTAACGTTCGCTGAACAGACTGATTATGCCAGACGTAAAACGCGAAGGCTGATAGGATGCATAACACGCAATTTCTTTTGTTGTGAAACTAGGGTTTTATTATACAAAGTATGTGTCCGACCTATCTTAGAATACTGCCCGTTTATTCTTAGCGGACTAAGACAAAATGACAAGCTTAAATTAGAGGGAGTGCAACGGCAGTTTACCTCAAGAACTCTTGGTTTAGAAAGTGGTCTGGAATACCATGAGCGATGCGAAGACTAAGATTAGAACCCCTCTGGAAAAGACGCCTTAAGCTAAACCTTATCTTTTACTATAAGCTAACTAATCTTCTCTTGCATTCCTCCGAGCCAATAACTAAACCTACCGCTGTCATCAGTTACAATCTTAGAAATCATCACAACCTAGCTGCTATGGAGCACTGTCAGACTTACGTGCGGTACAACTTCTTCTTAAATAAGTTTTCAGTCATTTGGAATAGACTACCAGCTAATGTGCGCGATGCAAACACACTTCCAGTGTTCATCTCCTCAGTCACCAGACTGCTCAAAGATGACAATGCACTTTTGCGCCTGACTCTTACACCTTCTTTTTCACCCTACATAGATATTTTAAGTTCTTTAAACGTGTAGTTACAACAAACTACAATTATAAATTTTAATATTATTGGAACTAGATGATTAACATTTCTACACAGGACAGTAATATTAGTTTACACATAATATAAAAGTTAGCATAACGGGACTAGTTAGTTTGTGTACCAAAATAACCACAGTTACTAAACAGAATATATATGTATATATTTATTAATCACTCCTTAAGGACTCCCGTTGCTTTCTTTTGCGTTGCTGTTGTTTGTCTTCTTTTTTCTCTCACCATTTCAGCTTCCATTTGACTTTTTGAATGAGAATGAATAATGTGGATATTTGACCATTTACAATGACAAATGATCTGCAAACATTATTGGTCCCGTATCTTTCAGTTGCCTGGTTAATAACGAATTAACTTTCTCCACGACGCAACCTGGATTACATTTGTGGAATATACTCTTATACCAATGGAAAAGTATCAATTTGTAATACAACGTCACGATTGTAGCTTATAACATAACTGATCGTATCTGTAAAAATAGCTTCCTTATTACCCAATTTGGATATAAATCAAATCAAAAATAAGATTCGGATTTGTACACACCCAAGTTATATTGAGGAATTACTTCAAGCTTTATTTTTTCCCAAGTATTTTTAATCCATCCAAAACTTACTTGGGTTTTTTTGTTAATGCGAAGACAATATTCCTATATTTCATGATGTGCTCCATTGAATGACTTGTTATATTGTGGAATAACTTCAAGCTTTATTTTTTCCCAAGTATTTTTAATCCATCCAAAACTTACTTGGGTTTTTTTGTTAATGCGAAGTTAATATTCCTATATTTCATGACGTGCTCCATTGAATGACTGGTTATCATATTGTTCCCACAGACCTAAAACAAAAACGCCAGCAACCATGTAACTTAACCATAAACCGAATTTATGAAATTTAAATAATGCTTACCCATGCCTGTATATTTGGTGTGTCCTACACAAGTAGGAAAAAATGTGTATTTTATTAAAACATTATTATTAATTATGATTGCTAATCGTATATGTAATTTATCATATTGATGATGCCTGTAAACTGGCGTCTCTCATGTACAAAATGAGAATATACTATTATTATTATTATCATGGTGCCTTCTCGATATCCACCTCTCTGAGGCCTACTCGTCATCAATGATTGCATTTTGATCTCAGACTGCTCTATTCTAGGGGTGAGATTCAATATACTGGTGAACTTGCTCATTGATTGATTGACACTAGTATTTACCAGTTTCAGGATATCATCAAATTTTGGCTCGATACCTTCATCCTCCATACGGGAGCTTATCTTCACCCACTTCCTTTGCAGTCGAGTAGGTAGGCGTATTGCTATTACTTCTAGTATAAAACTCGAGTTGAGGTCACTCATGCGATTCATCGAAATCATTCCATTCTTGTAAATTAGCAAATTATCTAAAAACTCAGTGAGTGCCTGGGAGTCATCCTGTAATTGACCACCATTACCCTTAAAGGCCTCGAATAATTTCCCTGCAATCATCGAAGGTCTTCCAAACCTTTGACGTAATATGCTCATAGCCTCGTAGTAGCCCTCTTTTGGCTTCATAAACTTACAGCACTGTATAGCTCTTGCAGCATATCCAGTGCAATATCTCATCAAATACATTAACTTCATTTCATCAGTTAATACAAAACCACTTAGCATGATCTCAAACTCCTTTACAAATTGTAAATAATCAGCTGGGTTTCCATCAAAACACCATGGTTCTAATTTAGGGAGTTTGATGTTCCTATTATCCCTGAACGGCGAAACAGTAACATCAACCATGTCATACTTAACATCAGACACATCGTTACAATTAACAGACAAGTCACCATGACTTACTTTCCTGTTTGCATCCAAGACGCTCTGTCCCTTCTTTGACCCAGGCATTGTTGAACTTGAGCAAATTCCAAAAAGGTTCCAGATATTGTTTGTCCAAAGAGGACTTGACCGGCACCAGGAGAAATGAACGGCGACTATCCAAACTTTCACCAACTGTTTGAATCCGCCAGATCTGTTCCTATCGTCAGAAACTGTCAATCACGACTCATAAACCGTTAATGCCCAGCTCTCGCTACGCTCGGGCCCACGCTGTTCCTTGAAGATTTCAGAAACGCTTAGTTATAACGGACGAAAAACCAAAACACCGATTGGCCGCTTGAGATTTCTTTATTGTTACACCAACATATAAAAGGAATAAGCGAACTAAGTAAACTAAGGTCTGAAAACAAATATTACAATAATAAATCATTGTATTACTTCTGACGATGTTTCACTCTTCTTTCTGAACAGTGACCGATGAGACGATGACTGGTGTATTGATGCCTCCGCGAAAATTGGGGAAGTTGATTTTAAGCAAACAACCAAGAATTGATCGTTCAATCTTCAACTTCATTGACACTCCCCGGCAAAAAAGGGATGCAACCCTTTTTTACTTCACGACCAATGCACGTTGACTTGGATGCCATTGCGAGAACCTGGGTCGCGGTCGAACAACCCTGCATCTAAACTGAAATGAGGATTAATTCCAAACCGTCTATCTCATAACCACTCAAATTCCATGAACGATCCAATTCTACCATTTGAAGACGCTGGCGAACATGCTGTAAATGAGTATTCATGATCCGAAATGAAGAAGCAACTGGTTTTCAAACAGTTTTCAACGTTTTACTCAACTTACGAATACAGTCCGCCATGCAGACACAAATGGAGCAAATGGAGGATTCTGGAATCGACCTCGGCACCATTTGATGCAGTAAAACAACCCAACATGACCTTATTTAGTTTTCGTATCCACGATCAAATTTCTTTCCTGTTATGAAACTACGATAAGAGTGCTGAAAAAATGGAATAAATATATCACTGATCTCAACATAATACATCAATAATCTTTAAGCCATGGGTGCTGCTCACAACAAAGTTATATAAGAGAATTGACTTCAAGCTTTATTTTTCCCAGATATCTGTATTACATTCATCTGATGTCTGGGTTTTTTGTTAATGCGAAGACAATATTTCTATATCTCTTTATGTGCTACACAAACAGACTTTATAGCAGACTGTTCCTACTGACTCTAATGTCAGAAAGAACAACCAAACTGTAAATTCATTATACATTAAATTGTGTGTAATTTATATAATAACTTATCCATGCCTGTACAATTGGTATGTTCCTGCATAAACAGGAAGAAATATATATATATATAAGCTTCCATTGACAGAAACTATTCTAGGGATCGCCACGAGCAGGCTACTCTACACCGTATTAATGAAGTATGATTTTAACTGGCTATAACTGCAGAAACAGGGTTTACTCACCTGTCTCCGAAGGCCCCTGCACCGGATTGACTTGCTGATTCATATGCACTGATGGGTTCTCCAGGTTCCCAGTAGCTGCACTACTTGCCGATATTACAGTGAGGACGTTGGCAAGAGCCTTTCTCCAGCATTGAGTAGTCACAGTGTCGACACCAGATGCGGATACTAATATCTCTAAAATATTGTTATCTGATTATCACACAGGTATCTCTCACCGCATACCATATTCAAACGTAAGCCCATCCCTGACTACCACCTCGAAAACCTACCTGAAGTCTTCCTATGATCCAAAGATATTGGTAAATGAGTCTGATAACATGTATATATAGAGGATACTCAAGGATTATTTTATCAAGATGTTTTCCGCTTACGTCGCCAGTGTTTATCTATTATCCTAGTAAATACGAGATCAGTTCTGAGCAAACACTTAACACTAAGTGCATTAGTTTCTATATGCAGACCGCCATTGATTATGATCACAGAAGCCTGGTGCTTATATTTACTAAAAAAGGATCGTGCACAGCAACAGTCACCTAGTGCTGAAACTAGCATTCAGCAAACTACACAACAACCACACCTGCCAATGGAGAAAGGAACTGATTTAGATCCCACTACCCCTGTAAATAAAGCCTCATCGAAAGATGTTAAAATAGCTAGAACTTCTGCAAGTCGTTCTAAGAAACTTCCCCCCAAACGTAGTAACCTCGCCACGATGAACAAATTTCGCAGGGTTGAGACTAATGATGGGGAAGAATACTTTGTATTCAATAAGCCTGCTGAGAGTAAGAATGCCAACAAACCATCACTTGTTACGAAATACTCCTCTCGAAACACAAGTATGTCTGGAGGTGTTCCGCATGCTCCACCTTATAGAAAGTCAGGCTCCAAGACTCCTAAAGTCTTGCAGCCAAAGCACCTTCCCTCACAATTCCCTTTAAGTTATAAAAACAACCCGAAGGTGTATACCGGTATGATGAATAGCAGTTGGATGGGTAGACCTTTTGATGCTATGCTTTTTAACCGTCAACCTAGGCCCAACCTGTACTACCCTTATATCCAGGAACACATGGTAAATTTTCCAGGTGTCCCGAATCACTGGTACGACCCATGGCACCTAGGACCACCTCATTGCACACCAACTCCGATGTGCAGACACCCAGTCCGACCTCCTTTTCATTCATAAACTCTTGCGGTGCTGACGCACAAATAGACTTAGGTTATGGTGACATTTTAAGCCAGTTTGTAGTATCCCGTGACTTATTCACGATATTGCTAATTAATGCACGTTCCTTAATCAATAAGATATCTGAACTAAGGACATTATTATTAGTCGCCAAGCCTACTGTAGCTCTGATTACTGAGTCATGGTGCTCATCCTCTGTACTTGATGTGCATATAGGTATCGATGATTTCACTGTACACCGTGCAAACAGAGATTGCAAGCGTGGCGGAGGATGTCTCATATATATACATAGCTCATTTGTAGTCAGTAAGGTGGAAGATAAAACAATGAATAATGTACCTGACTCATTCTGGGTTGTCTTACATGGAGATAAGTACAAACTTCTCATAGGCTGTGTTTATCGAGCACCAAGCGCAACAAAGGAAACTGATGCGTTATTAGCTAAATCGTTTGCACATGCATCCTCGTTTAGTGCTAATTACAAAATAATTGCAGGGGACTTCAATTTTCCAGAAGTCAATTGGTTAAGTAGTTCCGGCTCCCAAAGCTCCGACGAATCACTTGCCACTATCGACTGTTATGGATGGCAACAACACGTCCGGACACCTACTCGTGGTGACAGCATGTTGGACCTTGTGTTTTGTCATGACACAATCCCAGTATCCACCTATGTTGGTAATCGATTTTCCAGTAGTGACCATAGAATGGTACTCTGCTCTCTCCCTTTCTCACCACTAAATACAGGAAACAAACAAGATTCAGGAAGCACAATATGTCGTAGTTACAAATATACAGACTGGGGATTAGTCCAAGAACTTATTCGACTCTGTCAATGGGATGACTATTTTACCACCGACTCCCTGGAGGCCGTTGTAACCCTATTTAACAGAAGTGTTACCGTTTTTCCAGATACTGTTGCTCCTAAGAAAATAGTGAAATTAAGTAGACACCAAGCTGAATATACTCCAAGAGCACACCGCAATAAGTTAAGGAAGCTGAAGAAACAGTACTATTCCACTAAGCATATATCACTACTGCTCTCAATCCACGAGTCTCTTGAATCTGTCAAGCACGTAGGCTCTCAAAAGGACCTCGACGAAGAGTTAACGGCACTTGAAAGTACCTCCAAAGTTTATAACTTAACAGTACTTCTTAAAAAACGAATGCAGTCGACAAGGGAAATCCCCTACTTACTTCACGACAAAGTAATCTACAATGATCCTGCCACCATCTGTGAACTTTTCAGTGATTGGTTTGCAAGTTTAGTTTAGAAACACATATGCCTGGTGAAACCGCTCCCCTTACTATCTCTTCCCTTGAAAGCATTGTGTTCACTAATCAGTTAATAGTACAAGCAATTAAAAGCCTTAAACCTTCCACTAGTACGGGACCGGATGGCCTTGCTTCGATAATTTTCAAAAACAGTGGGTGTGATATACCCTTGTTACTTCTTAAATTCTTCTCAATATCTATGGACACTGGCACTTACCCTAGTGAGTGGAAAACTAGCTTCATAATTCCACATTACAAATCTGGTGATAAGGCAAACGTCCGCAATTACAGACCCATAAATATAACCCCAGTTATCTCACGAATCATGGAGAAAGTTGTAAAAGATCAATTGTCGGACCACCTACTTAGGGAAGATCTTGTTACAAGGTCTCAACACGGATTTCTCAAAAATAGATCCTGCGTTACTTGCCACTTCGACTTTTTCAACTGCATCACTAGTAGTCGCGAAGCACGTAAGCTAGTCGTTGTTCTATACTTTGATATATCTAGGGCATTTGACATGGTATCTCACAGTATTCCCTTTGAGAAGCTGTACTCATGTGGAATTCGCAACACATTACTGAACTGATTGAAATCGTTTCTAAGCAACGGGGTGCAAATAACGAAAGTCAGATCTCTATTGTCTCATCATAAGGAGATCTCAAGTGGGGTTGGGCAGGGCAGTGTGAATGTAGTTGGAGATTGAACGATTAATTCATGGTTGTTTGCTCAAACCCAACTCGTCCACATTTTTCGCGGGAGTCAGCAAAACGACAATCATCGTCTCATCGTTTGTTGTTCGTTGGAAGATAGAAAATCACTTGTTTGAACTGTTGCGCTACAGGTGTTCAGTTTCTGTGTGAATCATTTTTCCTTTCTGCTGGTTTTCTTGTGTCTTCTTCTCTTTTCAAACATACTGCTTTCAACGAAGGTACAGCGCTGCAATTCTCTACTTATTCGTGATATTGCTAGCTCATCTGGTGAATAACGGGATCATCGGTATTATAAAATCTGCTGACAAGTTCAAAGTGGGTCTCATAAACAACTGGAAATGTCACAAATATGATGTACTTACAGGTAAATTTAAAGTTTAATAGACTTTAAAACTCTTTCTGAATGATTTACTGATAATTATTGTTTATTCTGCATCTCTTATGTAATACGTCAGCACCTGTACAGAAATGCCACTTACCTTCCTCAACTAACGCAATCATTTATGATTCCCGCGTGAAATTGACATGTATTTTTTTTCAATCACAGTGTAGATTTGACGCTATATCTATTTCCTTATTTGTACACTTCATTTTAAATGTTTCTCTCACATTTACCAGTATTCAACTTATTTCTAAATTAACAAATCATATTATATATTCTATAAGTTTTCATAAATGTACATATGTTCATGCCTGTAAAAATGGCCGGTTTCTGTTACAGAAATAAAAATTATTATTATTAATTTGGAAGTTAGCCGCTTTCCTCACATTATCCAGTTATCCATAGTCAACAAAGATTGTATTGTATCAACTGGAACAACATATGGCATTCACTCGTGAAGTCTACATCAAGAATCTTCGGATACCCTATCTAACCACGTGGAACTCAGGACTCTATCCACAGCAAACTCTGTAAAGGAAAGTCTGACTTTTTATTTTGCAATATACATCTGTTTATCGTTGTTGTTTTGATACTTCCATAATACAGCTATCGTATTTGTATATCCTAAAGACGTTTTTTTCCGGAAATTGTGAAGTTTCTTAATTCTGTAATGGTTAAGTCTATCAAACGTGTAAGTACCGTTAAGAGACTGAGATCTAATACTATTCAGCCATCTGAAGGCCTCAGCTCCGTTGACAATTCTACACTTTTTACACCAGCCACACCCAGAGTTATGGTATCTGACATCATGGAGGAATTGACAGAGAATGCGGCTTGTAGCAAAAATGATTTACTGACACTTCAGAAGTCAATAGCAGAACTACAGAGCAAGTTTGACAGCATTGTGCCTCTCACGCAACTGTGTGACCCATCACAAAACATCTGTCTTGAATCACTTATCAAATCCGAGCGCATAATTGACTATTTGGCTGAAGAAGCTGTTAAGAGGATTATGTCTTCACATAACGTCTTGGCCTATAACATTACAGACAGAGAGCCGATTGCCAAACTTAAGAATTCGTGTCTAAAGGCTTGTAATATGTCGTTGACAGAATGTCAGGTTTTGCGTCTTCGTAAGAAATCTGCAAACCACCCGTGTCCTGTGCTTTTCAAGTTTAGGTCTACTGAAGAAGCCAGGAATTTTCTAAAATCGGGTAAGACAATAGGCTCTCCAACAACATACACTAACATTAGGGTTGCACCTGATTTAACACCATGCCAAAGGCGATACCGCTCAGGAACAGTGAACACTGATAACTCTAATAGGATAACTGTAGATGATGTCCCGTGCGTTATTCCGTCTAGTGAAATACCTGATCACGGCATGCAACAGACATTTTCGCAAGCACTGGCTAATGTTAGCCAAGCATTATATAACGGTATTGATGCTGACATTGAAATGGTGGACATAGATGAGTCAACGGGAAATAATGTTGAAACACATCGTTTTCACACTGACGCAAAAGTCAAGACACCGAAACCATCAAAACCCATCCCACTGGTGGTCCAACCATCGCCTTATAAGTCAGTTACTCCTCAGTCTGACAATCCACACTCTGTGAAGCACCAGTCGAATGTAGCTACCCAAGTTGGCAAGTTTTCTAGGCGTTATGGCAAACGTCCCATTTCCATTAAGAAAACTAAAGCCCATGAGGTGTCCAAGCCACAGAAACCCTACATAGCATGTGCTGGCTGCCCCGTTAGCCGTCATCAGCCAGTTGATCATAAGATAAGGGAAAAAGAAGTAGATAAATTAAATACTAGACCCGGAGCAAGAAAGCCCTTTGAGATGAAAGAGGCGAAAGCACCTCTAGGCCTTCTTTCTAAGAGAAAGTCAAATATGGTAGACCGAGCTCCTAGGGGTAGGCCGGCGGAGTTAAACTTTCGACACCACTAACTACCAATCAGCGAATTATCCAATGAGATTCACAAACGATGTCGAATTATCCAATGAGGTTCACGAACGCAGTTCAATGTTGTATAGCGCTTGATTCATTTCTAATGCGTGACCTTACAAAGCTACTGTTGCAACTCGAGGAGGTTAGCGTTTTCCAGTATTTCCTGGATTTGAGTTGCGCCGGAAAGAGCGAATTTGTTTGTGTGGTTGTATCATGACTTTAAAAAGCTATACCAAATCAACTGATGGGTTTGTTCATCGTTGTGCTATATGTTTGAAGCCTACTAACGCTAGAGAGAGTAAGCTGATAATTTTAATATTTCGTAGGAACTGTTTTCGCTAGGTTCGCTAGGTTAAGCGGGGTCAGTTATACACACCGACGAGTGAAAAGGCTACAATTCACTGTCATCTCTGGGATATATTCATCATAGAGTCAACCATTCAAGTGATTTTGTGGATCCCGTTACGAGGACACATACAAATTCTATTGAAGGATTTTGGGGCAGGTTGAAAAATAGGATAAGGGCTATAAATGGATCTCATTTATGGTCATTTGGATGAATATATGTACAGGATATGGTGTAACTTCTCGATTGACAGTCCCATGCTAAACTGGGAGATGTTTCTCCCACATGTTCGAGAAAGACATCCCATGTAACTTTTTTATTCTCTATTTTATGCTTTTTTCTACAAATATACATTTCCATTCATCATATATGCCTCTTTGATGTGACTGGTCCGTTCAAGGTCGTTTGCTGATTGGTTGTTAGTGGTGTCGAAAGTTTAACTTTGCCGGTAGGCCTAATTGGTGTCAAGTGGAAAGCCAATTTTATCCAATCCCTAATTCTAGACAAACAGCACAGCAAGGTAGTAGGTATTATTCTGCACATCCACTACATAAACCCCTTGTAAACCAGCCCACTTCTAATATTCTGTCGACTGAAAGTTATAGAAAATACCCCAAATATCGGCCACAGACCACAGTTAGCAAGCCAACAGGACCCATTCATACATCTTATGTATCTAGTGGGGAGCATGTGCCGATTCCTGCGCAAAACTTGCCGTGGTCTGATGAATACCAGAAACAGACACCAACACTTCATTCTTATACTGGCAACAAATTACCGAATACACATATCGGTTATACCTTAGGGCAGGATTTTCACCAGCGTCAGTCAACAAAAACACCTGGCATCATGCATATAGCACGCATGATATCGGATCAATCCCTAGCTGGCATAGCGAACAGTCTACAGCTAGGGCAAGGCATATTTCCGGGGAGATAGCTGACACAGTATCGACACCAAACGCGGATACTAATATCTCTAAAATATTGTTATCTGATTATCACACAGATGTCTCTCACCGCATACCATATTCAAACGTAAGCCCATCCCTGACTACCACCTCGAAAACCTACCTGAAGTCTTCCTATGATCCAAAGATATTGGTAAATGAGTCTGATAACATGTATATATAGAGGATACTCAAGGATTATTTTATCAAGATTTTTTCCGCTTACTGAAACCACGTCGCCAGTGTTTATCTATTTTCCTAGTAAATACGAGATCAGTTCTGAGCAAACACTTAACACTAAGTGCATTAGTTTCTATATGCAGACCGCCATTGATTATGATCACCGAAGCCTGGAGCACAAGTGAAATCTCCAATGACGGCCTAAGGATTGATAAATACAACCTTTTTCGAGGGGACAGGCGGACAGGTCGTGGGGGTGGAACACTAATTTACTGTGAACAATCCATGTGTGCAACCCAGTTTAGTAACCCAATTCTGTCACAACCCAACGACTCGATCTGGGTCGAAATAAAAGTTGTCAGAAGTAAACCTATACTTGTGGTTGTGTGTACCGGCCCCCTTCATCCAGCAAGGAATATGATAATATGCTCAGCAATATCTTTAATGTTACAGCCAATCTTCCTTTCAGTTACAAAATTATCGGAGGCGATTTCAACATGCCAGAAGTATCATGGTCTTCACTCGGAGGACCCCAAAGGTATGATAATCTCATGAATTCCATTGTCACAGGAGGGTGGACACAACGCATAAATTCACCCACTAGATTCGTAAATATCCTAGACCTTATTCTCACGAAAAACATAACGCCATCTACAGTAAATGTGGGACACGAATTTCCAGGTAGTGACCATAGAATAGTAGTTTGTTCTTTTGACATCTTTTCTGAAACAAAACGCAGAGATGAAGCTGGCCAGATACCTATGAGATTGTACACACGTGCTCACTGGGACTTGTATCACCACCTAATTAGATGTTCTAATTGGGACTCGTACTTTTCGAACCAGTCATTAGATGCAATTCTTAACAACATTTATCAGAATATTAACTCAATTCACGACGTCATAGCACCCGAGAAGATGCTTAGCTTCAGATTCCCCCAAAGCGATTGTCAAAGTAGTTGAAGATTGAACGATCAATACATAGTTGTTTCCTCAAAACTAACTTCCCCAATTTTCGCACAGGCATCAATACACCAGTCATCGTCTCATCGGTCGCTGTTCAGAAAGAAGTCAGGCCAAAACTGTAAGAAGTAATATTGTGATTTATTATTGTAATATTTGTTCATAGACCTTAGTTAAAACTTAACCTTAAAGTTGCCTTTATGTTGGTGTTACAATAAAGAATTCTCGAGTGGCCAATCGGTGTTTTGGTTTTGCGTCCGTTATTACTAAGCGTTTCTGAGAAACTCCAAGGAACAGCGTGAGTCCCAGCGTAGCAAGAGCTGGGCATTAACGGTTTATGAGACGTGGCTGACAGTTTATGACAGTGAAGTCAGATTTTGACGATTTTGGACCGTTGGTGACAGTTTGGATAGTCACCGTTCGTCATTCCTGTTGCCGGCCAAGTGTTCTTTGAACAAGCAATATCTGGAAAATCCTGGAATTTTGATTACGTTGAGTGATGCCTGGGTCAAAGAAGGGACAGAGCGTCTTGGATGCAAACAGGAAAGTAAGTCATGTTGACTTATCTGTTACTTGTAACGATCTGTCTGATGTTAAACATGACATGGTTGATGTTACTGTTTCGCCGTTCAGGGATAATAGGAACATCAAACTCCCTTAATTTGAACCACGGTGTTTCGACGGAAAACCAGCTGATTATTTACAGTTTGTAAGGGAGTTTGAAATCATGTTGAGTGTTTTTTTATTAAATGATGAAATGAAGTTAATGTATTTGATGAGATATTGCACTGGAGATGCTGCAAGAGCTATACAGTGCTGTAAGTTTATGAAGCCAAATGAGGGCTACTCCGAGGCTATGAGCATATTACGTCAAAGGTTTGGAAGACCTTCGATGATTGTAGGGAAATTACTCGAGGCTGTTAAGGGTAATGGTGTTCAATTACAAGATGACTCCGAGGCACTCTCTGAGTTTTTGGATAATCTGTTGATTTACAAGAATGCATTGATTTCGATGAAGTGTATGAGTGACCTCAACTCGAGTATTATCCTAGAAATAATAGCAAGACGCCTACCTACTCGACTGCAAATGAAGTGGGTGAAGATAAGCTCCCGTATGGAGGATGAAGGTATCGAGCCAAAGTTCGATGATATTCTGAAACTAGTAAAAGATAGTGTCAATCTATCTATGAGCAAGTTTGCCAGTATATTGCATCCCACCCCTAGAATAGAGTAGTCTGAGAGCAAAATGCAATCATTGATGACGAATAGGCCTCAGAGAGGTGGATGTCGAGAAGGCTCCATGATGTCTAGTAATGCATATAGACCTAGTGAGTGTAACGGGTTTCGTAGTACATCCTCAACAGATAAGTTACAAGCTGTAAGACAAGCACGGTTGTGTTTTACACGTTTGCAAGAAGTTCATACAATGATGAACCGTGAATCAGTGAGCAAGTCTAGTGATAAGCTAAATGTGAAATCAAGGTCTGACTCCGAATTGTGTGACGGCAACGGTGTGGTCAGGAAGTCTGTAGTTGCAACTGGTAAGCCATTGTTGAATAGTGTCACAGATGAGAGTTACAGTCTCAGAGTGCAGTTCTGACTCCACAAGTTTACAAGGTATTACTAGTCACAGTGAAGGTATGAAACCTCTAATGATTTGTGAGGAGGAACCAAAATTGTCTACTTCTGTTATTAAAGAATTTGAAAATGATGAAATTGACGGTTAGGTGAACATTCGTGACAATGATCGTGATAGTGCACACTTGTCTTTGGTTGATCATGATGAGATGAGGGATATGCCTACTACTGCTAAGTTGAACAAAGTTTCTGTACAACTTGAACGTGAAGTAGAATTGAATGCAGATGCAATTGCAGAAGGCATGCATACTTGTCAGACCGTCAGTGTAATTGATCAGCGTGTAGCCCACCTATCATCAGATGCTAGTGCTAAACCTGAGCTGATAGTAAAAGACACCAGTGGTGGTAATCTTGCAGTTAGACAACTTTCTGAAAGCCGAAAAACAACAGCCTTTGATCCACCGCTAACTTCATCAACTGATATCAATCAGTCGTCGTTGGTGTTGTCATCCACAATGAGAAGGACGTCCATGAACTCAGGTGTCTTGTGCAATGACCATGATAGTTTTGGTGCATTTGAAAAGACGAAAGATATTGCTCAGTTTAGTGAGGATAAGCCAAGTGTGTACGAGAGAGTAATTGTTAAATTGACTTGCATGAATAAAGGCATTTCTAGTTTCAAGTTACTATTCGAATGCTATTATCTTCGGAGTAAATTACTCTGTGCCTACGCTTGGTTGATCAGATACTCCGTGTGTTTGTTCGTCATCTATATTCTACGATACAATGACATGAGCGTGTTACCGTTCAGATTTGAGGATATAGCTGATAGAAGGAAGTCAGCAAATGAACTCTGCGACGATTTTCCAACCTAGAGCGTCAACCTGAGAAGGGTTGTAGGCGTACTGCTGTAAGTCCTACAATTCTTCAAAGGGTAGCGCATCAATGAGCAGTCCAATGTGCTTGGTGTGTGATTTTGTACATATGTTCATATTGTATATACTGAATTGGTATCATCTGTCATCTAGCTGTTGGTAATTCTGTTTGTGTCCGGACGACTTCCACTTGGATCATCAACCTGAGAAGGAATGTAGGCGTACTGCTGTAAGTCCTACAGTTCTTCAGGGGTAGTTTGTCATGCCGGAATCCACAACATTTGATGTATTGATTGTACATATGTTCGTGTTAAATAGTTGCGTGAGCTCCAATTATTGTAATTGTTGGTTATCCGGACATTCCACAACATACAATCGTCAACCCGTGAAGGGTTGTAGGCGTACTGGTGTAAGTCCTGCGATTCTTCAAAGGAAGTCCATCGAGACACGATCTGCGAGTTTGTATGTACTGTTTGTATATACGTGTGGTGTGTCATATCAATTGGTGTTTTTGGATTTATTGTGTTTACTCGTTGTTTTCGTACCTTGTTGTTGTTGAGTAATTTTGTTAAAATTTTCGTCGTGATTACTTCTGAAGTTGTTTCTTGTCTTCTACATCCGTGAATGAATTGATTGATGTTAAAGACAGCAGATGGGTCGTATACGCCAGGGAGGCTATTGCTGAGAATGACATGCATACGGAGATAATGATTACCTGTGGTCTTACACGCCGGGGAGCAGGAGTGTAGACGACTGAGGCTTGCGTACGTCACCATTACTAGAACTGAGGCAGAATGAGTGACAAGCGATTGCAGTGATAATTGGTAGTGAGTAGATACGAGGACGTGCGTAGAGTATCATGAGGTGGTGCTATGGTCACGTTGCATTCTGCAAGAGTCATTCTAGGAAGTGGCGATTGTGTTGCAAGATGTCAAGAGGATGCCTTTAATTCGAAGGTGTAGGTCGTCAACGATGTGTGAGATTGTGCTGTGGGTATGCTTGTGGTGTGTTGACTTTTCTGTTTGTTTTCCATTTCAGCTCTGTCCGTGTGACCCAGGTTCTCGCAATGGCATCCAAGTCAACGTGTATTGGTCGTGATGGAAAAAAGCGATGGATCCGATTTTTTCCGGGGAGTGTCAATGTAGTTGAAGATTGAACGATCAATTCATGGTTGTTTGCTCAAATTCAGCTTCCCCGATTTTCGCGGAGGCATCAATACACCAGTCATCGTCTCATCGGTCGCTGTTCAGAAAGAAGTCAGGAGACAACCGTCAGAAGTAATATTGTGATTTATTATTGTAATATTTGTTCATAGACCCTAGTTATATGGGCTGTATGTTGTGTTAGAATAAATAATCCTCGAGTCGCCAAACTGGGTTCTGGTTTTTGCGTGCGTTCGTACTAAGCGTTTCTGAGAAGCTTCGAGGGACAGCGAGAGGCCCAGCGTAGCAAGAGCTGGGCATTGACGGTTTACGAGACGTGGCTGACAGCGATTATATTCCTACATCGTTTAGAAGAATTCTACGAATGCACTCAATGAAATACTACAGATATCATGACTTATCGTCATTAATTGCCATTACGTCCTTTCTCAGTAGAATTGAAGAGTTGAGACATATAGGCCTCAGAAACAAAGAAATGCAGGCCATTTATGCACAGCATAACTCAGGAGAAATAGCCAAACTTTTCGAAAGTAGGTTGACGAACTCCAAAACACCCTATCCGAAAATAATATACTTAGACGGCATTGCTTTCGAAAATAACGAGGCGATATGTGAACTGTTTAGCAAGCACTTCGCCAGATTTATACACCTTAGAGAACGATGAAGTCGTGGATTTTCCACGTAAAACAGACGAATGTTTAAGTGAAATAATTTTCACCACACATGAGATCGATAAAGCTGTCGCAAATCTTAAGCTTGGTAACAGTATTGGCCCAGACGGTATATCTTCCATTCTGCTGAAAAAAGGTGGTAATGACATGGTTTACTCTTACTGAAGTTATACTCGATTTCATTAGGCGATGGGGCATACCCTAACTGCTGGAAGAAGTCTTATATTGTACCTATCCATAAATACGGGTCTATAGCTGATATCAACAACTACCGCACAATCAACATCACGTCTGTAGTTTCACGTGTAATGGAAAAGATAGTTAAGACTCAAATCATTCGGTACTTTCTGTCAAATAACCTACTATCCCCGTCCCAATACGGTTTCTTAAGTAGAAGGTCGTGCATAACTTGCCACTTAGATTATTTTGACTACATTACACAAAGCATTGATAATCGGCTGTCAATCACGTCTCATAAACCGTTAATGCCCAGCTCTCGCTACGCTCGGGCCCACGCTGTTCTTCGAAGATTTCGGAAACGCTTAGTTATAACGGACGAAAAAACCAAAACACCGATTGGCCGCTTGAGATTTCTTTATTGTTACACCAACATATAAAAGGAATAAGCGAACTAAGTAAACTAAGGTCTGAAAACAAATATTACAATAATAAATCATTGTATTACTTCTGACGATGTTTCACTCTTCTTTCTGAACAGTGACCGATGAGACGATGACTGGTGTATTGATGCCTCCGCGAAAATCGGGGAAGTTGATTTTGAGCAAACAACCAAGAATTGATCGTTCAATCTTCAACTCCATTGACATGGGCGTTCGGTAACAACATTGTTTCTCGACGTTAGCAAGGCCTTCGATAAATTCCCACATATCAGACTCCTGACAAAACTCCAATCCTACGGAATAACCGGAAAACTTCTCAAATGGATAAGTTCTTTTCTCACAGAAAGAGAGCAATTAGTCAAAATCAACCACCAGTTGTCTTCCTCAAAGCCGATAACCAGTGGTGTAATACAAGGTTGTGTTCTTGGCCCTATTCTGTTCCTCTTATTTATAAATGACATAGTCTCTGTAATCAAGTATGGCAAGCCATACCTTTTTGCAGATGATCTCAAGATAGTATATGATTATGGGTACGGTGATATGAGCGTCGAAAGCAAGATCCAACAAGACTTAAACGATCTAGGAGATTAGAGTGAAAAGTGGCAACTGACTTTCAACCCAGAAAAGTGCGGCATAACCCACCTTGGACGCTGGAAACCGGTAATGTGCCTATATTTGTACAGTAAGCTCCTCTCAAAACTGAACACAGTCACAGATCTTGGGATAACATACTCAGATTTATCCTTTTCCGATCATACAAACAAGGTTGTATCTGACTGTAAACGACTTACTGGCTTTGTACTGCGTAACTTCTACACCCAAGAAGCAAGATTAACTATATATAGGACATGTATCCGTTCCAAACTTGAATATTGTGCTCTCCTATTTAGTAACCTCAGGTCTGTAGACAGAAAAAAATCGAAAGTGTCCACAGATTCCTCACGAAACGCATTATAGGGTTCGACCAACAAGTGGAATATGATGACAGGTGTGTAGGTCTGAAATTAGAGCCTCTGTGGTTAAGGAGAGTGAAGTGCAACCTATTTCTACTCTTCAAAGTCATTAGGAAACATTGCTACAGTAACTCATCCATAACGTGGAAAAATTAAAAAAATCATATCAGCTGCGAAACCATGACTACCTTGTCAAGGTGGCTACCCACAGGAAATCCATTTGGGCAAACTTTTTGACCATAAAATATTGCACTCTTTGGAACCAACTACCACCTGAAAATAAGATGTTGTGAAAACACTGATGGGTTCAAACGGAGCCTAGAAAGACACTTTAACATGTCCACCCTAGCTCGTCTAAAAGACCACAACTGTTGGTAGAACGGAAATTGAAGGCCAGTCCAGTCTTCAGTATAGTCACATACGTATGTAGGGGACTAATATTAGAGTTCACTAACATTCCAAGTATAAAAGTAATAATCCAAGTCAGTGGAGTGTTAAATCACAATATATTACCAAAAATACAGTGACGAGTTATAGCAACAAAAAGGATTACTTGGTTATAAAGTGTAAGTCCTCGGCTACAAATTAATTATATAATCCACAGGCACGTTAACTGTTTGGACTGCGTCTGCTGTAGCTGCTGTGTTCCGGTTGTAGAAATGTCTTCGGATGAAAGTAGTAGGCTCCTACAATAAATCCAAAGTTACAACACGGTGTGAGTGGAGCAAGTAAGTAGAGGTGACCAGGGAGAAGACGAAGTCTCCAACAGCAGAGTGTATTTTTTCAATCGTACACGGAAATTATGTATATTTCAACAAGAAGCGATTTAAACAAAAATTATGTACAATATCTCGAATTTATACAAGTACCTAAAAAGTGTACAATCACATTGTTACGTACTCAACACGGCTCCCCCCCTAGAGGTCCGGAGAGACAACCGGAAAATGATACGTAAAACTATGAAGTAAGTAATAATAGTAATAGCAACTTTTGGATAAAAATAGGGATATATTACAACATGCATAAACGCGAGAAGGTATGTGAATCATGTAAAGTCTGAAAGCATATACAATAAGTTCAGCAATAAAAATTGAAATAGAAAGTCATGTCACTTAAATTTGCACTAACCATGAACATAGATTTTTAATGTATAAAGAAAAATATGTAAATACACAGTAATTAAGGAGGGGAAAGAAACATTAAAAAAAATATGGATTAAAGATCAGTAGTTTTTGGAAAGGACACTACCTGTTTTTTTGGTGAGGTACATATAAATAAATAATAGTGATAGTAACATCAAAGTTTACGACGAAATACTAACGGTCATGATGATAATGTCTAAACGAAAAAGATAATAATAATTTTTAATTATTTTTCTTTTGTTAGTCCTCAAAATGAACGTAGCGAGCCGGTTTACTGATTTGCCGACCACTACGTGTTTGATATGGAGGGAGGATAAGACTTGGTGCCGGTGGAGTGGAATCGGATGTTTGATTATTTGATTGCGCAGTTGCCGATGTAGATTCGAAGTCGTTGTCGGTGTATGCGGGTTTGATTCGATCAATGGAAATAGTCTCTCGTTTTCCATTCTTGTTCACGGTAAAGTGTTTGTCTGAACGTTTAATAACTTGAAAGGGTCCTTCGTATGGAGGTTGCAATCCTTTTCTGATGGCGTCGACTCGAATGAAGACGAATTTGCAAGTTTGTAGATGTTTGTTGATCTGATCTCTTCGGGGAGATTGTCGAGGTGCTGTTGGTTGAAGTTGAAGCATTTGTCTAGTTAATCGGTTAGTGAAGTCGGCAATGTTCACGTCTGTGGAATCGGCTGAGGGGACTAGCTGTCCAGGCAAGGTTAGGTTGGTGCCATAGACAAGTTGAGCCGGTGTACATCCTAAATCTTCTTTGATAGTAGATCGGATACCAAGTAAAATCAAAGGTAAGTATTCACTCCACTTAGATGTATCATTCTGCGCCATCAGGGAGCTTTTCAGTTGTCTGTGGAATCTTTCCACTAGACCATTCGCTGCCGGATGATAGGCTGTTGTGGAGATATGTTTCACTCCCAGAAGTCTCGTCAGTTCGCGAAAGAGTGTCGATTGGAATTGAGGACCGCGGTCGGATGTAATAGTAGTTGGTACACCGTAGTTTGACACCCAACGGTCGAGAAAAACTAAAGCAACGTTTTCAGCAGATATGTCGTTTAAGGGGCATGCAATAGCCCAACGAGTAAATCTATCAATCGCTGTCAGGATATGTGTATATCCCCTTGATGTTGGCAATGGTCCCACGATATCTATATGGATATGCTGAAATCTCCTTTCGGGTAATTTAAACGTCTTCGGGGTTGTAATAGTGTGGCGGTGTACTTTGGAGCATTGGCATTGGATACATTCTCGTGCCCATCTCCGAATGTCAGAGTTCATTTTAGGCCACACGAAGCGTTCGCTGATCAGCCTGACCGTGGCGCGTACTCCAGGGTGGGAAAGCGAATGTAAATGTTCGAACAATGCTTTTCGGCAACTGAGAGGGACAAATGGACGATTAGTGCCGGTAGATACATCGCAGACTATGGTTGCATCTGATAAGGGGATAGGCACATCTTTGAGTTGTAAGGAAGAGTTTCTGCGGCAGGTTTGGAGTTCAACGTCATCTCGTTGTAATTGAGCCATACGATCAAGACTGATGTCTACCGACGTTTGGAGCTGGTTAATGTCACTTCTTGAAAGAGAATCGGCTACCACGTTCGCATCCCCTTTGATGTACTGAATGTCGGTTGAAAATTGGGAGATATAATCCAACTGTCTGGCTTCTCTAGGGGAGTGTTTATCAAGTGAAGTAGTGAAAGCATGACACAGGGGCTTGTGGTCAGTAAAAATAGTGAAATGCCGGCCCTGTAGTAAGTAACTGAAATGCTTCACTGCAAGATATATGGCCAGCAATTCTCTCCCAAAAGTGCTGTATCGTGTCTGAGCCGGTTCCAACTTCTTAGAAAAGAATGCGAGTGGGGTGACTTCGCCCTTCATCTTTTGTTGTAATACTGCCCCTACAGCTACTTGGGAGGCATCTGTGCACAAAATAAGCGACGCTTCGGGGTTGATATGGGATAGCATAGTAACTCTGGATAAGGCATCTTTTGCGTTGCAAAATGATTCGCGTGCTTCAGCTGACCACTGAAACTTTTTAGGATCATTTTTAAGGAGGTCGGTTAACGGCTGGACGATGGAGGCACACGAAGGAATGAAACGCCGATAGAAATTAAACATCCCCAAAAAACGTCTGACCTTCTTGAGTGAATCTGGTTCGGGGAAGTTTTTGATGGACTCTATCTTTTCCTCCGTAGGCGTAATACCATTCGCGGTTATGTGGTGTCCCAGAAACTGTATAGAGGAGACACCGAATATGCACTTTTTGGGGTTAATGACGACTCCATATTGCTCAAATCGTTGAAATAAGATGGTGAGGTGATCAGTATGTTCTTCGGGCGACGAGCTAGCAATTAAAACGTCATCGATATATACAAATACAAAGTCCAAACCTTGTGTGACCTGATCCATGAAACGTTGGAAGGATTGTGCTGCGTTCTTTAGGCCAAATGGCATGCGGAGAAATTCAAACAAACCGAAAGGTGTGATGATGGCTGTTTTTTCGATATCCTCTTGGGCAACTGGTATTTGGTGATAGGCCCTGACCAAGTCTACTTTAGAAAAAATGGTTTTTCCGTGTAATGTCAGGGAGAAATCATGAAGATGAGGAATAGGATAACGGTCGGGAACTGTGGCATTGTTTAAATGTCGGTAATCCCCACATGGCCTCCAATCATGATCAGCTTTAGGCACCATGTGTAAGGGCGAAGACCAAGGACTATTGGAGGGTCTGATGATGCCGAGCTGCATCATGTGTTCAAATTCTGCCTTGGCTGCTGCCAATTTGTCCGGGGGTAATCTACGGGGACGAGCACGAACTGGTTGACCCGTAGTAACTATCTTGTGAGTAACTGTGTGAGGGACGTCCTCGATGTTGTACGACGGCTTAAGAATTTTAGGGAAACGGTGAAGTAGGGAGGAAAAAGGGCAATCTGCTGGTCTTTCAATACTGATATTATAGACAGAATAGCTGGAGATAATTCCATGGATCTTTAGATGGGTGTTGTTATCAATCAGTTTTTTATTGTTGACGTCAACTAACAGGTTGAAATTACTCAAGAAATCTGCTCCGAGGATGGCGTGACTGACGTCGGCTACTATGAAAATCCATGTGAAACGCCGACGTAAACCTAGATCCAGTATGAGCGATTGCTCTCCATACGTCTGTATGCTTGTGTGGTTAGCTGCCCGGAGAGACAGTTTTCCGGGTGTCCGTGTAGATCGCCTGGATAGTGAAGGAGGGATTACGCTAACTTCTGCTCCCGTGTCTACCAGGAATAAAGTGTCTGAAGTTTTATCCTTCACATAGAAGAGGCGACTTGTTTGCTTGCCAGTAACAGCTGTCGCCATCACTGTCTGGCTGAGGCGTTTCCCTGAGCCTGGTTGGCTTCGCTAAAGCTGCACGGTTTTACACATTTCAGGGCATGACGTCCAAACTTCCAGTGATACCAGCATATATTGCTATCCCGAGAAGACGTGTAAGAACGCTGTCGTGAGAAGGATCGTCGTCGTGATGGTGACCTTCTTTGTGAACTCCGTCTCCGGACTTGTCGATCAGACTTATTAGTTTCCAAATTGTCAATCCTTGCCGCTAAGTCTGCAATGGCGGCGAGTATCGGTGTGTCTGCCGTGGGTGTGGAATGACACGGTGTGGCACTATCAGATGCTACGTGACTTATGGTGTTATCGGATAAAACATCCAAAATACTATCTGCCATGTCACTTAGTTGGTCTAAGTCATACGACTTTCCTGAGATGATTAAAATTTGCTGGACATTTCTAGGTAAACGTTGCAACCACATCTGTTTCAGCACTACCTCGTCTACTTTATGGTGTCCGATTAACTGGCGCATGTGCCTGAGCAGCTGGGATGGTTTACGTGGGCCTAGTTCACAGCCTGTGAGCAATTGTTGGATTCTTTTCTCATCCGACAAACTGGTACGTTGTATGAGGAGGGCTTTAAGTTTATCAAATTGATGTTCCGTCGGAGGATCTTCGATGAAATCGCTGATTTCTGTCAATACTGACGGAGGGAGTTCTGCCAGCACCATACCATATTTGGCTATTTGGGACTTAATGCCCCGTGCTTCTAGCAACGGTTCAATTACCGCAAACCAAATCCTTGGTTCTGCGAAACCGTATTGGGGTAAACGAAAATCAGTGATGGCATTTATTGTGGCATTTGTCTCGCTATTAGTTGTCTGCTCGTTTGATGTACCGGACTGAGGTGATGACATTATAAATATGAGGTTATTGGTGCAAATTAGGATACAAATATAAACCACACACAAAATCACAATGAATATAAAAATAGCAAAAATAAGAATATAAATATGCCAAAATAATCCGTGTTCTTATCGGGCTCACCAATTAATTTGTAGGGGACTAATATTAGAGTTCACTAACATTCCAAGTATAAAAGTAATAATCCAAGTCAGTGGAGTGTTAAATCACAATATATTACCAAAAATACAGTGACGAGTTATAGCAACAAAAAGGATTACTTGGTTATAAAGTGTAAGTCCTCGGCTACAAATTAATTATATAATCCACAGGCACGTTAACTGTTTGGACTGCGTCTGCTGTAGCTGCTGTGTTCCGGTTGTAGAAATGTCTTCGGATGAAAGTAGTAGGCTCCTACAATAAATCCAAAGTTACAACACGGTGTGAGTGGAGCAAGTAAGTAGAGGTGACCAGGGAGAAGACGAAGTCTCCAACAGCAGAGTGTATTTTTTCAATCGTACACGGAAATTATGTATATTTCAACAAGAAGCGATTTAAACAAAAATTATGTACAATATCTCGAATTTATACAAGTACCTAAAAAGTGTACAATCACATTGTTACGTACTCAACACGTATATCTCGACTCTAATACTCACGCAGCGAACGTTAACTAATTTACTGATTTCTATTCTCTATAATTTTCCCTAAGTTGTGTTGGTAAAAGTAACACTGGAAATAATTATAATAGCATCCACACCTTTTAACATTTTACATATGTATATACTAATATAATAATACTTATTAGTCATGCATGTTCAATTCTTAAATTAGATTGTTATTAAAATACTTGAAATAATTAAAATATTTATGCATCAAATGTTCTCGTGCTTTACCACGCTTGTTTCCCTTATAACACTCAATTATTGAGCCTAGTGTATCATTTGATATGCAAATTATATTACTGATTATACTCTTATCATATATGGTTTGATTTACTCTACGACTTCCTGTAGACAAACTACCATTCTTCAGTATACACACACTGCAGTATTGTTAAAAAATGCCAAAATTTTGTTGGTTCTGTGTTAATATCTTTTATAATATGTCTAGACACGTTACTTTGCAATGTCAGATGTTGACTGTATATAAGTACACTAAGTCCTGCTAACCGACCTTACCTTCAGTTCATACTACCGACATTGAACCAACCATAGTGTTCTGCTGAATTTCGCTCCACTATTCACAAAACCAATCCTTTTTACTCTTTAAGTTTTTAACTTCTTATAAAGTTATCTGTTAATTAGGGTGCATGCACACATATATAATATGTTCATAAAGATGTACGTCGAGACCTATTGGAAGCACTCATTAAGACAGCTAGGGAGATAATAATGATAATATATATTCTCATTTTTTACATGAGGGACGCCAGTTTACAGGCATCATCAATTCGATAAGTTACACATAATATTAATAAGCATATTTAGTAAAGATAATATAATAAGGTACATTTTTTCCCTAGCTATGTAGGGTGCACCAATTGCATAGGCATGCATAAATATTGTTTTAACAATAATATATTTCTCCCTGTTTATGCAGGAACATACCTATTGTATAGGTATGGATAAGTTGTTATATAAATTACACATGATTTGATGTATAATGGATTTACAGTTTGGTTGTTCTTTCTGGCATCAGAGTCAGTCGGAACAGTCTGCTATAAAGTCTGTTTGTGTAGTACATAAGGAGGTATAGAAATATTGTCTTCGCATTGACAAAAAACCCAGACATCACATGAATGCAATACAGATATATGGGAAAAATAAAGCTGGAAGTCAATTCTCCTATATAACTTTGTTGTGAACAGCACCCTTGGCTTAAAGATCATTGATGTATTTTGTTGAGATCAGTAATATATCTATTCCATTTTTCAGCAGTCTTATCGTAGTTTCATAACACGAAACAAATTTGATCGTGGGGGCGAAAACTAGATAAGGTCATGTTGGGTTGTTTTACTGCATCAAATGGTGCCGAGGTCGATTCCAGAATTCTCCATTTGCTCCATTTGTGTCTGCATGGCGGACTGTACTCGTAAGTTGAGTAGAATGTTGAAAACTGTTTGAAAACCAGTTGCTTCTTCATTTCAGATCATGAATACTCATTTACAGCATGTTCGCCAGCGTCTTTAAATGGTAGAATTGGATCGTTCCTGGGATTTGAGTGATTATGAGATAAAAGGTTTGGAATTAATCATAGCAGTTAGAATACAGTTAAACATGCAGAGAAATACTTTTGATTCAGCAACCGGTGAATTTTTTGTTCTTTTCGATCTAGTACCAGAATAACTGCGAACCATTCCATTCAAGATGTCGAATAAGGCATGCAGGAGTAGATCATTACCATCGAATGAATCAACTTGATCTGAGATGCAGCTTTCAGCATGTTTTCGTTATATTTTTTGATCTTTTTTTGATTTTTGATTTTTACAGCTTGATTCCGCACTGTATTTTTGGTACAAGTATGGAATTTTCAGCATGGATATCGGTAGCCCAAATTTTGCAGGCCGACCATAGATATCAGGTGTGCGTCGGCGGGGTTCGAACCTCGGACCGTGTGCATGGTCGGCGAAAATCCTAACCACTGTGCCACCGATATAGATATCCAGGTTTATTGGCGCTGTATAGGCAGATGGAATATGGTGTACGAACATGTCTGGTACCAAGCAATATATTTGCGGTAGCCATAAAAATCATAGTCTCAGGGCCTAACATCAAAAAAGGAGGGAGAGTGGTGCTAGCTGATCAGTAGATATGGTGGTGGTCACTAAGGTGAATCACCCCATTCTGCAGGAACAGCAATACGCAATTTGAAGGCTCGAGATATTTCTGATTTTTATGAGGGCTAAGATCTTTATCTTGAAAAAGATAATAGTGAACGCCTTGACAGATCATGCTTCTACCTTTAAACATATACCATTCGCTCAGCCTATTGTTGAGATGCAACCACACGGGATCTGCACAGATTTATGAGGCATCCTATAAATTAACTTGCTATCCATTGTCGGATCTTTAAAATACCACTTCGAAATGTCTTATCTCATTCATTTTCTAATAAAGTCTTTACTTCATCCTCATAATATTCCATTAAACCTAACATTTCATAGCTCTTTATGAATTTGATTAGACTTGTTCTATTCCTATTCTCTGTAGGGTACGGTTGTGCACCAAATAGACAAAAAGGCATGAAATAAAAACAACTGGCTTGAAAATAATTGTATTAAAGCCAAAAGTGGACATAATGATAGTACGACGTATATTGGTGTTATTATACATTGCAAATGAACTTTGTCGGCCTAAGGATTAATTACTTCCCCGTTCTGTTTCCTACATAAATGTATTTATTAATGATATATTCCACTTACTTATTTGATTTTTGATTTACAGCTTGATTCCACACTGTATTTTTGGTACAAGTATGGAATTTTCAGCATGGATATCGGTAGCCCAAATTTTGCAGGCCGACCATAGATATCAGGTGTGCGCCGGCGTGGGCTCGAACTCCGGACCATGTGCATGGTCAGCGAGAGTCCTAACGACTGTGCCACCGACGCACTTTATTAATTCACCCTAGCACTTCAACTTTTCTAAAACAGCTTTCAATCCCTTGTAAACGTTGTACTTACCTCAATATTGGTTGGTTATCGTATGCCTACAACCACGGGATGAAAACAAAACGAAGTAGATTTTCCCGCTCAACCTGGAGGACAACTGTACAATTCAATAACTATACGGCCTGGTTCAGACAATGAGTGTAATTATATATATATATATCAAATATTTAACTGTTGAAACATAATTAACTTGTAGACAATTTCAGATTAGACATTATACCATACTTGATCGTGCCTGTAGAAATGACATGCATTTTCATGTAAATTTAGGTTTATATGAAAATACAAATTATTATTATTAAAACCATCAGAAGTATTATCGCGATTTATTGTTATAACATTTATTCTTGGATCTTGTGTATAATAACCTTATTGTTGGTTACATATTGGCGTAAGAATAAAAGATTCTCCAGTCGACAATATGTGCTCGGGCTTTCCGCTTTGGATATCACACATTGTTGCTGAAAGTATTTGATAAACAAAGAAAATGTTTAATACACTCTTTATTTCTACTTCTTCTCAACTAATTCAGTGCGTCGCCATAAAATGAGCGTTCCTAATATGTGAAATGCTATGAATGCACGTGTCAGCCACGTCTCGTAAACCGTAAATGCCCAGCTCTTGCTACGCTGGGCCTCTCGCTGTCCCTCGAAGCTTCTCAGAAACGCTTAGTACGAACGCACGCAAAAACCAGAACCCGGTTTGGCGACTCGAGGATTATTTATTCTAACACAACATACAGCCCATATAACTAGGGTCTATGAACAAATATTACAATAATAAATCACAATATTACTTCTGACGGTTGTCTCCTGACTTCTTTCTGAACAGCGACCGATGAGACGATGACTGGTGTATTGATGCCTCCGCGAAAATCGGGGAAGCTGAATTTGAGCAAACAACCATGAATTGATCGTTCAATCTTCAACTACATTGACACTCCCCGGAAAAAATCGGATCCATCGCTTTTTTCCATCACGACCAATACACGTTGACTTGGATGCCATTGCGAGAACCTGGGTCACACGGACAGAGCTGAAATGGAAAACAAACAGAAAAGTCAACACACCACAAGCATACCCACAGCACAATCTCACACATCGTTGACGACCTACACCTTCGAATTAAAGGCATCCTCTTGACATCTTGCAACACAATCGCCACTTCCTAGAATGACTCTTGCAGAATGCAACGTGACCATAGCACCACCTCATGATACTCTACGCACGTCCTCGTATCTACTCACTACCAATTATCACTGCAATCGCTTGTCACTCATTCTGCCTCAGTTCTAGTAATGGTGACGTACGCAAGCCTCAGTCGTCTACACTCCTGCTCCCCGGCGTGTAAGACCACAGGTAATCATTATCTCCGTATGCATGTCATTCTCAGCAATAGCCTCCCTGGCGTATACGACCCATCTGCTGTCTTTAACATCAATCAATTCATTCACGGATGTAGAAGACAAGAAACAACTTCAGAAGTAATCACGACGAAAATTTTAACAAAATTACTCAACAACAACAAGGTACGAAAACAACGAGTAAACACAATAAATCCAAAAACACCAATTGATATGACACACCACACGTATATACAAACAGTACATACAAACTCGCAGATCGTGTCTCGATGGACTTCCTTTGAAGAATCGCAGGACTTACACCAGTACGCCTACAACCCTTCACGGGTTGACGATTGTATGTTGTGGAATGTCCGGATAACCAACAATTACAATAATTGGAGCTCACGCAACTATTTAACACGAACATATGTACAATCAATACATCAAATGTTGTGGATTCCGGCATGACAAACTACCCCTGAAGAACTGTAGGACTTACAGCAGTACGCCTACATTCCTTCTCAGGTTGATGATCCAAGTGGAAGTCGTCCGGACACAAACAGAATTACCAACAGCTAGATGACAGATGATACCAATTCAGTATATGCAATATGAACATATGTACAAAATCACACACCAAGCACATTGGACTGCTCATTGATGCGCTACCCTTTGAAGAATTGTAGGACTTACAGCAGTACGCCTACAACCCTTCTCAGGTTGACGCTCTAGGTTGGAAAATCGTCGCAGAGTTCATTTGCTGACTTCCTTCTATCAGCTATATCCTCAAATCTGAACGGTAACACGCTCATGTCATTGTATCGTAGAATATAGATGACGAACAAACACACGGAGTATCTGATCAACCAAGCGTAGGCACAGAGTAATTTACTCCGAAGATAATAGCATTCGAATAGTAACTTGAAACTAGAAATGCCTTTATTCATGCAAGTCAATTTAACAATTACTCTCTCGTACACACTTGGCTTATCCTCACTAAACTGAGCAATATCTTTCGTCTTTTCAAATGCACCAAAACTATCATGGTCATTGCACAAGACACCTGAGTTCATGGACGTCCTTCTCATTGTGGATGACAACACCAACGACGACTGATTGATATCAGTTGATGAAGTTAGCGGTGGATCAAAGGCTGTTGTTTTTCGGCTTTCAGAAAGTTGTCTAACTGCAAGATTACCACCACTGGTGTCTTTTACTATCAGCTCAGGTTTAGCACTAGCATCTGATGATAGGTGGGCTACACGCTGATCAATTACACTGACGGTCTGACAAGTATGCATGCCTTCTGCAATTGCATCTGCATTCAATTCTACTTCACGTTCAAGTTGTACAGAAACTTTGTTCAACTTAGCAGTAGTAGGCATATCCCTCATCTCATCATGATCAACCAAAGACAAGTGTGCACTATCACGATCATTGTCACGAATGTTCACCTAACCGTCAATTTCATCATTTTCAAATTCTTTAATAACAGAAGTAGACAATTTTGGTTCCTCCTCACAAATCATTAGAGGTTTCATACCTTCACTGTGACTAGTAATACCTTGTAAACTTGTGGAGTCAGAACTGCACTCTGAGACTGTAACTCTCATCTGTGACACTATTCAACAATGGCTTACCAGTTGCAACTACAGACTTCCTGACCACACCGTTGCCGTCACACAATTCGGAGTCAGACCTTGATTTCACATTTAGCTTATCACTAGACTTGCTCACTGATTCACGGTTCATCATTGTATGAACTTCTTGCAAACGTGTAAAACACAACCGTGCTTGTCTTACAGCTTGTAACTTATCTGTTGAGGATGTACTACGAAACCCGTTACACTCACTAGGTCTATATGCATTACTAGACATCATGGAGCCTTCTCGACATCCACCTCTCTGAGGCCTATTCGTCATCAATGATTGCATTTTGCTCTCAGACTACTCTATTCTAGGGGTGGGATGCAATATACTGGCAAACTTGCTCATAGATAGATTGACACTATCTTTTACTAGTTTCAGAATATCATCGAACTTTGGCTCGATACCTTCATCCTCCATACGGGAGCTTATCTTCACCCACTTCATTTGCAGTCGAGTAGGTAGGCGTCTTGCTATTATTTCTAGGATAATACTCGAGTTGAGGTCACTCATACACTTCATCGAAATCAATGCATTCTTGTAAATCAACAGATTATCCAAAAACTCAGAGAGTGCCTCGGAGTCATCTTGTAATTGAACACCATTACCCTTAACAGCCTCGAGTAATTTCCCTACAATCATCGAAGGCCTTCCAAACCTTTGACGCAGTATATTCCTGGCCTCAGCATATCCCTCAGTAAGAGGCATGAGCTTACAGCACTGTATAGCTCTTGAAGCAACTCCAGTGCAGTACCTCATCAAATACATTAACTTCATTTCATCATTTGATAAAACAACACTTAACATGATTTCAAATTCCCTTACAAACTGTAAATAATCAGCTGGGTTTCCGTCGAAACACCGTGGTTCAAATTAAGGGAGTTTGATGTTCCTATTATCCCTGAACGGCGAAACAGTAACATCAACCATGTCATGTTTAACATCAGACAGATCGTTACAAGTAACAGATAAGTCAACATGACTTACTTTCCTGTTTGCATCCAAGACGCTCTGTCCCCTCTCTGACCCAGGCATCACTCAACGTAATCAAAATTCCAGGATGTTCCAGATAACGCTTGTTCAAAGAAAACTTGGCCGGCATCAGGAAAGACGGACGGAGACTATCCAAATGTGAGAAACTGTCACCAGCCTTCAGAAACTGTCAATCACGTCTTAAAATCCGTTAATGCCCAGCTCTTGCTACGCTGGGCCTCTCGCTGTCCCTCGAAGCTTCTCAGAAACGCTTAGTACGAACGCACGCAAAAACCAGAACCCGGTTTGGCGACTCGAGGATTATTTATTCTAACACAACATACAGCCCATATAACTAGGGTCTATGAACAAATATTACAATAATAAATCACAATATTACTTCTGACGGTTGTCTCCTGACTTCTTTCTGAACAGCGACCGATGAGACGATGACTGGTGTATTGATGCCTCCGCGAAAATCGGGGAAGCTGAATTTGAGCAAACAACCATGAATTGATCGTTCAATCTTCAACTACATTGACACTCCCCGGAAAAAATCGGATCCATCGCTTTTTTCCATCACGACCAATACACGTTGACTTGGATGCCATTGCGAGAACCTGGGTCACACGGACAGAGCTGAAATGGAAAACAAACAGAAAAGTCAACACACCACAAGCATACCCACAGCACAATCTCACACATCGTTGACGACCTACACCTTCGAATTAAAGGCATCCTCTTGACATCTTGCAACACAATCGCCACTTCCTAGAATGACTCTTGCAGAATGCAACGTGACCATAGCACCACCTCATGATACTCTACGCACGTCCTCGTATCTACTCACTACCAATTATCACTGCAATCGCTTGTCACTCATTCTGCCTCAGTTCTAGTAATGGTGACGTACGCAAGCCTCAGTCGTCTACACTCCTGCTCCCCGGCGTGTAAGACCACAGGTAATCATTATCTCCGTATGCATGTCATTCTCAGCAATAGCCTCCCTGGCGTATACGACCCATCTGCTGTCTTTAACATCAATCAATTCATTCACGGATGTAGAAGACAAGAAACAACTTCAGAAGTAATCACGACGAAAATTTTAACAAAATTACTCAACAACAACAAGGTACGAAAACAACGAGTAAACACAATAAATCCAAAAACACCAATTGATATGACACACCACACGTATATACAAACAGTACATACAAACTCGCAGATCGTGTCTCGATGGACTTCCTTTGAAGAATCGCAGGACTTACACCAGTACGCCTACAACCCTTCACGGGTTGACGATTGTATGTTGTGGAATGTCCGGAAAAAAAAAAAAATAACCAACAATTACAATAATTGGAGCTCACGCAACTATTTAACACGAACATATGTACAATCAATACATCAAATGTTGTGGATTCCGGCATGACAAACTACCCCTGAAGAACTGTAGGACTTACAGCAGTACGCCTACATTCCTTCTCAGGTTGATGATCCAAGTGGAAGTCGTCCGGACACAAACAGAATTACCAACAGCTAGATGACAGATGATACCAATTCAGTATATGCAATATGAACATATGTACAAAATCACACACCAAGCACATTGGACTGCTCATTGATGCGCTACCCTTTGAAGAATTGTAGGACTTACAGCAGTACGCCTACAACCCTTCTCAGGTTGACGCTCTAGGTTGGAAAATCGTCGCAGAGTTCATTTGCTGACTTCCTTCTATCAGCTATATCCTCAAATCTGAACGGTAACACGCTCATGTCATTGTATCGTAGAATATAGATGACGAACAAACACACGGAGTATCTGATCAACCAAGCGTAGGCACAGAGTAATTTACTCCGAAGATAATAGCATTCGAATAGTAACTTGAAACTAGAAATGCCTTTATTCATGCAAGTCAATTTAACAATTACTCTCTCGTACACACTTGGCTTATCCTCACTAAACTGAGCAATATCTTTCGTCTTTTCAAATGCACCAAAACTATCATGGTCATTGCACAAGACACCTGAGTTCATGGACGTCCTTCTCATTGTGGATGACAACACCAACGACGACTGATTGATATCAGTTGATGAAGTTAGCGGTGGATCAAAGGCTGTTGTTTTTCGGCTTTCAGAAAGTTGTCTAACTGCAAGATTACCACCACTGGTGTCTTTTACTATCAGCTCAGGTTTAGCACTAGCATCTGATGATAGGTGGGCTACACGCTGATCAATTACACTGACGGTCTGACAAGTATGCATGCCTTCTGCAATTGCATCTGCATTCAATTCTACTTCACGTTCAAGTTGTACAGAAACTTTGTTCAACTTAGCAGTAGTAGGCATATCCCTCATCTCATCATGATCAACCAAAGACAAGTGTGCACTATCACGATCATTGTCACGAATGTTCACCTAACCGTCAATTTCATCATTTTCAAATTCTTTAATAACAGAAGTAGACAATTTTGGTTCCTCCTCACAAATCATTAGAGGTTTCATACCTTCACTGTGACTAGTAATACCTTGTAAACTTGTGGAGTCAGAACTGCACTCTGAGACTGTAACTCTCATCTGTGACACTATTCAACAATGGCTTACCAGTTGCAACTACAGACTTCCTGACCACACCGTTGCCGTCACACAATTCGGAGTCAGACCTTGATTTCACATTTAGCTTATCACTAGACTTGCTCACTGATTCACGGTTCATCATTGTATGAACTTCTTGCAAACGTGTAAAACACAACCGTGCTTGTCTTACAGCTTGTAACTTATCTGTTGAGGATGTACTACGAAACCCGTTACACTCACTAGGTCTATATGCATTACTAGACATCATGGAGCCTTCTCGACATCCACCTCTCTGAGGCCTATTCGTCATCAATGATTGCATTTTGCTCTCAGACTACTCTATTCTAGGGGTGGGATGCAATATACTGGCAAACTTGCTCATAGATAGATTGACACTATCTTTTACTAGTTTCAGAATATCATCGAACTTTGGCTCGATACCTTCATCCTCCATACGGGAGCTTATCTTCACCCACTTCATTTGCAGTCGAGTAGGTAGGCGTCTTGCTATTATTTCTAGGATAATACTCGAGTTGAGGTCACTCATACACTTCATCGAAATCAATGCATTCTTGTAAATCAACAGATTATCCAAAAACTCAGAGAGTGCCTCGGAGTCATCTTGTAATTGAACACCATTACCCTTAACAGCCTCGAGTAATTTCCCTACAATCATCGAAGGCCTTCCAAACCTTTGACGCAGTATATTCCTGGCCTCAGCATATCCCTCAGTAAGAGGCATGAGCTTACAGCACTGTATAGCTCTTGAAGCAACTCCAGTGCAGTACCTCATCAAATACATTAACTTCATTTCATCATTTGATAAAACAACACTTAACATGATTTCAAATTCCCTTACAAACTGTAAATAATCAGCTGGGTTTCCGTCGAAACACCGTGGTTCAAATTAAGGGAGTTTGATGTTCCTATTATCCCTGAACGGCGAAACAGTAACATCAACCATGTCATGTTTAACATCAGACAGATCGTTACAAGTAACAGATAAGTCAACATGACTTACTTTCCTGTTTGCATCCAAGACGCTCTGTCCCCTCTCTGACCCAGGCATCACTCAACGTAATCAAAATTCCAGGATGTTCCAGATAACGCTTGTTCAAAGAAAACTTGGCCGGCATCAGGAAAGACGGACGGAGACTATCCAAATGTGAGAAACTGTCACCAGCCTTCAGAAACTGTCAATCACGTCTTAAAATCCGTTAATGCCCAGCTCTTGCTACGCTGGGCCTCTCGCTGTCCCTCGAAGCTTCTCAGAAACGCTTAGTACGAACGCACGCAAAAACCAGAACCCGGTTTGGCGACTCGAGGATTATTTATTCTAACACAACATACAGCCCATATAACTAGGGTCTATGAACAAATATTACAATAATAAATCACAATATTACTTCTGACGGTTGTCTCCTGACTTCTTTCTGAACAGCGACCGATGAGACGATGACTGGTGTATTGATGCCTCCGCGAAAATCGGGGAAGCTGAATTTGAGCAAACAACCATGAATTGATCGTTCAATCTTCAACTACATTGACACTCCCCGGAAAAAATCGGATCCATCGCTTTTTTCCATCACGACCAATACACGTTGACTTGGATGCCATTGCGAGAACCTGGGTCACACGGACAGAGCTGAAATGGAAAACAAACAGAAAAGTCAACACACCACAAGCATACCCACAGCACAATCTCACACATCGTTGACGACCTACACCTTCGAATTAAAGGCATCCTCTTGACATCTTGCAACACAATCGCCACTTCCTAGAATGACTCTTGCAGAATGCAACGTGACCATAGCACCACCTCATGATACTCTACGCACGTCCTCGTATCTACTCACTACCAATTATCACTGCAATCGCTTGTCACTCATTCTGCCTCAGTTCTAGTAATGGTGACGTACGCAAGCCTCAGTCGTCTACACTCCTGCTCCCCGGCGTGTAAGACCACAGGTAATCATTATCTCCGTATGCATGTCATTCTCAGCAATAGCCTCCCTGGCGTATACGACCCATCTGCTGTCTTTAACATCAATCAATTCATTCACGGATGTAGAAGACAAGAAACAACTTCAGAAGTAATCACGACGAAAATTTTAACAAAATTACTCAACAACAACAAGGTACGAAAACAACGAGTAAACACAATAAATCCAAAAACACCAATTGATATGACACACCACACGTATATACAAACAGTACATACAAACTCGCAGATCGTGTCTCGATGGACTTCCTTTGAAGAATCGCAGGACTTACACCAGTACGCCTACAACCCTTCACGGGTTGACGATTGTATGTTGTGGAATGTCCGGATAACCAACAATTACAATAATTGGAGCTCACGCAACTATTTAACACGAACATATGTACAATCAATACATCAAATGTTGTGGATTCCGGCATGACAAACTACCCCTGAAGAACTGTAGGACTTACAGCAGTACGCCTACATTCCTTCTCAGGTTGATGATCCAAGTGGAAGTCGTCCGGACACAAACAGAATTACCAACAGCTAGATGACAGATGATACCAATTCAGTATATACAATATGAACATATGTACAAAATCACACACCAAGCACATTGGACTGCTCATTGATGCGCTACCCTTTGAAGAATTGTAGGACTTACAGCAGTACGCCTACAACCCTTCTCAGGTTGACGCTCTAGGTTGGAAAATCGTCGCAGAGTTCATTTGCTGACTTCCTTCTATCAGCTATATCCTCAAATCTGAACGGTAACACGCTCATGTCATTGTATCGTAGAATATAGATGACGAACAAACACACGGAGTATCTGATCAACCAAGCGTAGGCACAGAGTAATTTACTCCGAAGATAATAGCATTCGAATAGTAACTTGAAACTAGAAATGCCTTTATTCATGCAAGTCAATTTAACAATTACTCTCTCGTACACACTTGGCTTATCCTCACTAAACTGAGCAATATCTTTCGTCTTTTCAAATGCACCAAAACTATCATGGTCATTGCACAAGACACCTGAGTTCATGGACGTCCTTCTCATTGTGGATGACAACACCAACGACGACTGATTGATATCAGTTGATGAAGTTAGCGGTGGATCAAAGGCTGTTGTTTTTCGGCTTTCAGAAAGTTGTCTAACTGCAAGATTACCACCACTGGTGTCTTTTACTATCAGCTCAGGTTTAGCACTAGCATCTGATGATAGGTGGGCTACACGCTGATCAATTACACTGACGGTCTGACAAGTATGCATGCCTTCTGCAATTGCATCTGCATTCAATTCTACTTCACGTTCAAGTTGTACAGAAACTTTGTTCAACTTAGCAGTAGTAGGCATATCCCTCATCTCATCATGATCAACCAAAGACAAGTGTGCACTATCACGATCATTGTCACGAATGTTCACCTAACCGTCAATTTCATCATTTTCAAATTCTTTAATAACAGAAGTAGACAATTTTGGTTCCTCCTCACAAATCATTAGAGGTTTCATACCTTCACTGTGACTAGTAATACCTTGTAAACTTGTGGAGTCAGAACTGCACTCTGAGACTGTAACTCTCATCTGTGACACTATTCAACAATGGCTTACCAGTTGCAACTACAGACTTCCTGACCACACCGTTGCCGTCACACAATTCGGAGTCAGACCTTGATTTCACATTTAGCTTATCACTAGACTTGCTCACTGATTCACGGTTCATCATTGTATGAACTTCTTGCAAACGTGTAAAACACAACCGTGCTTGTCTTACAGCTTGTAACTTATCTGTTGAGGATGTACTACGAAACCCGTTACACTCACTAGGTCTATATGCATTACTAGACATCATGGAGCCTTCTCGACATCCACCTCTCTGAGGCCTATTCGTCATCAATGATTGCATTTTGCTCTCAGACTACTCTATTCTAGGGGTGGGATGCAATATACTGGCAAACTTGCTCATAGATAGATTGACACTATCTTTTACTAGTTTCAGAATATCATCGAACTTTGGCTCGATACCTTCATCCTCCATACGGGAGCTTATCTTCACCCACTTCATTTGCAGTCGAGTAGGTAGGCGTCTTGCTATTATTTCTAGGATAATACTCGAGTTGAGGTCACTCATACACTTCATCGAAATCAATGCATTCTTGTAAATCAACAGATTATCCAAAAACTCAGAGAGTGCCTCGGAGTCATCTTGTAATTGAACACCATTACCCTTAACAGCCTCGAGTAATTTCCCTACAATCATCGAAGGCCTTCCAAACCTTTGACGCAGTATATTCCTGGCCTCAGCATATCCCTCAGTAAGAGGCATGAGCTTACAGCACTGTATAGCTCTTGAAGCAACTCCAGTGCAGTACCTCATCAAATACATTAACTTCATTTCATCATTTGATAAAACAACACTTAACATGATTTCAAATTCCCTTACAAACTGTAAATAATCAGCTGGGTTTCCGTCGAAACACCGTGGTTCAAATTAAGGGAGTTTGATGTTCCTATTATCCCTGAACGGCGAAACAGTAACATCAACCATGTCATGTTTAACATCAGACAGATCGTTACAAGTAACAGATAAGTCAACATGACTTACTTTCCTGTTTGCATCCAAGACGCTCTGTCCCCTCTCTGACCCAGGCATCACTCAACGTAATCAAAATTCCAGGATGTTCCAGATAACGCTTGTTCAAAGAAAACTTGGCCGGCATCAGGAAAGACGGACGGAGACTATCCAAATGTGAGAAACTGTCACCAGCCTTCAGAAACTGTCAATCACGTCTTAAAATCCGTTAATGCCCAGCTCTTGCTACGCTGGGCCTCTCGCTGTCCCTCGAAGCTTCTCAGAAACGCTTAGTACGAACGCACGCAAAAACCAGAACCCGGTTTGGCGACTCGAGGATTATTTATTCTAACACAACATACAGCCCATATAACTAGGGTCTATGAACAAATATTACAATAATAAATCACAATATTACTTCTGACGGTTGTCTCCTGACTTCTTTCTGAACAGCGACCGATGAGACGATGACTGGTGTATTGATGCCTCCGCGAAAATCGGGGAAGCTGAATTTGAGCAAACAACCATGAATTGATCGTTCACCGTTCAACTACATTGACATTAATTCTGTAATTTTTGTTACGCTAGTCTCCTTGTTTTACCGGTTGCATGTCTGTTTCCTGCCAAACACCAAATATGTAATACAGGTAAATTATGGTTGATAGATACATCAACAATCTGTTTGTGTGCAGTGGCATCATCAAATAGACTGTCTACTTGGCGATGAGCTAAGAAACAGTTTTTGTTTACTTCTTTTATGCTTTTGGATCATGTGATGTTGTCGAATATCCATCATTTGTACGACCAACAACTGCAGTGTTTGAATATCTACTTTGTTAAGTATGCCTGTATCTAACTGTTTCAATGTCTGTCAAATTCCAGCTAGACTGTACTAAAATGAACAGCTTTCTATCAGGAATTAGAAAATGGTCTTAAACTAAATCCTTCTAAATATCAGACAGTTAGTTTAAGTTTTAGATGTAAAAGAAAATTAAATGAAGCTGTTAATTCCCATGACCGTTGTATAATGATGATAGCGATATAAAAATCAAGTCTGACGTCGAGTATCTTGGATTAATTCTTTCTTCTGACCAATCCTGGTCTTCCCATGTCTTAGCAATTTCTGAAACAATATTTCGTCTGACCGTCCACATTAAGAAGTTAAGGCACTAAGGTATAACTTATCCCCTCCTCTTACAGTTTGTCAATTCGTGCATCTTACCCGTTCTTCTTAACTGTTAACCCTTATTCTTTCCTGGATTGCTTAAAAAAGACTGTCATACTTCCTAGAACTGTGAAGGCTGTCAGTAGGGCGAGTGGTCTCCCTTTGGGCCATATCCTTGCAGTCGTCGTTGAAGATGGGCACTTGATCTTGGTAGACAGTGAGTGTTATTGCAGTTGAAGATTCAACGATCAATTCATGGTTGTTTGGCGGGAGTCATCGATAGTGCAGTCGTGGTTTCATCGTTCGCTGTTCACTAAAAGAAAGAGAAAAACTATCAGAAACTTTGTGTACAATAACCTAATGGTCGGCTCTGTATTGGTGCAAGAATAAAGGGTTCTTAAGTCACCAATTTGTGTTCTGGTTTTTCGGGTTGGTTACTGAGCATAGTCCCTGAAAGTTTTCCAAGGATGGTGTGAAGTCCAGCATAGTTAGACCTGGACATTGAGAGTTTCTGATAATTCTCCTGGAACTATTCGTCTTATTTGTTGTCAGTTCGTCTTTCCTCGCGTCTGCAAGTCTTATTTGGACAAATGTTATTTGGAACTTTTCTGGATCTTTTGGTGAAGTTCAATAATACCTGGGTCAAAGAAAGGACAAAGCGTCTTGGAAGCAGACAGGAAAGTAAGTTTTGATGAGTTGCCTGTTATATGTAATAATGTGTGTGATGCTATGCATGCTAAGATTGATGTTCATGTTTCGCCGTCTAGGAATAATAGAAATTTTAAAATCCCTAAATATTAATCTCGGTGTTTCGACGGAAAACCAGCTGACTATCCACAGTTTGTAAAGGAGTTTAAAGTCATGTTGAGTGGGTTTGCAATAAATGATGAAATGAAGTTAATGTATTTGTTGAGGTACTGCACTGTAGTTGCTGCAAGAGCTATACAGTGCTGCAGGTTTTTTTGTCTCCGAACGAAGGATACACAGAGGCCGTGAGGATATTACATCAAAGATTTGGAAGGCCATTTATGGTATCCAGTAGCATTTTTGAGACCGTAAAAGGCAATGGATCACAGTTAAACGATAATTCAGAAGAACTTGCAGAGTTCTTGGACAGTTTAATGGTATGTAGAAATACTCTTGTGTCTCTTAATTGTCTAGATGAACTGAATTCAAGTTCCGTACTCGAGACTGTTGCCAAGAGACTACCTGTTCATCTGCAAATGAAGTTCATAAAAATCAGCTCCCGTCTAGAGACGGAGGGTTTAGAGCCCGGGTTGGATGAAATTGTAAGCCTGGTGAAAGACAGCGTCAATCAAGCTTTGGGCAATTTTGCTAATGTACTGCATCCCACCCCTCCAATAGAGAAATCAGAGAGCAAAACGCAACCATTTATGACGAAGGGGTCTCAGAGAAGTGGATATCGGGAAAAATCTGTGGTGTCTAGTAATCGATACAAACCCAATGAGTGTGACAGCTTTCGTGGGACGTCCACAGCAGATAGGTTACAACCTGCAAGACAACACAGTTGTGTTTACAAGAAGTGCATACAAAAGCGAACCGTGAATCAGTGGGCAAGTTTAATGGTAAGCCATTGTTGAATAGTGTCACAGACGACACTGCAGTTTGTGCAGAAGAAGAGAGTTACAGTTTCAGAGTCCAGTTCTGACTCCACAAGTTTACAAGGTATAAGTACTCAGAGTGAAGGTATAAAACCTATAAGGATTTATGAGGGAGGACGCAAATTATCTACTGCTGTTATTAAAGCGTTTGAAAATGATCAATTCGATCATACAAACGGCGGTAAAGTGGATATTTGGCACAACGAGTATGACAGTGCACTTTTATCTTATTTTTTTATTTTTTTATTTTTGATTACAGCTTGATTCCACTTTGTCTTTGGTTGATCTTGATGAGATGAGGGATATGCCTACTACTACTGAGTTGAACAAGGTTTCTGTACAACTTGAATGTGAAGTAGAATTGAATGCAGATGCCTTTGCAGAAGGCATGGATACTCGTGCGACCGTCAGTGTAATTGATCAGCGTGTAGCTCACCTATCGACAGATGGTGGGGCTCAACAGGAGCTAATCATAGGAGATAGCAGTGGTGGTAATCCTATAGTTGAACCGCCTTCTAAAGGTCGAACAATAACAGCTTCTGATGCACCGCTGAATTCATCAACTGGTATCACTCAGTCGTCGTTGGTGTTATCATCCACACTGGAGGTGACGTTCATGAACTCAGGTGTCTTGTGCTGTGATTATGATAGTATTGTTCCGTTTGAAAGGACGAAATTCAATGGTCAGTTTAGTGAGGATAAGCCAGCAGCACGAATAAAGGCATTTCTAGTTTCAAGTTACAATTTGAATGCCATTATCTTTGGTGTTAATTACTCTGCATCTACGCTTGGTTGACCAGATACTCCGTGTGTTTGCTCGTCATCTATACTCTACGATACAATGACATGAGCGTGTTGCCGTTCAGATTTGAGGATATAGCTGATAGAAGGAAGTCAGCAAATGAACTCTGCGACGATTTTCCAACCTAGAGCGTCAACCTGAGAAGGGTTGTAGGCGTACTGCTGTAAGTCCTTCAATTCTTCAAAGGAATTTCATCAAGACATGATCTGCAAGGTTATGTGCACTGTTCGCATATATGTGTGGTGTGTCATATCAATTGTTGGTTTTGGATTAACTGCGTTTACTTTTTGTTTTCGTACTTTCTTGTATTGCATAATTTTGTTAAAATTTTCGTCGTGCCTACATGCACACGAAGATAAGGATTAGCTGTGGAATCAGTGATTGAGAATGAATGTTTCTATTTAGGCTGCGGTCCTACACGCCGGGGGGGGCGAGAGTATAGACGACTTAGGCTTGCATACGTCACCGTTACTAGAAATGAGGCAAAGTGAGTGACAAGTGATACCAGAGATGGATCCTTTTTTGGCGAGGAGTGTCAATGTAGTTGAAGATTGAACGATCAATTCATGGTTGTTTGCTCAAATCCAACTCGTCCACATTTTTCGCAGGAGTCATCAATACGGCAGTCATCGTTTCATCGGTCGCTGTTCAGAAGGAAGATTAGAAAACTGTCAGAAGTATCATCGTGATTTATTGTTATGAAATTTATTCATAGACTTGTGTACAATAACTTAATGTTTGGCTCTATATTGGTACAAGAATAAAGTGTCCTTGAGTCAGCAATCTGTGTTCTGTTCTTTTGCGTTGTTTATTTCGCATAGTTTCTGAACGTCTTCTAAGGACAGCGTGAGGTCCCTTGTAGTAAGACCTGGACATTTGATCCCCATTGTATAGACAGCTGCCTCCAACTAGAACGATGCCGTTGCGAATAATCAAGGTCAATGTTCGCCTGCATTGACACCATTTGTTGGTTTCAAATTTATGTATATTTTGAGCATCGAGCAACGGAGACTAAACTCGAGGTGGAAGATGACCAAAAGGTTTTATAGGTTTTCGGAAGAAAAGTACTGGATATAATTCTTAAAATGCATCGGGCATTTTGGTTACGGCCGGTCATTACGCATTAAACTTCTGATTTAGAGAGTTGAAGGTTTGAAACGTCTTGGGTTGCTTCTGGTTGGAGAGAAACACTTAGAAGTCACAATTTCCTGATACCCATCTGGAACCTAACATCTGTTAACCCCGACAAATTCCCGCGAAATTTTCGAAAATAAAATCAGGTATTACTTTTTCCTTGGTGCTGCTAAATACGTGTATCCATGCAACAGTTTCATACATCTGGAGAACGGTCTGAAGCGCAAACAGTCTATTCAGATTTAGAGACCGACTTTTCTATCGAAATAAGTATTTAAATTACTGGCCCACGATGTGTAAAACCACGGAAGGTTAATGGCTTTGACTTTATTTTTGAAAACATGGCAGAGTGCAAGTGAAGCGGGGACAACCTAGTCGAACAGACGAAAGGGCATTCATCATTAGGGGAGTAAAGAAGGCCTTACATATGTTAAGGAAGGTATGGTTCCTAGTTGGTCATTCGTTCCACCCTTCTGAATCCCTCAATTACCTTCTATCATTTGCAAGTATGTCATTGGTTTCGGTCTCACTAAACACAGTCCATGTATCCCCAAAGGACTTTTGGTGGGCTTGATAATCATGTGCAAGTTGTGACGTAGTAGCCAGGGGTAGTTGATCTCTTCTCTGTTTACCATTTCGTTATCCGAATTGATGCCTTAAATAGCTGTTTCGTTAATATTTATTCGTGCATACGATTAAATCTGATACGCCTGGTCATCAGGAATGTTACTGACGGCGTAGTGATTGAAACATCAGGGCAACCATAATGTTAGTGTAAGGTGTTCAACAGCCAACTCTTACTAGGCACGTGCAGATTCCTACTTACTTCGATAAGAGTATGCTTGAGCAGCACTGAACATCAGTGGTTCGCGGATTTCTTACGAAGACTCGGTACCTAATAGTCTTCAAACTTAAGAATACAGAAGGAGGGTATCGTCAACCCCTCAATCCCTAAGTAACTGCATTTTGATCATATTGGTTTGTCATCCATATTAATGATTTCATCTCCCTGAGCAACCGTCTAGTTCTCATAAACTTTAAACTTCTTGAGTTACGTAGAAAATAAAAGAAAATTCATCGAAGAAAATTCTCTTAACCGACGAAATCACCTTCAGAGGCTGTAAAGTCGTATTCATATTCACCAAAAATATATAATAGTCGATTATTGCGTTGTAGCGGTGATGTAATTGGTATAACTGCTTTGAAGTGGCTTCGAAAGCAAAAATAAAAGTTGTAAATTACGTGATACCCAACCGCACTGCAATCTGGTCTTTCTCTTTAATCAAAATTCATCAAGGGAACCAAATGTATGAAACCTGACAGTCTGTTAGTGGCATTTTACAACCACGTAGAAAGGAAGTTTTAACCTTGGCAATGGTCCTTCTTTCTGGCGTTATAAGCCAAGGCATTTTATCAGCACGTGATCCCCTGAACAGCCTCTACAGCCAAAACAGTTAGCTAAGCACTCATTTTGTGAAGTAATTCTAGTTAATTATTGTGATAGATCACCGGAATTAGTAAAAGGCACAATATTGTAGAAATTCTTTTTAAGTCTTTTGTGGACTTCTGAAGTGTAAGTTAATCACTTTCTCCACCGGCGAAATTGCCAGTCAGCTCCTCCACTGGCTTAGATGCCATATTTTGAGGTCCACAAGTTAGTTGGAGTATAAAATCATCATCAGAGCTGGGGGTTAGATGATTGGTAATGTCCTTACAGTACTCACATGTTTGGCGGACCTAATCATTAAAGAGACAAGGATTCTTGCATTATTTAACAGGAAGTCTCAGGATGTGAATTATACTTTCGTATCATCGAAGCAAGTAGTGCAACGATAAAGAAGTAGTAATGGGAAAATATAAATTCGGGCTTTCCGTTGGATGTTTTCACATGGGGGAAAAATCTTTTGGTTCCAATTGATGAGGAAGAGTATCAGGAAGTTCGGGGTGGAAGACCCGATAAGTGAAAGCTATATATAGTCTTAAGTAATAGGATACACCCCAGCTTCTTCAATAGCTTTCAGCTGGACTTAAAAAGTTCTTTGTAATGGATAATGCCACAAACCCATTTTCGCTCCTCTTCTCAACTTTTTGTTAACTAGGCTACCTCCAGACTTTCTCCTGATTGAGGTCAAGCATACCTGATTTTCAGCGAATTCATCCGGTAAAATTCAAGTAACCTTGTGTATATTTTCATACCTGCGCATGTCGCTTCCAATTATCATGCCATTAAAGGCGCTTCAAATGATGTGTTCATTTCACCCATTAGGATATTGATGTTGCCATACAGTTTCGGTCAAGAACATAATACTTCCGATTCGTCTATAGAAGTCTCCCTTCTCCCGATCTGCGGGTTTGCAGGAGCAAAGCCCTGTGTAAATGTGACTTTCTCACCTGAATTGCATCTTGATGTAGTCATTGCGAAGGTTATTGGCTTTCAATGCTTAGGAGCTTACGATGATGTTGATGACGTCCTGATAGCCGCTCCCTCACTGTGTTTTTACATGGTTTCTAGATGACTGGAATAAATTCCTAAAATTTGGATAATATATTTCCACATAACGTATCCTCACAGATCTGCCAAGCTGCGACACTCTAGCTTCTTGATTTACCGCATATTATAGGTTTCACGCAGATGATAAAAGATGAGGAAATAAAATCTTTTATATCATTCTGCAACAATATTTTGTCTATTTCTATGCTAATGCACAGAAGTACTTCGACGCCCAGGAATCAAAATTTTTAAATAATAATTGTCAATCACCACTCAAAAACCGTTAATGCCCAGCTCTTGCTACGCTGGGCCTCTCACTGTCCCTCGAAGCCTTTCAGAAACGCTTAGTACTAACGGACGTAAAAACCAAAACATCGATTCGCAACTCCAGAATTCTTTATTCTAACGTCAACATATGAGCAGCATAATAAACTAAGGTCTATGAACAAATATTACAACAAAAAATCACAATATTACTTCTGACGGTTTTTTACGTGCTCCCTGAACAGCGACCAATGAGGCGATGACTGGGTCACACGGACAGAGCTGAAATGGAAAACAAACAGAAAAGTCAACACACCACAAGCATACCCACAGCACAATCTCACACATCGTTGACGACCTACACCTTCGAATTAAAGGCATCCTCTTGACATCTTGCAACACAATCGCCACTTCCTAGAATGACTCTTGCAGAATGCAACGTGACCATAGCACCACCTCATGATACTCTACGCACGTCCTCGTATCTACTCACTACCAATTATCACTGCAATCGCTTGTCACTCATTCTGCCTCAGTTCTAGTAATGGTGACGTACGCAAGCCTCAGTCGTCTACACTCCCGCTCCCCGGCGTGTGAGACCACAGGTAATCATTATCTCCGTATGCATGTCATTCTCAGCAATAGCCTCCCTGGCGTATACGACCCATCTGCTGTCTTTAACATCAATCAATTCATTCACGGATGTAGAAGACAAGAAACAACTTCAGAAGTAATCACGACGAAAATTTTAACAAAATTACTCAACAACAACAAGGTACGAAAACAACGAGTAAACACAATAAATCCAAAAACACCAATTGACATAACACAACACACGTATATACAAACAGTACATACAAACTCGCGGATCATGTCTTGATGGAATTCCTTTGAAGAATTGCGGGACTCTCAGCAGTCCGCCTACAACCCTTCTCACTTTGACGATTATAAGTTGTGGAATGTCCGGACACAATCAAGACTAACCAACAATTGCAATAATTGGAACTCACACAATTATTTAACGCAAACATATGTACAATCTTTTCATTATATAGATAAACAGTGTATGTGAATGTTTTAGTATAGGCAAGACAATACTCTATGCAGATGACTTGAAGGTGACATATACCTGCACAAATACAGATATCGGCCCAACTATGAACTCCATACATGAAGAATTAATAAAAATGGATAGATGGTGTGAATCCTGGAGACTCGATTTTAATGTTGAAAAGTGTGGATGGATCTGCATAGGCTGTTCCAACCTTGAACTCGACCTAGCAATTCAGGGCCACAAAATCCCCAGACTCAAATCTGTACTAGACCAAGGACTGAAATATTCACACAATCTATCATTTTCAGAGCATATCTCGAATCAAGTGTCGAAATCACGAAGTCTTATTGGTTTCCTACTCAGGAACTTCTACAGAAACGAATCCAGAATACTACTGTACAAGGTTTGTGTGCGCCCACTCCTAGATTACTGCTCATTCATATTTAGTAGTACACGCATAGAAGACAAACTGAAAGTAGAAGGAGTACAGAGGTACTTCACGCGAAAAGTACTCGGAACCGATAACGGCACAAACTACTCTACCAGATGTGAAATCCTGGGACTAGAAACATTATGGTTAAGGTGACTGCGACTAAATCTGGTACTCTTCTATAGGCTTCTTAACCAAATAGTGTATACCCCTGCTAAGTATACTCGGTTCTCAGGTGACACAGGATATAACCTTAGACACACTAAAGGTACAGTGGCTATAGAACCATGTAAAACAGCCACCAGGCAAAAGTTTTTCTTGATTAGGTATGCCCAAATATGGAACAAACTACCTGAGGAAACGCGACTAGCAAGCACATTGGCCTCCTTTGAAAAGGCACTTAATGACACACTAAGTGAGTTTGCAATTGATACTAGTGCTAATTCCCATGTAAGAGTTTCAGAAATCATAGGCCCATTTAATGTATGAACTCAGAGACTACACCTGTTGTTTGTTTTGTCTCTATTTATAATTCCAGACGAAAAAGCAGCAGTCATGACAATAACACCCATTCAATCAAGAGTCGATCAAACTATTTCTACCTGATACAAAGGGCGAACCATAACCAACATGCGAAAGAAATATGACAAAAGAAGGTCGAAACTTACCACAACACCACATGAAAAGATAAAAGTTACTTGAACATCATTTATAAAACACCAACTGGTCTCCTACCCAAAAAGAATGCGGCGATGTTTTATCCGAAATGGCGAGGAAATACATAAATCCACAGTTGCTGTTGTAAACACTCAGTGGGGGTAGGAGCCAACAAAGTAATCCATTCAAAGCATATGTATACTTCAAATGGGCACGGAGACTCTGTAGAATACGTCATAATCCAAATCAATGCCTATACAGCGCCAATAAACCTGGATATCTATGATATAACGAAAACATGCTGAAAGCTGCATCTCAGATCAAGTTGATTCATTCGATGGTAATGATCTACTCCTGCATGCCTTATTCGACATCTTGAATGGAATGGTTCGCAGTTATTCTGGTACTAGATCGAAAAGAATAAAAAATTCACCGGTTGCTGAATCAAAAGTATTTCTCTGCATGTTTAACTGTATTCTAACTGCTATGATTAATTCCAAACCTTTTATCTCATAATCACTCAAATCCCAGGAACGATCCAATTCTACCATTTAAAGACGCTGGCGAACATGCTGTAAATGAGTATTCATGATCTGAAATGAAGAAGCAACTGGTTTTCAAACAGTTTTCAACATTCTACTCAACTTACGAGTACAGTCCGCCATGCAGACACAAATGGAGCAAATGGAGAATTCTGGAATCGACCTCGGCACCATTTGATGCAGTAAAACAACCCAACATGACCTTATCTAGTTTTCGCCCCCACGATCAAATTTGTTTCCTGTTATGAAACTACGATAAGACTGCTGAAAAATGGAATAGATATATTACTGATCTCAACAAAATACATCAATGATCTTTAAGCCAAGGTTGCTTGTGGTAATTTATTGTATTTGGAATATTAGATTTTCGAGATGACGGAATTATAAGAATCCAAACAAAACCCAGAGAGGGCAGCAATCAGGAATTTGTATTTAGCGGAATTATTATGCAATTCATATATGAAACATATCAACAGTCAACAGTAAGTATTTTAAACAATACAGAGATAGAAATTGTCAATCACCACATCCGCCACACCTCGAATATCTCCTTGCGTATTTATAAAGATGTCTCGGTTTGCTTGCAAGTAGCTTCGACCTAACTGATTCTGTGATATTATTTTCAACAGTATTATCTGGACTTATTTCTGAATTATCTACAAAATCAGGATTAGCAGCGGAATCAATAATATTATAATTGGAACGACCTACTTCATTTATTGTCACTTTGTCCAGGTGTCCGTTATGAACTGAGTGATCTTTGATGTCTGATATCTTCACCACTCGATTTCCCATTTTTTGTAGTATAATTCCAACAGAAGGTCTATAGTTATTATCTTTGTAATAATGTACATTAGAAGTCGTGGACATCAGATGCTTTTTGAGAATTCGAGATTTGAATAGTTTTGCAGGACTTTCACGGGTACTTGTATGCTCTGCATTCACCAGACGTAGTCTTTGCATATGCAGTAATTCCTCAATTTTAATCAGTTGCTCTCTCATCTCATTCAGGTCTTTTCGTGTTTTCGACAGTTCGCATTGTAACTCGGCTACCACGTTTTTGAAAACAGTTGACACTTGAGTTGCCGAAGTTGTAGTGGAGGTTTTCGTTGGATTAGCTTGAGTATTTTGAAAGGTTGAAAGACACATTGACTCCATTTTACCAGACAGCTTGGGAGAATAAGAATGTTGAGCAACATAAGTATTTGAACTTCTGCAAACCGTCTTGATGTGTCCAACTTCACCACATTTATAACACTTAGCACCCCGAAAACGGCAAGTGCTTCGTAGATGTAACTTTCCACAGGATAAACACGGTTTAATGTTTTTGATCTCTCGCTGCATTCTGTTACCTGTGGACGGCAGTTTGGATTGCTTTCCATGAACACTTGTATTTTCGAGTTTGGACAACATGACATCAGATACTGACGTAGTGGGAGCAGAGTATTCATTATTGACATCTTCATATGTAATACATACATCTTTAGCAGTTTGAAACATACAAGAAGGAATCTGAATTAACTCTTTCTCTAATTTAGGAATATTGATTCCAGCAATTAGACGATCACGTAGTTGAGTGTGCAGCTGATCTCCAAAATTACACTTTGAAGCTTGTATTTGAAGTTGAAGAATGAAGTCTCTAATCTTCTGGTTGGGAGAACGTACCAGTTTGTTGAAGTGAGCCCTCTCTCTCGTCTCAAATGTAGTCACATGAAAGTGATTTGTCAGAAGTTCACGAATCTTGTCATATGACATAGAAATGGCTTTATCTGGAAACGCCAGATTCTTCACCAGGCTATATGCATCAAGCCCAATAGCAGTGATGAAATGAGCAGGTATTTTGTCATCCCGAACATTCTTGGAAATGCACCACGCATTGAAGCATTCCAAATAATCAGCAATCTCCCGCGGAGAACCATTAAGAGGAAATTTTCCCAGGTTACTTAGCTCCATCGCGACGCCAATTTGTAGTAATTTATTGTACTTGGAATATTAGATTTTCGAGATGACGGAATTATAAGAATCCAAACAAAACCCAGAGAGGGCAGCAATCAGGAATTTGTATTTAGCGGAATTATTATGCAATTCATATATGAAACATATCAACAGTCAACAGTAAGTATTTTAAACAATACAGAGATAGAAATTATCAATCACCACAGTGCTGTTCACAACAAAGTTATGTAGGAGAATTGACTTCCAGCTTTATTTTTCCCATATATCTGTATTGCATTCATGTGATGTCTGGGTTTTTGTCAATGCGAAGACAATATTTCTATACCTCCTTATGTGCTACACAAACAGACTTTATAGCAGACTGTTCCGACTGACTCTGATGCCAGAAAGAACAACCAAACTGTAAATCCATTATACATCAAATCATGTGTAATTTATATAACAACTTATCCATACCTATACAATAGGTATGTTCCTGCATAAACAGGGAGAAATATATTATTGTTAAAACAATATTTATGCATGCCTATGCAATTGGTGCACCCTACATAGCTAGGGAAAAAATGTACCTTATTATATTATCTTTACTAAATATGCTTATTAATATTATGTGTAACTTATCGAATTGATGATGCCTGTAAACTGGCGTCCCTCATGTAAAAAATGAGAATATATATTATTATTCTTATTATCAATACATCAAATGTTGTGGATTCTGGCACGACAAACTACCCTTGAAGAACTGTAGGGCTTACACCAATCCGCCTGCAAGACTTCTCACGTTGACGATCATAAGTTGTGCAATATCCGGAGGCACAAAACATTAACCGACAATTAAATAATTGGGGCACACAAAATTATCTAACAACAACGGATAGTCTGACTGCCCCTGTTCTACTAGTTTGACCTATGTATTTGACCTGACAATCATTTATTCAGGGTATTAGGTAAACTAAATTGTTTTGTTTTAATGGCCCTACAGGATCCTTTGACAGACAAAGCTTGTATCTAATTGAGTTTGTGGTTGGTTTGAATGGCAGCTACTTTTATTCCTGCCTTGTTAAGAATTCTGCGTAAGGCTTCCGAGGTTCCCTCCTTGTATGGAATTACTGTTGATGATTTACATTCCTTATTGTTCGTGTCGTCATTAATATTATTATCACTATTATTATTACCATTATTATTACTACTGTTATTATTATTATCGCTATTGCTATTATCATTATTTATTTTATTTTCACATTTACTTACATATTTCTTGACTAATTTATCCGGGTAATTATTCAGTTTCAAAACTTCTTTTATGTGTATCACATCCTGCCCTACATTTTCCTCGGTAATACTCAGTTTTCGTGCTAGTTTTGTAAAGCTGATGTCAAAACATAGGTCGAACTAGTAGAACAGGGGCAGTCAGACTAGCCGAACATAAAAACCTAGCTAAATCTAGATTGGTTGACCCAAATAAGATAAGAAATCTAGAGAGTAGTTCAGCCATAGCACTACATGCAGTTACACACAACCATACAATAGGATGGGATAGGATGACAGTTTTAAAATCTAATGTCACAGGGTATAGGGAGAGATTGATAACAGAAGCTTTGTTTATCGAATCAACTGCAAATATATGTAATAGGAATGATTCGATAGCTGTCCCGGACATGTGGAAAATTCTACTGCCCATACGACAAATAAGAGAAGACAGAGAAAACTATATAAATCAAATCTCGACGTCGTGTGACCGAAATTAATATGATTATGAACAAAAAATTGTGTTCGAAACGTCATCCAGTATACAACAACGTTTCACTGTGTGATACATTTAATAAACCAACTAATATGGAATCAATTGATGTAAGAATAAAACTTGTGCACTGTGGTAGAGTGTAATTCCATTATGGGTAAATTTTGTTTGATAAAGTCTCACAGCGTTATACAGTAATGTTTACTGATGACGTTTCGAGCACAATTTATTGCTCATAATCATATCAAGGTAATCACACGACTTCCTAAATTCATTTATATAGTTCCATTGCTTTTCTCTTGATTTTCACTTGATTTGATTGGTAATAGTATTTTCCATATTTCGGGTATGAGTGACGAGTCATTCCTATTGCATGTGTTGGGTGTAGACTCGATGAACAAGGATTCAGTAATCAACCTCTCTCTCCACCTACCTAGACTACTTTTTAGAATTTTAACCCTCTCCCACCCTATTGTGTGGTTGTGTGTTAGCGCATGCATTGCAATTGCTGAGCTTTTTTCTAAATTACTTATCTTCTCGGGGTCAACCATTCTTACCTTAGCTAAATTTTTATGCTCTGACAATCTGACTACCCCTGACCTACTAGTTTGACCTATGTAGTTGACCTCACAGTCATTGCATGGTATTTTGTAAATAATATTATTTTGTCTAATTGGGTCAACTGGGTCCTTTAACCTACAGAGCTTGTCCCTGAGTGAGTTTGTAGGTTTAAATGCCACCCTAATTCCTATTTTATTCAGAATCCTACGTAGTGTCTCAGATGTCCCCTCTTTATATGGTATAACTGTGGATGACTTATATTCTTTCTTATTTATGTTATTATTACTAGTTTCACAATTATTTTTATTTTGTTTTTGGCCTTTAATGATCTTCCTAATTAATTTTATAGGATAGTTATTCAACACCAACGCTTCTTCTATCTGTTTTAATTCATCATTTAGATCTTTTTTTGTGCTACTTAGTGCCACTGCTCGGTTTGTTAAACATTTAACTAAGCCTGCCTTAACAGTTAAAGGATGAGACGAATTAAAGTCTAAATATCTATTAGAATGCGTTGGTTTTCTATAAACACTAGTGTGTAGTTTGCCTTCTTCTATTCTTTTTATCTTACAATCTAACCATATTTTCGGAGTAGGGTTAAAATATGGTGGAGATATGTGGGTGACACTTTCACAGTGTTAAAAACAGAACACATCTCTAGCTTCTTGACACATATAAACTCACAAGTTGAGGGAATAAAATTCACATTTGAATCAGAAAATGAACAGGGAGAATTAGCTATGTTAGATTGTAAGATAAAAAGAATAGAAGAAGGCAAACTACACACTAGTGTTTATAGAAAACCAACGCATTCTAATAGATATTTAGACTTTAATTCGTCTCATCCTTTAACTGTTAAGGCAGGCTTAGTTAAATGTTTAACAAACCGAGCAGTGGCACTAAGTAGCACAAAAAAAGATCTAAATGATGAATTAAAACAGATAGAAGAAGCGTTGGTGTTGAATAACTATCCTATAAAATTAATTAGGAAGATCATTAAAGGCCAAAAACAAAATAAAAATAATTGTGAAACTAGTAATAATAACATAAATAAGAAAGAATATAAGTCATCCACAGTTATACCATATAAAGAGGGGACATCTGAGACACTACGTAGGATTCTGAATAAAATAGGAATTAGGGTGGCATTTAAACCTACAAACTCACTCAGGGACAAGCTCTGTAGGTTAAAGGACCCAGTTGACCCAATTAGACAAAATAATATTATTTACAAAATACCATGCAATGACTGTGAGGTCAACTACATAGGTCAAACTAGTAGGTCAGGGGTAGTCAGATTGTCAGAGCATAAAAATTTAGCTAAGGTAAGAATGGTTGACCCCGAGAAGATAAGTAATTTAGAAAAAAGCTCAGCAATTGCAATGCATGCGCTAACACACAACCACACAATAGGGTGGGAGAGGGTTAAAATTCTAAAAAGTAGTCTAGGTAGGTGGAGAGAGAGGTTGATTACTGAATCCTTGTTCATCGAGTCTACACCCAACACATGCAATAGGAATGACTCGTCACTCATACCCGAAATATGGAAAATACTATTACCAATCAAATCAAGTGAAAATCAAGAGAAAAGCAATGGAACTATATAAATGAATTTAGGAAGTCGTGTGATTACCTTGATATGATTATGAGCAATAAATTGTGCTCGAAACGTCATCAGTAAACATTACTGTATAACGCTGTGAGACTTTATCAAACAAAATTTACCCATAGTGGAATATGGAATCAAACCTTGCACGTTTGTCTGGTTATGGATGGGCAACTCTTAGGTTTGTATGTTTTACAACATTACGCCTTCAACCCATCTCAGGTTGACGCCCTAGGATGGAATATCCCCGCAGGGTTCATTTGCTGATTTCCTTCTATCAGCTATATCCTCAACTCAGTACGGTGATACGCCAATGTCACTGTATCGCAGCAAATAAATGACTAACAACACACGACATATCTGATCAACCAAGCCTTGGCGGACGGTAATTTACACCAAAGATGATAGCATTCATGCAAGTCAATTTAACGATTACTCTCTCGTACACACTTGGCTTATCCTCACTAAACTGAGCAATATCTTTCGTCTTTTCAAATGCACCGATACTATCAAAGTCATTGCACAAGATACTTGAGTTGATGGGCGTCTTCTTCATTGTGGATGACAACACCAACGACAACTGATTGATACCAGTTGATGCACTTAGCGGGGGATCATAGGCTGTTGTTGTTCGGCTTTCAGAAAGTTGTCTAACTGCAAGATTACCACCACTGGTGTCTTTTACTATTAGCTCAGGTTTAGCACTAGCATCTGATGATAGGTGGGCTACACGCTGATCAATTACACTGACGGTCTGACAAGTATGCATGCCTTCTGCAATTGCATCTGCATTCAATTCTACTTCACGTTCAAGTTGTACAGAAACTTTGTTCAACTTAGCAGTAGTAGGCATATCCCTCATCTCATCATGATCAACCAAAGACAAGTGTGCACTATCACGATCATTATCACGAATGTTCACCTAACCGTCAATTTCATCATTTTCAAATTCTTTAATAACAGAAGTAGACAATTTTGGTTCCTCCTCACAAATCATTAGAGGTTTCATACCTTCACTGTGACTAGTAATACCTTGTAAACTTGTGGAGTCAGAACTGCACTCTGAGACTGTAACTCTCATCTGTGACACTATTCAACAATGGCTTACCAGTTGCAACTACAGACTTCCTGACCACACCGTTGCCGTCACACAATTCGGAGTCAGACCTTGATTTCACATTTAGCTTATCACTAGACTTGCTCACTGATTCACGGTTCATCATTGTATGAACTTCTTGCAAACGTGTAAAACACAACCGTGCTTGTCTTACAGCTTGTAACTTATCTGTTGAGGATGTACTACGAAACCCGTTACACTCACTAGGTCTATATGCATTACTAGACATCATGGAGCCTTCTCGACATCCACCTCTCTGAGGCCTATTCGTCATCAATGATTGCATTTTGCTCTCAGACTACTCTATTCTAGGGGTGGGATGCAATATACTGGCAAACTTGCTCATAGATAGATTGACACTATCTTTTACTAGTTTCAGAATATCATCGAACTTTGGCTCGATACCTTCATCCTCCATACGGGAGCTTATCTTCACCCACTTCATTTGCAGTCGAGTAGGTAGGCGTCTTGCTATTATTTCTAGGATAATACTCGAGTTGAGGTCACTCATACACTTCATCGAAATCAATGCATTCTTGTAAATCAACAGATTATCCAAAAACTCAGAGAGTGCCTCGGAGTCATCTTGTAATTGAACACCATTACCCTTAACAGCCTCGAGTAATTTCCCTACAATCATCGAAGGCCTTCCAAACCTTTGACGCAGTATATTCCTGGCCTCAGCATATCCCTCAGTAAGAGGCATGAGCTTACAGCACTGTATAGCTCTTGAAGCAACTCCAGTGCAGTACCTCATCAAATACATTAACTTCATTTCATCATTTGATAAAACAACACTTAACATGATTTCAAATTCCCTTACAAACTGTAAATAATCAGCTGGGTTTCCGTCGAAACACCGTGGTTCAAATTAAGGGAGTTTGATGTTCCTATTATCCCTGAACGGCGAAACAGTAACATCAACCATGTCATGTTTAACATCAGACAGATCGTTACAAGTAACAGATAAGTCAACATGACTTACTTTCCTGTTTGCATCCAAGACGCTCTGTCCCTTCTCTGACCCAGGCATCACTCAACGTAATCAAAATTCCAGGATGTTCCAGATAACGCTTGTTCAAAGAAAACTTGGCCGGCATCAGGAAAGACGGACGGAGACTATCCAAATGTGAGAAACTGTCACCAGCCTTCAGAAACTGTCAATCACGTCTTAAAATCCGTTAATGCCCAGCTCTTGCTACGCTGGGCCTCTCGCTGTCCCTCGAAGCTTCTCAGAAACGCTTAGTACTAACGGACGTAAAAACCAAAACATCGATTCGAACTCCAGAATTCTTTATTCTAACATCAACATATGAGCAGCATAATAAACTAAGGTCTATGAACAAATATTACAATAAAATATCACGATATTACTTTCGACGGATTTTTACGTGCTTTCTGAACAGAGACAAATCAAACGATGACTGGTGTATTGACGCCTCCTCGAAAATATTGGATAGTTGGGTTTGAGTAAACAACCATGACTTGATCGTTCAGTCTTCAATTACATTGTCAATAATAATAATGATAAAGAATAATTTTAGACATTATGCGAATATACAGCACAAAATTTGTATGAAACATAACCATAACTCGCAACAAGGGGTGGGAAATTATAGTTTGGAAAAGCTTCACTTGTAATGTTGCATGGAAGCCAAGGAAAAGAAATGGGTCTGCCATGATTGTTTTAAGCGATTATTCACTTTTGGGCGCCACGCGTTACACCGCAAATCCTGCGTCGAATACAAAAGCTACGCCACGTGTTTAGCTTCACACCAAAATCCATTTAAATAAAAGTGCTCAACACTCAGAAAGCAGCAGAAGCGGTACAGCGCAATAAAAAAGTAGCTTTCCATACGTTCACAACATATGTGCCATCTAATCAATGACAGAAGAATTGATGGGTGTAGAAACACATTTGTGTGTGATTAATTAAGGTGAGTCAGTGTCATTTCGTTTTTGTAAGAAATGTTTAATGATGATAGTTGACTATTGACTAATGATTGTCACCAAGATCTCTGAGATAAGACTAACAATCTGTTTCTTCTTATAGGTTGGTACTCAGACTCCAGAATCTGGTCATGAAGTCTTGTGAAATGTGATAGTCCTGTGCAGGTATGTATCGTGATAAATTTGTAATGATGTTTATTTGCTACTTTCGAGTTCATGAAATGACAGTTCAATCTGATGGCTATTCCGGTCTGAGGTATTTTGTTTGTCTCCTTGTAGGTGGTTTTGGCATAAGGTTGATGTTGCAGTATCATGATGACGGGGAAGGAACCAAGTACGGTCTAGTAAAGTTTTCCAGTGGCCTGCTGTTTGTCCGGGAGCAACGTGTTGTCTGATCTATGAGAGAAGAATTGATGGGTGTAGAAACACATTTGTGTGTGATTAATTAAGGTGAGTCAGTGTCATTTCGTTTTTGTAAGAAATGTTTAATGATGATAGTTGACTATTGACTAATGATTGTCACCAAGATCTCTGAGATAAGACTAACAATCTGTTTCTTCTTATAGGTTGGTACTCAGACTCCAGAATCTGGTCATGAAGTCTTGTGAAATGTGATAGTCCTGTTCAGGTATGTATCGTGATAAATTTGTAATGATGTTTATTTGCTACTTTCGAGTTCATGAAATGACAGTTCAATCTGATGGCTATTCCGGTCTGAGGTATTTTGTTTGTCCCCTTGTAGGTGGTTTTGGCATAAGGTTGATGTTGCAGTATCATGATGACGGGGAAGGAACCAAGTACGGTCTAGTAAAGTTTTCCAGTGGCCTGCTGTTTGTCCGGGAGCAACGTGTTGTCTGATCTATGAGAGAAGAATTGATGGGTGTAGAAACACATTTGTGTGTGATTAATTAAGGTGAGTCAGTGTCATTTCGTTTTTGTAAGAAATGTTTAATGATGATAGTTGACTATTGACTAATGATTGTCACCAAGATCTCTGAGATAAGACTAACAATCTGTTTCTTCTTATAGGTTGGTACTCAGACTCCAGAATCTGGTCATGAAGTCTTGTGAAATGTGATAGTCCTGTTCAGGTATGTATCGTGATAAATTTGTAATGATGTTTATTTGCTACTTTCGAGTTCATGAAATGACAGTTCAATCTGATGGCTATTCCGGTCTGAGGTATTTTGTTTGTCTCCTTGTAGGTGGTTTTGGCATAAGGTTGATGTTGCAGTATCATGATGACGGGGAAGGAACCAAGTACGGTCTAGTAAAGTTTTCCAGTGGCCTGCTGTTTGTCCGGGAGCAACGTGTTGTCTGATCTATGAGAGAAGAATTGATGGGTGTAGAAACACATTTGTGTGTGATTAATTAAGGTGAGTCAGTGTCATTTCGTTTTTGTAAGAAATGTTTAATGATGATAGTTGACTATTGACTAATGATTGTCACCAAGATCTCTGAGATAAGACTAACAATCTGTTTCTTCTTATAGGTTGGTACTCAGACTCCAGAATCTGGTCATGAAGTCTTGTGAAATGTGATAGTCCTGTTCAGGTATGTATCGTGATAAATTTGTAATGATGTTTATTTGCTACTTTCGAGTTCATGAAATGACAGTTCAATCTGATGGCTATTCCGGTCTGAGGTATTTTGTTTGTCCCCTTGTAGGTGGTTTTGGCATAAGGTTGATGTTGCAGTATCATGATGACGGGGAAGGAACCAAGTACGGTCTAGTAAAGTTTTCCAGTGGCCTGCTGTTTGTCCGGGAGCAACGTGTTGTCTGATCTATGAGAGAAGAATTGATGGGTGTAGAAACACATTTGTGTGTGATTAATTAAGGTGAGTCAGTGTCATTTCGTTTTTGTAAGAAATGTTTAATGATGATAGTTGACTATTGACTAATGATTGTCACCAAGATCTCTGAGATAAGACTAACAATCTGTTTCTTCTTATAGGTTGGTACTCAGACTCCAGAATCTGGTCATGAAGTCTTGTGAAATGTGATAGTCCTGTGCAGGTATGTATCGTGATAAATTTGTAATGATGTTTATTTGCTACTTTCGAGTTCATGAAATGACAGTTCAATCTGATGGCTATTCCGGTCTGAGGTATTTTGTTTGTCCCCTTGTAGGTGGTTTTGGCATAAGGTTGATGTTGCAGTATCATGATGACGGGGAAGGAACCAAGTACGGTCTAGTAAAGTTTTCCAGTGGCCTGCTGTTTGTCCGGGAGCAACGTGTTGTCTGATCTATGAGAGAAGAATTGATGGGTGTAGAAACACATTTGTGTGTGATTAATTAAGGTGAGTCAGTGTCATTTCGTTTTTGTAAGAAATGTTTAATGATGATAGTTGACTATTGACTAATGATTGTCACCAAGATCTCTGAGATAAGACTAACAATCTGTTTCTTCTTATAGGTTGGTACTCAGACTCCAGAATCTGGTCATGAAGTCTTGTGAAATGTGATAGTCCTGTTCAGGTATGTATCGTGATAAATTTGTAATGATGTTTATTTGCTACTTTCGAGTTCATGAAATGACAGTTCAATCTGATGGCTATTCCGGTCTGAGGTATTTTGTTTGTCCCCTTGTAGGTGGTTTTGGCATAAGGTTGATGTTGCAGTATCATGATGACGGGGAAGGAACCAAGTACGGTCTAGTAAAGTTTTCCAGTGGCCTGCTGTTTGTCCGGGAGCAACGTGTTGTCTGATCTATGAGAGAAGAATTGATGGGTGTAGAAACACATTTGTGTGTGATTAATTAAGGTGAGTCAGTGTCATTTCGTTTTTGTAAGAAATGTTTAATGATGATAGTTGACTATTGACTAATGATTGTCACCAAGATCTCTGAGATAAGACTAACAATCTGTTTCTTCTTATAGGTTGGTACTCAGACTCCAGAATCTGGTCATGAAGTCTTGTGAAATGTGATAGTCCTGTTCAGGTATGTATCGTGATAAATTTGTAATGATGTTTATTTGCTACTTTCGAGTTCATGAAATGACAGTTCAATCTGATGGCTATTCCGGTCTGAGGTATTTTGTTTGTCCCCTTGTAGGTGGTTTTGGCATAAGGTTGATGTTGCAGTATCATGATGACGGGGAAGGAACCAAGTACGGTCTAGTAAAGTTTTCCAGTGGCCTGCTGTTTGTCCGGGAGCAACGTGTTGTCTGATCTATGAGAGAAGAATTGATGGGTGTAGAAACACATTTGTGTGTGATTAATTAAGGTGAGTCAGTGTCATTTCGTTTTTGTAAGAAATGTTTAATGATGATAGTTGACTATTGACTAATGATTGTCACCAAGATCTCTGAGATAAGACTAACAATCTGTTTCTTCTTATAGGTTGGTACTCAGACTCCAGAATCTGGTCATGAAGTCTTGTGAAATGTGATAGTCCTGTTCAGGTATGTATCGTGATAAATTTGTAATGATGTTTATTTGCTACTTTCGAGTTCATGAAATGACAGTTCAATCTGATGGCTATTCCGGTCTGAGGTATTTTGTTTGTCCCCTTGTAGGTGGTTTTGGCATAAGGTTGATGTTGCAGTATCATGATGACGGGGAAGGAACCAAGTACGGTCTAGTAAAGTTTTCCAGTGGCCTGCTGTTTGTCCGGGAGCAACGTGTTGTCTGATCTATGAGAGAAGAATTGATGGGTGTAGAAACACATTTGTGTGTGATTAATTAAGGTGAGTCAGTGTCATTTCGTTTTTGTAAGAAATGTTTAATGATGATAGTTGACTATTGACTAATGATTGTCACCAAGATCTCTGAGATAAGACTAACAATCTGTTTCTTCTTATAGGTTGGTACTCAGACTCCAGAATCTGGTCATGAAGTCTTGTGAAATGTGATAGTCCTGTTCAGGTATGTATCGTGATAAATTTGTAATGATGTTTATTTGCTACTTTCGAGTTCATGAAATGACAGTTCAATCTGATGGCTATTCCGGTCTGAGGTATTTTGTTTGTCCCCTTGTAGGTGGTTTTGGCATAAGGTTGATGTTGCAGTATCATGATGACGGGGAAGGAACCAAGTACGGTCTAGTAAAGTTTTCCAGTGGCCTGCTGTTTGTCCGGGAGCAACGTGTTGTCTGATCTATGAGAGAAGAATTGATGGGTGTAGAAACACATTTGTGTGTGATTAATTAAGGTGAGTCAGTGTCATTTCGTTTTTGTAAGAAATGTTTAATGATGATAGTTGACTATTGACTAATGATTGTCACCAAGATCTCTGAGATAAGACTAACAATCTGTTTCTTCTTATAGGTTGGTACTCAGACTCCAGAATCTGGTCATGAAGTCTTGTGAAATGTGATAGTCCTGTTCAGGTATGTATCGTGATAAATTTGTAATGATGTTTATTTGCTACTTTCGAGTTCATGAAATGACAGTTCAATCTGATGGCTATTCCGGTCTGAGGTATTTTGTTTGTCCCCTTGTAGGTGGTTTTGGCATAAGGTTGATGTTGCAGTATCATGATGACGGGGAAGGAACCAAGTACGGTCTAGTAAAGTTTTCCAGTGGCCTGCTGTTTGTCCGGGAGCAACGTGTTGTCTGATCTATGAGAGAAGAATTGATGGGTGTAGAAACACATTTGTGTGTGATTAATTAAGGTGAGTCAGTGTCATTTCGTTTTTGTAAGAAATGTTTAATGATGATAGTTGACTATTGACTAATGATTGTCACCAAGATCTCTGAGATAAGACTAACAATCTGTTTCTTCTTATAGGTTGGTACTCAGACTCCAGAATCTGGTCATGAAGTCTTGTGAAATGTGATAGTCCTGTTCAGGTATGTATCGTGATAAATTTGTAATGATGTTTATTTGCTACTTTCGAGTTCATGAAATGACAGTTCAATCTGATGGCTATTCCGGTCTGAGGTATTTTGTTTGTCCCCTTGTAGGTGGTTTTGGCATAAGGTTGATGTTGCAGTATCATGATGACGGGGAAGGAACCAAGTACGGTCTAGTAAAGTTTTCCAGTGGCCTGCTGTTTGTCCGGGAGCAACGTGTTGTCTGATCTATGAGAGAAGAATTGATGGGTGTAGAAACACATTTGTGTGTGATTAATTAAGGTGAGTCAGTGTCATTTCGTTTTTGTAAGAAATGTTTAATGATGATAGTTGACTATTGACTAATGATTGTCACCAAGATCTCTGAGATAAGACTAACAATCTGTTTCTTCTTATAGGTTGGTACTCAGACTCCAGAATCTGGTCATGAAGTCTTGTGAAATGTGATAGTCCTGTTCAGGTATGTATCGTGATAAATTTGTAATGATGTTTATTTGCTACTTTCGAGTTCATGAAATGACAGTTCAATCTGATGGCTATTCCGGTCTGAGGTATTTTGTTTGTCCCCTTGTAGGTGGTTTTGGCATAAGGTTGATGTTGCAGTATCATGATGACGGGGAAGGAACCAAGTACGGTCTAGTAAAGTTTTCCAGTGGCCTGCTGTTTGTCCGGGAGCAACGTGTTGTCTGATCTATGAGAGAAGAATTGATGGGTGTAGAAACACATTTGTGTGTGATTAATTAAGGTGAGTCAGTGTCATTTCGTTTTTGTAAGAAATGTTTAATGATGATAGTTGACTATTGACTAATGATTGTCACCAAGATCTCTGAGATAAGACTAACAATCTGTTTCTTCTTATAGGTTGGTACTCAGACTCCAGAATCTGGTCATGAAGTCTTGTGAAATGTGATAGTCCTGTTCAGGTATGTATCGTGATAAATTTGTAATGATGTTTATTTGCTACTTTCGAGTTCATGAAATGACAGTTCAATCTGATGGCTATTCCGGTCTGAGGTATTTTGTTTGTCCCCTTGTAGGTGGTTTTGGCATAAGGTTGATGTTGCAGTATCATGATGACGGGGAAGGAACCAAGTACGGTCTAGTAAAGTTTTCCAGTGGCCTGCTGTTTGTCCGGGAGCAACGTGTTGTCTGATCTATGAGAGAAGAATTGATGGGTGTAGAAACACATTTGTGTGTGATTAATTAAGGTGAGTCAGTGTCATTTCGTTTTTGTAAGAAATGTTTAATGATGATAGTTGACTATTGACTAATGATTGTCACCAAGATCTCTGAGATAAGACTAACAATCTGTTTCTTCTTATAGGTTGGTACTCAGACTCCAGAATCTGGTCATGAAGTCTTGTGAAATGTGATAGTCCTGTTCAGGTATGTATCGTGATAAATTTGTAATGATGTTTATTTGCTACTTTCGAGTTCATGAAATGACAGTTCAATCTGATGGCTATTCCGGTCTGAGGTATTTTGTTTGTCCCCTTGTAGGTGGTTTTGGCATAAGGTTGATGTTGCAGTATCATGATGACGGGGAAGGAACCAAGTACGGTCTAGTAAAGTTTTCCAGTGGCCTGCTGTTTGTCCGGGAGCAACGTGTTGTCTGATCTATGAGAGAAGAATTGATGGGTGTAGAAACACATTTGTGTGTGATTAATTAAGGTGAGTCAGTGTCATTTCGTTTTTGTAAGAAATGTTTAATGATGATAGTTGACTATTGACTAATGATTGTCACCAAGATCTCTGAGATAAGACTAACAATCTGTTTCTTCTTATAGGTTGGTACTCAGACTCCAGAATCTGGTCATGAAGTCTTGTGAAATGTGATAGTCCTGTTCAGGTATGTATCGTGATAAATTTGTAATGATGTTTATTTGCTACTTTCGAGTTCATGAAATGACAGTTCAATCTGATGGCTATTCCGGTCTGAGGTATTTTGTTTGTCCCCTTGTAGGTGGTTTTGGCATAAGGTTGATGTTGCAGTATCATGATGACGGGGAAGGAACCAAGTACGGTCTAGTAAAGTTTTCCAGTGGCCTGCTGTTTGTCCGGGAGCAACGTGTTGTCTGATCTATGAGAGAAGAATTGATGGGTGTAGAAACACATTTGTGTGTGATTAATTAAGGTGAGTCAGTGTCATTTCGTTTTTGTAAGAAATGTTTAATGATGATAGTTGACTATTGACTAATGATTGTCACCAAGATCTCTGAGATAAGACTAACAATCTGTTTCTTCTTATAGGTTGGTACTCAGACTCCAGAATCTGGTCATGAAGTCTTGTGAAATGTGATAGTCCTGTTCAGGTATGTATCGTGATAAATTTGTAATGATGTTTATTTGCTACTTTCGAGTTCATGAAATGACAGTTCAATCTGATGGCTATTCCGGTCTGAGGTATTTTGTTTGTCCCCTTGTAGGTGGTTTTGGCATAAGGTTGATGTTGCAGTATCATGATGACGGGGAAGGAACCAAGTACGGTCTAGTAAAGTTTTCCAGTGGCCTGCTGTTTGTCCGGGAGCAACGTGTTGTCTGATCTATGAGAGAAGAATTGATGGGTGTAGAAACACATTTGTGTGTGATTAATTAAGGTGAGTCAGTGTCATTTCGTTTTTGTAAGAAATGTTTAATGATGATAGTTGACTATTGACTAATGATTGTCACCAAGATCTCTGAGATAAGACTAACAATCTGTTTCTTCTTATAGGTTGGTACTCAGACTCCAGAATCTGGTCATGAAGTCTTGTGAAATGTGATAGTCCTGTTCAGGTATGTATCGTGATAAATTTGTAATGATGTTTATTTGCTACTTTCGAGTTCATGAAATGACAGTTCAATCTGATGGCTATTCCGGTCTGAGGTATTTTGTTTGTCCCCTTGTAGGTGGTTTTGGCATAAGGTTGATGTTGCAGTATCATGATGACGGGGAAGGAACCAAGTACGGTCTAGTAAAGTTTTCCAGTGGCCTGCTGTTTGTCCGGGAGCAACGTGTTGTCTGATCTATGAGAGAAGAATTGATGGGTGTAGAAACACATTTGTGTGTGATTAATTAAGGTGAGTCAGTGTCATTTCGTTTTTGTAAGAAATGTTTAATGATGATAGTTGACTATTGACTAATGATTGTCACCAAGATCTCTGAGATAAGACTAACAATCTGTTTCTTCTTATAGGTTGGTACTCAGACTCCAGAATCTGGTCATGAAGTCTTGTGAAATGTGATAGTCCTGTTCAGGTATGTATCGTGATAAATTTGTAATGATGTTTATTTGCTACTTTCGAGTTCATGAAATGACAGTTCAATCTGATGGCTATTCCGGTCTGAGGTATTTTGTTTGTCCCCTTGTAGGTGGTTTTGGCATAAGGTTGATGTTGCAGTATCATGATGACGGGGAAGGAACCAAGTACGGTCTAGTAAAGTTTTCCAGTGGCCTGCTGTTTGTCCGGGAGCAACGTGTTGTCTGATCTATGAGAGAAGAATTGATGGGTGTAGAAACACATTTGTGTGTGATTAATTAAGGTGAGTCAGTGTCATTTCGTTTTTGTAAGAAATGTTTAATGATGATAGTTGACTATTGACTAATGATTGTCACCAAGATCTCTGAGATAAGACTAACAATCTGTTTCTTCTTATAGGTTGGTACTCAGACTCCAGAATCTGGTCATGAAGTCTTGTGAAATGTGATAGTCCTGTTCAGGTATGTATCGTGATAAATTTGTAATGATGTTTATTTGCTACTTTCGAGTTCATGAAATGACAGTTCAATCTGATGGCTATTCCGGTCTGAGGTATTTTGTTTGTCCCCTTGTAGGTGGTTTTGGCATAAGGTTGATGTTGCAGTATCATGATGACGGGGAAGGAACCAAGTACGGTCTAGTAAAGTTTTCCAGTGGCCTGCTGTTTGTCCGGGAGCAACGTGTTGTCTGATCTATGAGAGAAGAATTGATGGGTGTAGAAACACATTTGTGTGTGATTAATTAAGGTGAGTCAGTGTCATTTCGTTTTTGTAAGAAATGTTTAATGATGATAGTTGACTATTGACTAATGATTGTCACCAAGATCTCTGAGATAAGACTAACAATCTGTTTCTTCTTATAGGTTGGTACTCAGACTCCAGAATCTGGTCATGAAGTCTTGTGAAATGTGATAGTCCTGTTCAGGTATGTATCGTGATAAATTTGTAATGATGTTTATTTGCTACTTTCGAGTTCATGAAATGACAGTTCAATCTGATGGCTATTCCGGTCTGAGGTATTTTGTTTGTCCCCTTGTAGGTGGTTTTGGCATAAGGTTGATGTTGCAGTATCATGATGACGGGGAAGGAACCAAGTACGGTCTAGTAAAGTTTTCCAGTGGCCTGCTGTTTGTCCGGGAGCAACGTGTTGTCTGATCTATGAGAGAAGAATTGATGGGTGTAGAAACACATTTGTGTGTGATTAATTAAGGTGAGTCAGTGTCATTTCGTTTTTGTAAGAAATGTTTAATGATGATAGTTGACTATTGACTAATGATTGTCACCAAGATCTCTGAGATAAGACTAACAATCTGTTTCTTCTTATAGGTTGGTACTCAGACTCCAGAATCTGGTCATGAAGTCTTGTGAAATGTGATAGTCCTGTTCAGGTATGTATCGTGATAAATTTGTAATGATGTTTATTTGCTACTTTCGAGTTCATGAAATGACAGTTCAATCTGATGGCTATTCCGGTCTGAGGTATTTTGTTTGTCCCCTTGTAGGTGGTTTTGGCATAAGGTTGATGTTGCAGTATCATGATGACGGGGAAGGAACCAAGTACGGTCTAGTAAAGTTTTCCAGTGGCCTGCTGTTTGTCCGGGAGCAACGTGTTGTCTGATCTATGAGAGAAGAATTGATGGGTGTAGAAACACATTTGTGTGTGATTAATTAAGGTGAGTCAGTGTCATTTCGTTTTTGTAAGAAATGTTTAATGATGATAGTTGACTATTGACTAATGATTGTCACCAAGATCTCTGAGATAAGACTAACAATCTGTTTCTTCTTATAGGTTGGTACTCAGACTCCAGAATCTGGTCATGAAGTCTTGTGAAATGTGATAGTCCTGTTCAGGTATGTATCGTGATAAATTTGTAATGATGTTTATTTGCTACTTTCGAGTTCATGAAATGACAGTTCAATCTGATGGCTATTCCGGTCTGAGGTATTTTGTTTGTCCCCTTGTAGGTGGTTTTGGCATAAGGTTGATGTTGCAGTATCATGATGACGGGGAAGGAACCAAGTACGGTCTAGTAAAGTTTTCCAGTGGCCTGCTGTTTGTCCGGGAGCAACGTGTTGTCTGATCTATGAGAGAAGAATTGATGGGTGTAGAAACACATTTGTGTGTGATTAATTAAGGTGAGTCAGTGTCATTTCGTTTTTGTAAGAAATGTTTAATGATGATAGTTGACTATTGACTAATGATTGTCACCAAGATCTCTGAGATAAGACTAACAATCTGTTTCTTCTTATAGGTTGGTACTCAGACTCCAGAATCTGGTCATGAAGTCTTGTGAAATGTGATAGTCCTGTTCAGGTATGTATCGTGATAAATTTGTAATGATGTTTATTTGCTACTTTCGAGTTCATGAAATGACAGTTCAATCTGATGGCTATTCCGGTCTGAGGTATTTTGTTTGTCCCCTTGTAGGTGGTTTTGGCATAAGGTTGATGTTGCAGTATCATGATGACGGGGAAGGAACCAAGTACGGTCTAGTAAAGTTTTCCAGTGGCCTGCTGTTTGTCCGGGAGCAACGTGTTGTCTGATCTATGAGAGAAGAATTGATGGGTGTAGAAACACATTTGTGTGTGATTAATTAAGGTGAGTCAGTGTCATTTCGTTTTTGTAAGAAATGTTTAATGATGATAGTTGACTATTGACTAATGATTGTCACCAAGATCTCTGAGATAAGACTAACAATCTGTTTCTTCTTATAGGTTGGTACTCAGACTCCAGAATCTGGTCATGAAGTCTTGTGAAATGTGATAGTCCTGTTCAGGTATGTATCGTGATAAATTTGTAATGATGTTTATTTGCTACTTTCGAGTTCATGAAATGACAGTTCAATCTGATGGCTATTCCGGTCTGAGGTATTTTGTTTGTCCCCTTGTAGGTGGTTTTGGCATAAGGTTGATGTTGCAGTATCATGATGACGGGGAAGGAACCAAGTACGGTCTAGTAAAGTTTTCCAGTGGCCTGCTGTTTGTCCGGGAGCAACGTGTTGTCTGATCTATGAGAGAAGAATTGATGGGTGTAGAAACACATTTGTGTGTGATTAATTAAGGTGAGTCAGTGTCATTTCGTTTTTGTAAGAAATGTTTAATGATGATAGTTGACTATTGACTAATGATTGTCACCAAGATCTCTGAGATAAGACTAACAATCTGTTTCTTCTTATAGGTTGGTACTCAGACTCCAGAATCTGGTCATGAAGTCTTGTGAAATGTGATAGTCCTGTTCAGGTATGTATCGTGATAAATTTGTAATGATGTTTATTTGCTACTTTCGAGTTCATGAAATGACAGTTCAATCTGATGGCTATTCCGGTCTGAGGTATTTTGTTTGTCCCCTTGTAGGTGGTTTTGGCATAAGGTTGATGTTGCAGTATCATGATGACGGGGAAGGAACCAAGTACGGTCTAGTAAAGTTTTCCAGTGGCCTGCTGTTTGTCCGGGAGCAACGTGTTGTCTGATCTATGAGAGAAGAATTGATGGGTGTAGAAACACATTTGTGTGTGATTAATTAAGGTGAGTCAGTGTCATTTCGTTTTTGTAAGAAATGTTTAATGATGATAGTTGACTATTGACTAATGATTGTCACCAAGATCTCTGAGATAAGACTAACAATCTGTTTCTTCTTATAGGTTGGTACTCAGACTCCAGAATCTGGTCATGAAGTCTTGTGAAATGTGATAGTCCTGTTCAGGTATGTATCGTGATAAATTTGTAATGATGTTTATTTGCTACTTTCGAGTTCATGAAATGACAGTTCAATCTGATGGCTATTCCGGTCTGAGGTATTTTGTTTGTCCCCTTGTAGGTGGTTTTGGCATAAGGTTGATGTTGCAGTATCATGATGACGGGGAAGGAACCAAGTACGGTCTAGTAAAGTTTTCCAGTGGCCTGCTGTTTGTCCGGGAGCAACGTGTTGTCTGATCTATGAGAGAAGAATTGATGGGTGTAGAAACACATTTGTGTGTGATTAATTAAGGTGAGTCAGTGTCATTTCGTTTTTGTAAGAAATGTTTAATGATGATAGTTGACTATTGACTAATGATTGTCACCAAGATCTCTGAGATAAGACTAACAATCTGTTTCTTCTTATAGGTTGGTACTCAGACTCCAGAATCTGGTCATGAAGTCTTGTGAAATGTGATAGTCCTGTTCAGGTATGTATCGTGATAAATTTGTAATGATGTTTATTTGCTACTTTCGAGTTCATGAAATGACAGTTCAATCTGATGGCTATTCCGGTCTGAGGTATTTTGTTTGTCCCCTTGTAGGTGGTTTTGGCATAAGGTTGATGTTGCAGTATCATGATGACGGGGAAGGAACCAAGTACGGTCTAGTAAAGTTTTCCAGTGGCCTGCTGTTTGTCCGGGAGCAACGTGTTGTCTGATCTATGAGAGAAGAATTGATGGGTGTAGAAACACATTTGTGTGTGATTAATTAAGGTGAGTCAGTGTCATTTCGTTTTTGTAAGAAATGTTTAATGATGATAGTTGACTATTGACTAATGATTGTCACCAAGATCTCTGAGATAAGACTAACAATCTGTTTCTTCTTATAGGTTGGTACTCAGACTCCAGAATCTGGTCATGAAGTCTTGTGAAATGTGATAGTCCTGTTCAGGTATGTATCGTGATAAATTTGTAATGATGTTTATTTGCTACTTTCGAGTTCATGAAATGACAGTTCAATCTGATGGCTATTCCGGTCTGAGGTATTTTGTTTGTCCCCTTGTAGGTGGTTTTGGCATAAGGTTGATGTTGCAGTATCATGATGACGGGGAAGGAACCAAGTACGGTCTAGTAAAGTTTTCCAGTGGCCTGCTGTTTGTCCGGGAGCAACGTGTTGTCTGATCTATGAGAGAAGAATTGATGGGTGTAGAAACACATTTGTGTGTGATTAATTAAGGTGAGTCAGTGTCATTTCGTTTTTGTAAGAAATGTTTAATGATGATAGTTGACTATTGACTAATGATTGTCACCAAGATCTCTGAGATAAGACTAACAATCTGTTTCTTCTTATAGGTTGGTACTCAGACTCCAGAATCTGGTCATGAAGTCTTGTGAAATGTGATAGTCCTGTTCAGGTATGTATCGTGATAAATTTGTAATGATGTTTATTTGCTACTTTCGAGTTCATGAAATGACAGTTCAATCTGATGGCTATTCCGGTCTGAGGTATTTTGTTTGTCCCCTTGTAGGTGGTTTTGGCATAAGGTTGATGTTGCAGTATCATGATGACGGGGAAGGAACCAAGTACGGTCTAGTAAAGTTTTCCAGTGGCCTGCTGTTTGTCCGGGAGCAACGTGTTGTCTGATCTATGAGAGAAGAATTGATGGGTGTAGAAACACATTTGTGTGTGATTAATTAAGGTGAGTCAGTGTCATTTCGTTTTTGTAAGAAATGTTTAATGATGATAGTTGACTATTGACTAATGATTGTCACCAAGATCTCTGAGATAAGACTAACAATCTGTTTCTTCTTATAGGTTGGTACTCAGACTCCAGAATCTGGTCATGAAGTCTTGTGAAATGTGATAGTCCTGTTCAGGTATGTATCGTGATAAATTTGTAATGATGTTTATTTGCTACTTTCGAGTTCATGAAATGACAGTTCAATCTGATGGCTATTCCGGTCTGAGGTATTTTGTTTGTCCCCTTGTAGGTGGTTTTGGCATAAGGTTGATGTTGCAGTATCATGATGACGGGGAAGGAACCAAGTACGGTCTAGTAAAGTTTTCCAGTGGCCTGCTGTTTGTCCGGGAGCAACGTGTTGTCTGATCTATGAGAGAAGAATTGATGGGTGTAGAAACACATTTGTGTGTGATTAATTAAGGTGAGTCAGTGTCATTTCGTTTTTGTAAGAAATGTTTAATGATGATAGTTGACTATTGACTAATGATTGTCACCAAGATCTCTGAGATAAGACTAACAATCTGTTTCTTCTTATAGGTTGGTACTCAGACTCCAGAATCTGGTCATGAAGTCTTGTGAAATGTGATAGTCCTGTTCAGGTATGTATCGTGATAAATTTGTAATGATGTTTATTTGCTACTTTCGAGTTCATGAAATGACAGTTCAATCTGATGGCTATTCCGGTCTGAGGTATTTTGTTTGTCCCCTTGTAGGTGGTTTTGGCATAAGGTTGATGTTGCAGTATCATGATGACGGGGAAGGAACCAAGTACGGTCTAGTAAAGTTTTCCAGTGGCCTGCTGTTTGTCCGGGAGCAACGTGTTGTCTGATCTATGAGAGAAGAATTGATGGGTGTAGAAACACATTTGTGTGTGATTAATTAAGGTGAGTCAGTGTCATTTCGTTTTTGTAAGAAATGTTTAATGATGATAGTTGACTATTGACTAATGATTGTCACCAAGATCTCTGAGATAAGACTAACAATCTGTTTCTTCTTATAGGTTGGTACTCAGACTCCAGAATCTGGTCATGAAGTCTTGTGAAATGTGATAGTCCTGTTCAGGTATGTATCGTGATAAATTTGTAATGATGTTTATTTGCTACTTTCGAGTTCATGAAATGACAGTTCAATCTGATGGCTATTCCGGTCTGAGGTATTTTGTTTGTCCCCTTGTAGGTGGTTTTGGCATAAGGTTGATGTTGCAGTATCATGATGACGGGGAAGGAACCAAGTACGGTCTAGTAAAGTTTTCCAGTGGCCTGCTGTTTGTCCGGGAGCAACGTGTTGTCTGATCTATGAGAGAAGAATTGATGGGTGTAGAAACACATTTGTGTGTGATTAATTAAGGTGAGTCAGTGTCATTTCGTTTTTGTAAGAAATGTTTAATGATGATAGTTGACTATTGACTAATGATTGTCACCAAGATCTCTGAGATAAGACTAACAATCTGTTTCTTCTTATAGGTTGGTACTCAGACTCCAGAATCTGGTCATGAAGTCTTGTGAAATGTGATAGTCCTGTTCAGGTATGTATCGTGATAAATTTGTAATGATGTTTATTTGCTACTTTCGAGTTCATGAAATGACAGTTCAATCTGATGGCTATTCCGGTCTGAGGTATTTTGTTTGTCCCCTTGTAGGTGGTTTTGGCATAAGGTTGATGTTGCAGTATCATGATGACGGGGAAGGAACCAAGTACGGTCTAGTAAAGTTTTCCAGTGGCCTGCTGTTTGTCCGGGAGCAACGTGTTGTCTGATCTATGAGAGAAGAATTGATGGGTGTAGAAACACATTTGTGTGTGATTAATTAAGGTGAGTCAGTGTCATTTCGTTTTTGTAAGAAATGTTTAATGATGATAGTTGACTATTGACTAATGATTGTCACCAAGATCTCTGAGATAAGACTAACAATCTGTTTCTTCTTATAGGTTGGTACTCAGACTCCAGAATCTGGTCATGAAGTCTTGTGAAATGTGATAGTCCTGTTCAGGTATGTATCGTGATAAATTTGTAATGATGTTTATTTGCTACTTTCGAGTTCATGAAATGACAGTTCAATCTGATGGCTATTCCGGTCTGAGGTATTTTGTTTGTCCCCTTGTAGGTGGTTTTGGCATAAGGTTGATGTTGCAGTATCATGATGACGGGGAAGGAACCAAGTACGGTCTAGTAAAGTTTTCCAGTGGCCTGCTGTTTGTCCGGGAGCAACGTGTTGTCTGATCTATGAGAGAAGAATTGATGGGTGTAGAAACACATTTGTGTGTGATTAATTAAGGTGAGTCAGTGTCATTTCGTTTTTGTAAGAAATGTTTAATGATGATAGTTGACTATTGACTAATGATTGTCACCAAGATCTCTGAGATAAGACTAACAATCTGTTTCTTCTTATAGGTTGGTACTCAGACTCCAGAATCTGGTCATGAAGTCTTGTGAAATGTGATAGTCCTGTTCAGGTATGTATCGTGATAAATTTGTAATGATGTTTATTTGCTACTTTCGAGTTCATGAAATGACAGTTCAATCTGATGGCTATTCCGGTCTGAGGTATTTTGTTTGTCCCCTTGTAGGTGGTTTTGGCATAAGGTTGATGTTGCAGTATCATGATGACGGGGAAGGAACCAAGTACGGTCTAGTAAAGTTTTCCAGTGGCCTGCTGTTTGTCCGGGAGCAACGTGTTGTCTGATCTATGAGAGAAGAATTGATGGGTGTAGAAACACATTTGTGTGTGATTAATTAAGGTGAGTCAGTGTCATTTCGTTTTTGTAAGAAATGTTTAATGATGATAGTTGACTATTGACTAATGATTGTCACCAAGATCTCTGAGATAAGACTAACAATCTGTTTCTTCTTATAGGTTGGTACTCAGACTCCAGAATCTGGTCATGAAGTCTTGTGAAATGTGATAGTCCTGTTCAGGTATGTATCGTGATAAATTTGTAATGATGTTTATTTGCTACTTTCGAGTTCATGAAATGACAGTTCAATCTGATGGCTATTCCGGTCTGAGGTATTTTGTTTGTCCCCTTGTAGGTGGTTTTGGCATAAGGTTGATGTTGCAGTATCATGATGACGGGGAAGGAACCAAGTACGGTCTAGTAAAGTTTTCCAGTGGCCTGCTGTTTGTCCGGGAGCAACGTGTTGTCTGATCTATGAGAGAAGAATTGATGGGTGTAGAAACACATTTGTGTGTGATTAATTAAGGTGAGTCAGTGTCATTTCGTTTTTGTAAGAAATGTTTAATGATGATAGTTGACTATTGACTAATGATTGTCACCAAGATCTCTGAGATAAGACTAACAATCTGTTTCTTCTTATAGGTTGGTACTCAGACTCCAGAATCTGGTCATGAAGTCTTGTGAAATGTGATAGTCCTGTTCAGGTATGTATCGTGATAAATTTGTAATGATGTTTATTTGCTACTTTCGAGTTCATGAAATGACAGTTCAATCTGATGGCTATTCCGGTCTGAGGTATTTTGTTTGTCCCCTTGTAGGTGGTTTTGGCATAAGGTTGATGTTGCAGTATCATGATGACGGGGAAGGAACCAAGTACGGTCTAGTAAAGTTTTCCAGTGGCCTGCTGTTTGTCCGGGAGCAACGTGTTGTCTGATCTATGAGAGAAGAATTGATGGGTGTAGAAACACATTTGTGTGTGATTAATTAAGGTGAGTCAGTGTCATTTCGTTTTTGTAAGAAATGTTTAATGATGATAGTTGACTATTGACTAATGATTGTCACCAAGATCTCTGAGATAAGACTAACAATCTGTTTCTTCTTATAGGTTGGTACTCAGACTCCAGAATCTGGTCATGAAGTCTTGTGAAATGTGATAGTCCTGTTCAGGTATGTATCGTGATAAATTTGTAATGATGTTTATTTGCTACTTTCGAGTTCATGAAATGACAGTTCAATCTGATGGCTATTCCGGTCTGAGGTATTTTGTTTGTCCCCTTGTAGGTGGTTTTGGCATAAGGTTGATGTTGCAGTATCATGATGACGGGGAAGGAACCAAGTACGGTCTAGTAAAGTTTTCCAGTGGCCTGCTGTTTGTCCGGGAGCAACGTGTTGTCTGATCTATGAGAGAAGAATTGATGGGTGTAGAAACACATTTGTGTGTGATTAATTAAGGTGAGTCAGTGTCATTTCGTTTTTGTAAGAAATGTTTAATGATGATAGTTGACTATTGACTAATGATTGTCACCAAGATCTCTGAGATAAGACTAACAATCTGTTTCTTCTTATAGGTTGGTACTCAGACTCCAGAATCTGGTCATGAAGTCTTGTGAAATGTGATAGTCCTGTTCAGGTATGTATCGTGATAAATTTGTAATGATGTTTATTTGCTACTTTCGAGTTCATGAAATGACAGTTCAATCTGATGGCTATTCCGGTCTGAGGTATTTTGTTTGTCCCCTTGTAGGTGGTTTTGGCATAAGGTTGATGTTGCAGTATCATGATGACGGGGAAGGAACCAAGTACGGTCTAGTAAAGTTTTCCAGTGGCCTGCTGTTTGTCCGGGAGCAACGTGTTGTCTGATCTATGAGAGAAGAATTGATGGGTGTAGAAACACATTTGTGTGTGATTAATTAAGGTGAGTCAGTGTCATTTCGTTTTTGTAAGAAATGTTTAATGATGATAGTTGACTATTGACTAATGATTGTCACCAAGATCTCTGAGATAAGACTAACAATCTGTTTCTTCTTATAGGTTGGTACTCAGACTCCAGAATCTGGTCATGAAGTCTTGTGAAATGTGATAGTCCTGTTCAGGTATGTATCGTGATAAATTTGTAATGATGTTTATTTGCTACTTTCGAGTTCATGAAATGACAGTTCAATCTGATGGCTATTCCGGTCTGAGGTATTTTGTTTGTCCCCTTGTAGGTGGTTTTGGCATAAGGTTGATGTTGCAGTATCATGATGACGGGGAAGGAACCAAGTACGGTCTAGTAAAGTTTTCCAGTGGCCTGCTGTTTGTCCGGGAGCAACGTGTTGTCTGATCTATGAGAGAAGAATTGATGGGTGTAGAAACACATTTGTGTGTGATTAATTAAGGTGAGTCAGTGTCATTTCGTTTTTGTAAGAAATGTTTAATGATGATAGTTGACTATTGACTAATGATTGTCACCAAGATCTCTGAGATAAGACTAACAATCTGTTTCTTCTTATAGGTTGGTACTCAGACTCCAGAATCTGGTCATGAAGTCTTGTGAAATGTGATAGTCCTGTTCAGGTATGTATCGTGATAAATTTGTAATGATGTTTATTTGCTACTTTCGAGTTCATGAAATGACAGTTCAATCTGATGGCTATTCCGGTCTGAGGTATTTTGTTTGTCCCCTTGTAGGTGGTTTTGGCATAAGGTTGATGTTGCAGTATCATGATGACGGGGAAGGAACCAAGTACGGTCTAGTAAAGTTTTCCAGTGGCCTGCTGTTTGTCCGGGAGCAACGTGTTGTCTGATCTATGAGAGAAGAATTGATGGGTGTAGAAACACATTTGTGTGTGATTAATTAAGGTGAGTCAGTGTCATTTCGTTTTTGTAAGAAATGTTTAATGATGATAGTTGACTATTGACTAATGATTGTCACCAAGATCTCTGAGATAAGACTAACAATCTGTTTCTTCTTATAGGTTGGTACTCAGACTCCAGAATCTGGTCATGAAGTCTTGTGAAATGTGATAGTCCTGTTCAGGTATGTATCGTGATAAATTTGTAATGATGTTTATTTGCTACTTTCGAGTTCATGAAATGACAGTTCAATCTGATGGCTATTCCGGTCTGAGGTATTTTGTTTGTCCCCTTGTAGGTGGTTTTGGCATAAGGTTGATGTTGCAGTATCATGATGACGGGGAAGGAACCAAGTACGGTCTAGTAAAGTTTTCCAGTGGCCTGCTGTTTGTCCGGGAGCAACGTGTTGTCTGATCTATGAGAGAAGAATTGATGGGTGTAGAAACACATTTGTGTGTGATTAATTAAGGTGAGTCAGTGTCATTTCGTTTTTGTAAGAAATGTTTAATGATGATAGTTGACTATTGACTAATGATTGTCACCAAGATCTCTGAGATAAGACTAACAATCTGTTTCTTCTTATAGGTTGGTACTCAGACTCCAGAATCTGGTCATGAAGTCTTGTGAAATGTGATAGTCCTGTTCAGGTATGTATCGTGATAAATTTGTAATGATGTTTATTTGCTACTTTCGAGTTCATGAAATGACAGTTCAATCTGATGGCTATTCCGGTCTGAGGTATTTTGTTTGTCCCCTTGTAGGTGGTTTTGGCATAAGGTTGATGTTGCAGTATCATGATGACGGGGAAGGAACCAAGTACGGTCTAGTAAAGTTTTCCAGTGGCCTGCTGTTTGTCCGGGAGCAACGTGTTGTCTGATCTATGAGAGAAGAATTGATGGGTGTAGAAACACATTTGTGTGTGATTAATTAAGGTGAGTCAGTGTCATTTCGTTTTTGTAAGAAATGTTTAATGATGATAGTTGACTATTGACTAATGATTGTCACCAAGATCTCTGAGATAAGACTAACAATCTGTTTCTTCTTATAGGTTGGTACTCAGACTCCAGAATCTGGTCATGAAGTCTTGTGAAATGTGATAGTCCTGTTCAGGTATGTATCGTGATAAATTTGTAATGATGTTTATTTGCTACTTTCGAGTTCATGAAATGACAGTTCAATCTGATGGCTATTCCGGTCTGAGGTATTTTGTTTGTCCCCTTGTAGGTGGTTTTGGCATAAGGTTGATGTTGCAGTATCATGATGACGGGGAAGGAACCAAGTACGGTCTAGTAAAGTTTTCCAGTGGCCTGCTGTTTGTCCGGGAGCAACGTGTTGTCTGATCTATGAGAGAAGAATTGATGGGTGTAGAAACACATTTGTGTGTGATTAATTAAGGTGAGTCAGTGTCATTTCGTTTTTGTAAGAAATGTTTAATGATGATAGTTGACTATTGACTAATGATTGTCACCAAGATCTCTGAGATAAGACTAACAATCTGTTTCTTCTTATAGGTTGGTACTCAGACTCCAGAATCTGGTCATGAAGTCTTGTGAAATGTGATAGTCCTGTTCAGGTATGTATCGTGATAAATTTGTAATGATGTTTATTTGCTACTTTCGAGTTCATGAAATGACAGTTCAATCTGATGGCTATTCCGGTCTGAGGTATTTTGTTTGTCCCCTTGTAGGTGGTTTTGGCATAAGGTTGATGTTGCAGTATCATGATGACGGGGAAGGAACCAAGTACGGTCTAGTAAAGTTTTCCAGTGGCCTGCTGTTTGTCCGGGAGCAACGTGTTGTCTGATCTATGAGAGAAGAATTGATGGGTGTAGAAACACATTTGTGTGTGATTAATTAAGGTGAGTCAGTGTCATTTCGTTTTTGTAAGAAATGTTTAATGATGATAGTTGACTATTGACTAATGATTGTCACCAAGATCTCTGAGATAAGACTAACAATCTGTTTCTTCTTATAGGTTGGTACTCAGACTCCAGAATCTGGTCATGAAGTCTTGTGAAATGTGATAGTCCTGTTCAGGTATGTATCGTGATAAATTTGTAATGATGTTTATTTGCTACTTTCGAGTTCATGAAATGACAGTTCAATCTGATGGCTATTCCGGTCTGAGGTATTTTGTTTGTCCCCTTGTAGGTGGTTTTGGCATAAGGTTGATGTTGCAGTATCATGATGACGGGGAAGGAACCAAGTACGGTCTAGTAAAGTTTTCCAGTGGCCTGCTGTTTGTCCGGGAGCAACGTGTTGTCTGATCTATGAGAGAAGAATTGATGGGTGTAGAAACACATTTGTGTGTGATTAATTAAGGTGAGTCAGTGTCATTTCGTTTTTGTAAGAAATGTTTAATGATGATAGTTGACTATTGACTAATGATTGTCACCAAGATCTCTGAGATAAGACTAACAATCTGTTTCTTCTTATAGGTTGGTACTCAGACTCCAGAATCTGGTCATGAAGTCTTGTGAAATGTGATAGTCCTGTTCAGGTATGTATCGTGATAAATTTGTAATGATGTTTATTTGCTACTTTCGAGTTCATGAAATGACAGTTCAATCTGATGGCTATTCCGGTCTGAGGTATTTTGTTTGTCCCCTTGTAGGTGGTTTTGGCATAAGGTTGATGTTGCAGTATCATGATGACGGGGAAGGAACCAAGTACGGTCTAGTAAAGTTTTCCAGTGGCCTGCTGTTTGTCCGGGAGCAACGTGTTGTCTGATCTATGAGAGAAGAATTGATGGGTGTAGAAACACATTTGTGTGTGATTAATTAAGGTGAGTCAGTGTCATTTCGTTTTTGTAAGAAATGTTTAATGATGATAGTTGACTATTGACTAATGATTGTCACCAAGATCTCTGAGATAAGACTAACAATCTGTTTCTTCTTATAGGTTGGTACTCAGACTCCAGAATCTGGTCATGAAGTCTTGTGAAATGTGATAGTCCTGTGCAGGTATGTATCGTGATAAATTTGTAATGATGTTTATTTGCTACTTTCGAGTTCATGAAATGACAGTTCAATCTGATGGCTATTCCGGTCTGAGGTATTTTGTTTGTCCCCTTGTAGGTGGTTTTGGCATAAGGTTGATGTTGCAGTATCATGATGACGGGGAAGGAACCAAGTACGGTCTAGTAAAGTTTTCCAGTGGCCTGCTGTTTGTCCGGGAGCAACGTGTTGTCTGATCTATGAGAGAAGAATTGATGGGTGTAGAAACACATTTGTGTGTGATTAATTAAGGTGAGTCAGTGTCATTTCGTTTTTGTAAGAAATGTTTAATGATGATAGTTGACTATTGACTAATGATTGTCACCAAGATCTCTGAGATAAGACTAACAATCTGTTTCTTCTTATAGGTTGGTACTCAGACTCCAGAATCTGGTCATGAAGTCTTGTGAAATGTGATAGTCCTGTTCAGGTATGTATCGTGATAAATTTGTAATGATGTTTATTTGCTACTTTCGAGTTCATGAAATGACAGTTCAATCTGATGGCTATTCCGGTCTGAGGTATTTTGTTTGTCCCCTTGTAGGTGGTTTTGGCATAAGGTTGATGTTGCAGTATCATGATGACGGGGAAGGAACCAAGTACGGTCTAGTAAAGTTTTCCAGTGGCCTGCTGTTTGTCCGGGAGCAACGTGTTGTCTGATCTATGAGAGAAGAATTGATGGGTGTAGAAACACATTTGTGTGTGATTAATTAAGGTGAGTCAGTGTCATTTCGTTTTTGTAAGAAATGTTTAATGATGATAGTTGACTATTGACTAATGATTGTCACCAAGATCTCTGAGATAAGACTAACAATCTGTTTCTTCTTATAGGTTGGTACTCAGACTCCAGAATCTGGTCATGAAGTCTTGTGAAATGTGATAGTCCTGTGCAGGTATGTATCGTGATAAATTTGTAATGATGTTTATTTGCTACTTTCGAGTTCATGAAATGACAGTTCAATCTGATGGCTATTCCGGTCTGAGGTATTTTGTTTGTCCCCTTGTAGGTGGTTTTGGCATAAGGTTGATGTTGCAGTATCATGATGACGGGGAAGGAACCAAGTACGGTCTAGTAAAGTTTTCCAGTGGCCTGCTGTTTGTCCGGGAGCAACGTGTTGTCTGATCTATGAGAGAAGAATTGATGGGTGTAGAAACACATTTGTGTGTGATTAATTAAGGTGAGTCAGTGTCATTTCGTTTTTGTAAGAAATGTTTAATGATGATAGTTGACTATTGACCAATGATTGTCACCAAGATCTCTGAGATAAGACTAACAATCTGTTTCTTCTTATAGGTTGGTACTCAGACTCCAGAATCTGGTCATGAAGTCTTGTGAAATGTGATAGTCCTGTTCAGGTATGTATCGTGATAAATTTGTAATGATGTTTATTTGCTACTTTCGAGTTCATGAAATGACAGTTCAATCTGATGGCTATTCCGGTCTGAGGTATTTTGTTTGTCCCCTTGTAGGTGGTTTTGGCATAAGGTTGATGTTGCAGTATCATGATGACGGGGAAGCAACGAAGTCTGTCTGTCTGTCTGTCTGTTTTCGACATAGAACTTTGCACAAATGTGCGGAAGTTCAAGTCGCCACATTCCGTGTAGCACGCGAAGCAAGAGAAGAAAGTACAAGAAAAGCATAATAGAAACAGTGAGCAGAGGTGTGAGACAAAGGAGTAATAAAGAAATACAAAACAGTTTCATTGAAGATCATAAGTCACAGGGAGTGGATGCATCTGCGCCACTGAGAACGATTTTGAGCCATGTCACCAATTGTTTCCAACCATAGATTTTTACCGTCCCGAGGACCCCAGCCTGGAAGTCTACACCTTCCTACGTGGCTTAGACCAACTGTTGTGGATTTCATTGACTGATGCCAAGTTTTTGTTTGACCGCCGCTAGCTTTTTTCCAGCCTGACCCTATATCCGCTAACATTGCTCGTCGAGGGAGGCGATGGCTTGGCATACGTAACACATGTCCTAACCATCTCAGTCTTTGTAGCTTCACGACTTCGTCGATTGATTTCCCCTGTTTACCTAGAACTCTACGCCTAACCTCCATGTTGCTCACCTTATTATGCCACTTTACACGGGAAATAGAACGCAGGCACCTATGATCAAAGACAGCTAGTCTTTTCATGTCTTCCACTCTCAGTGGCCAGGTCTCACAACCATAAAGGAGGACGGAGCGGACTGATGAGCAGTACACCCGCCCTTTGGTCGATAGTCGAACATCTCGTCTACGCCAGAGTCGGCGTAAACTAACAAATGCGAAACGAGCCCCTTGTATTCGTGCTGAGATTTCGTCAGAGATCAGCCCGTTGGGGCTGATGGTACTTCCCAAATAAGTGAAGCGGTCAACGTGCTCTACCACTTCACTTCCTATTTTTAAACTAGGCGTCGATGTAGTCCAGTCCTGTAACATCATCTTGCATTTGGCGGGAGCGAATCGCATGCCAAACATTCGTAGATTGCGGCTCAAGGTGTTTAGAAGACTCTGCATTTCGTCAGCGTCTTCGCCTAGAAGGACTATATCGTCTGCATATTCCAAGTCAACGAGATTATTCCCGGTAGCAAGTCAATCCCTGAGTCGCTGAAGTCACCTAGGGTTAAGTCCATTAACACATCTATGATGAAGTTGAATAGAAAAGGAGATAATGGGCATCCTTGACGGACACCACTGGTCGTCATCAGTTCAGATGACAGCTCGCCGTAAGCCCTCACCTGGCTGTATGAGTACGAATAGAGTGCCTTAATCAGTGCAATATATTTTCTTGGAATTCCCTTTACAGCCAAGCATCTCCAGAGAACTTCCCGATCGACAGAGTCGAATGCTGCCTTTAGGTCAAGAAATATAATGACTGTTGGACGCCGGTAGGAATGCCTATGTTCTAGAATCTGTCGGAGGGTGAAGATATGATCAATACACCCTCTTCCTGGTCTAAAGCCTGCCTGGCTCTCTCGTGTTTGTGCTTCCCGAGCACCACTCAGTCTACGCATGATTATTGAGCCTAAGACTTTAGATACTATATTAGTCAAGCTAATCCCTCTGTGATTATCACAGGAAGACTTGTCTCCCTTCTTGTATATGGGGATAATCAGTGACTTACACCAACCCGATGGGACTTCTTCTGATTCCCAGACGCTGCCTAGTACCTCAGTTAATCCGGACAGTAAGCTGTCTCCACCGTACTTAAATACCTCTGGAGTCATTCCATCAGGTCCCGCTGCTTTGCCTAGTTTCAGATTGGTGACAGCTTTAGTAACCTCAGTTAGTGACGGAGGACCTGTGTCTATATCCCATTCAGGGAGGTGTTGGATGCTCGGAAGGTTGAGCGTGGCTGTGGGCAAATTAAACTGCTCCTCATAATGCTCTTTCCAACGATCCAGTCGTCTATCCTGTGAGCTAATTATAGTGCCATTTTTTTCCGAGATTGTCTCACTAATGATTTGTCTTCTCCCACCCGTTTCCCTGATGAGTCCAAAGAGTTGCCTGGTGTTGCCTATCCTCAAAGCTTTCTCCATCTCTTTGGCTTTTGTCGCCCACCACTGTTCACGGTCCTTGCGGAGACTTTTCGTAAGTTTCCTCTTGTGCAGCTTTCGCTCCTCATTGAATTCGGAGCTCGCCGGAATAAGTCTTCTAGCATCTATCAGTTCGGATGAGGCGGTGGAGATCCAGTGGTTTTTACTCACCTTTGGGTTTACCTTATTCACAGCTTTTACAGCTGTATCTATGGCTGCCTGGATATTTTTCCAAGCTTCTTCAGGGTGAGCACAGCTGTCGAACACAGATATGTGTTTAGCTAGTTCTTCCTGAAATACGGATTTAGTTTCCTGATCGAGCTGGGGACGTGATGGTTTTACCGCCAGCTGTTTCCTACGTCCGTTCAGTCGTAAGCACACCCGAGCGCGGACCAGTGCATGGTCGGTATCTACGCACGTGTTCCAGAAGGAGCGACAATCTCCTACCGACCCACGCCAACGATAGCTTATTGCTATGTGGTCTATTTGTGTCCAGCGTTGGTTTGATGAAGGGGGTCTCCAAGTCAAACAGTGTCTCTCCTTGTGTTTAAAGTTAGTGCTTACAAGAAACAAATGATTATCAGAGCAGAACTGTAGGAGACGGTCACCGTTGTCGGTTCGCTGGCACGGAACTCCATAGGTGCCACCGACATCCTTCTCAGATTGACACAATTTCCCTACTTGAGCGTTAAAGTCACCAGCTAGAACGACTATGTCTGAGCGTTTAGCCTTTCCACCAAACTAGACAGCTTTTGGTAGAACTCATCCTTCGTTTCATCTGAACTGCAGTCAGTGGGGGCGTAGGCGGAGATTACGAAAAGGCATCGGCGAGTAGTGCAGTCCTTCCTCCTTCTTACTGATCCGTTCAGGCGGACAGCACACATTCGGCTATCTACCGGGATCCAGTCAAGCAATGTCTTTTCTGCCCTAGTACTCAAAGCTATCCCTACGCCAGCTAATCCTCGTGAACTAGCTGTGGCATCTCCTGACACCCTCAAGGTGAATTTTGCAGATTCAAATTCACCAAGTACGGTCTAGTAAAGTTTTCCAGTGGCCTGCTGTTTGTCCGGGAGCAACGTGTTGTCTGATCTATGAGAGAAGAATTGATGGGTGTAGAAACACATTTGTGTGTGATTAATTAAGGTGAGTCAGTGTCATTTCGTTTTTGTAAGAAATGTTTAATGATGATAGTTGACTATTGACTAATGATTGCCACCAAGATCTCTGAGATAAGACTAACAATCTGTTTCTTCTTATAGGTTGGTACTCAGACTCCAGAATCTGGTCATGAAGTCTTGTGAAATGTGATAGTCCTGTTCAGGTATGTATCGTGATAAATTTGTAATGATGTTTATTTGCTACTTTCGAGTTCATGAAATGACAGTTCAATCTGATGGCTATTCCGGTCTGAGGTATTTTGTTTGTCTCCTTGTAGGTGGTTTTGGCATAAGGTTGATGTTGCAGTATCATGATGACGGGGAAGGAACCAAGTACGGTCTAGTAAAGTTTTCCAGTGGCCTGCTGTTTGTCCGGGAGCAACGTGTTGTCTGATCTATGAGAGAAGAATTGATGGGTGTAGAAACACATTTGTGTGTGATTAATTAAGGTGAGTCAGTGTCATTTCGTTTTTGTAAGAAATGTTTAATGATGATAGTTGACTATTGACTAATGATTGTCACCAAGATCTCTGAGATAAGACTAACAATCTGTTTCTTCTTATAGGTTGGTACTCAGACTCCAGAATCTGGTCATGAAGTCTTGTGAAATGTGATAGTCCTGTTCAGGTATGTATCGTGATAAATTTGTAATGATGTTTATTTGCTACTTTCGAGTTCATGAAATGACAGTTCAATCTGATGGCTATTCCGGTCTGAGGTATTTTGTTTGTCCCCTTGTAGGTGGTTTTGGCATAAGGTTGATGTTGCAGTATCACGATGATTGGGAAGGAACGGAGGAATGTCTTATGGTTTTTCTAATACATTCTTATGATATGACCAGTGAGTTTATCATATTTGGAGGTATATTTTGAGTCATGCAAGGATGAGTAAACTTTTGGTATATATTAATATGAAGAAGCTTGTGTTTGTATGAGGAAAGGTCGTATATGATGTTACTTTGATGTCTTTCGCCGCTGCATATGCGGGTGACAAAGCTATTAGTGTTTAGTCTTCGTTGTTTCACGCGGTCCGTCTAACACACCTAGCCGGTATAAATGTCATGATTGACAAGCCATCCAAATGTCGATTCATAGACTAGAATCTGCACAGTGAAATGTGAGCTGGTCCAGTAAATCTGATTGTGATTGCATGTATCGTTGCATTGGGTGTTCACACTTCAGGATATTATGCCGAATTGCGTTATTCTTGAGAGTGCATGATTCTGTGTTGGACTCACTGCCATTCGCGTGTGAGATTTCACTAAGTAAGCTGTGTGAGGTCCCAGTCATTGAACAGCCTTAGAGTATCTGACTTCCACCCCTAAATCACTCGAATCGTGAGTTTGAACATGTATTATGTTAACGTTGGTGGCGTCTCTCGAACGACTTTCTCTTGGTTATATGTCACTGTATTGTCAGCTTGTGTCTTCCGCTGTAGAATTGTGAATAAGTCTCATTTCGTCTGCACCAATCAGTTAACACAGTCTATACGTGTGGGTTTTATTAGTAGCAGTATATTGAGCACATCTATTTGGTGTTAAAATTATCACAGTTCTGTGTATATGTATAGGGAATTGGTAACAAGATCTATGAGATATCAGTTGTTTGTGCTTTGTCTCCACTATCGAGTAGCATCGCATATTAGGCAATGTTAATTTAAGGCGTTGTGTTAGGTAGCTAGTTGATTGAGATGGTCAGAACACTTCCTGCGCAACTGAAGCCATCGCGTCTCTCAACCGGCAATACACTCTGACGTAGGGATAGTGTTAAGGGGAACAAAATCAAAAGCTGGCACCAATCTGTGAAGTTTTTCACTGCGTCTTTGGTCCGCGTAGGGATATGTAGACTACTTGGCTAGGATTGTTCGGATGCTAATAATCAGAGACTGGAAATTGCTGATAAAATGGCTTGAAACTGCCCTCACTTTCTGTATCCTCCCTGTTCCGCTAAATGACGTTGATATCCTTCCTACCACTTATATTTCTGCGCATTATAGCTCTTGAATTTTATTCCCACCTTCGTGTACAACATAGTGATGTGACTACCTTTTTACGCGTCAAAATATAACTGTATTTAAATTTGCGGATAAATCAAACCTAACCTAGTGTTTCACTTTATTCACTTATTCATAAATTTATAGAAGATCGACTTGATAGTAGCTTTGACAACTGAGTATAATATATTACGAAGTTTCTTCAGAATTGCCGAAACATGTAGCTGGAAACGTCAAACAACAGAGATACGCGTAGATCCTCGAAAATATTGAGCTAAATAAGTAATCTGTTGCGTCCAATTCCGTATTGGTTAATTCCACAGTATTATTTACTGGATAACGTTCCTAGCGAAATTTATTCCTCATAATCACACGACTTCGAAACTTGAGTTTTATAGTTTTCTTTGTTCTCCTATTTTTCGTAGGGGTAGTAGAATTTTCCAGATATCTGGAACAGGTGTTGAATCATTCCTATTACACGTGTTTGAAGTTGGTTCGATAAACAAAGCTGTTATCAATCTCTCCCTCCACCCCGCTGTTACATAAGATTTTAAAGCTGTCATCACATCTTGTTGCATTGTTGTGTAATTGCATGTGGTGAGTGGAACAGCTAAACTATTCTCTAAATTTCATATCCTATTCGGGTCAACTAGTCTAGAGTTTGCTAAGCTTTTATGCTCCGCTAGTCTGACTGTCCCTGTTCTGCTACTTTGACGTCATGTATTTGATGTGACAATCGTCGCAGGATATTAGATAAACCAAATTGTTATGTTTAATTGACTCCATAGGATCCTTTAACCGACAGAGTTTGTATGCTGCTTTTGTTCCTGCCGGCGAAAACAAGGAAAACAGACCAGATGCAGAAAGCACACGGTTGAATGTTTCTGGTGATTTATATGGTGTTTGAATTTTATGATATGTCAAAGCATTGCAAATTCATTTGCCAAAAATAATAAATGTATGTTCCATTAAATTCAACTGCTTTCTGATATCGTGAGTCGTTGAACTGCTGTATTTTGAAACGAGCTGTGTACATAATAAGTTTACTTTTATGTTGACTGTCGACTAAGGGTTCAATGCGTAGTCCCAGGCTGTAGTCAATCTTAAGAAGTTAGGGCGCATTGCAGAATTTTCGGGGTAGGCTTACGGGGCCTTCTCCCACGTTAGTCTGTGTGCCCAAAGTTTTGCCCCCGAAAAAAATGCTAGCTGGGCCTTAATAATAATAATTTTAATATTTTAACATTAACAGCTTTATTCCAAACGGTATTTGTGGTACAGGTATGGAATTTTCAGCGTGCATTACAATATATTGCATCTAATTACCTCATAAATTTTATAACATTTTTAAAATAAATTATTTGACATTAGATGTGTTTTCAACCTCTGTGTCGTCAATGAGAGTGGGGCCATATGAGCTAACTAGTTGCTGTAGGTCACATTTACGTCTGAAAGTGAAATTGACTACCTGACCTTTAGACGGATTAAGCTTAAGTTCGTTTGAAGAGGACCACTGACTAATTTCCCACAGAAAGTTATTTAATTTGGAACAATCTGACTGAGAGTTGACAGGCATAGAAACAGAGAGGTCATCGGCATACTTAACAAAAGTGGCTACATCAGAATGAGGCAAGTCATGTAAGAAAAACGAAGACAGAAAGGGAGAAAAAACAGCACCTTGAGGAACACCAACTAAAGTAAGTGAGGTAGTGGAGGACTTTCCATTGTAGACGGTGTACTGCTTCCTATCAGAAAAATAGGAAAGCAACCACTTATTTGTCCAGCTCTCAGTCTGTGTTGCAGCAAGCTTACTTAGCAAGAGAGACCTAGGAACAGTCAAATGCAGATGTGTAATCAAGGAAGGCACAGCGAACGTATTTAGCTCCTTTATCTAACCTAGAGACTATACTATGATGTAGGACAACAGCGGCATCTAACGTACACCTACTATGTTTATAAGCAAACTGGTTGGGGTCGTTAAAAGGTTTTAAAGAGGGATCAAGATTAAGTAAAATAAGTCTTTCCATAACTTTCAAAAAAGGTAAGGTAATAGGAATGGGTTTAAACTTAACATTAAGTCCACTTGTTGATTATCATCAGTGACATTCATATTAACGGTGAACTGAATTATGTGTCAGATTGTGGAGAGAAGAGCACCAAATAGGACAAAGCGAAGATGTGTTGTTGAAGCTCTATGTTCCACTCGGAACACATGGGAGTAGAAATAATAATAACAGAATAATATCACAGTGAGTTTACCTAATAATAATAATAATAATTTGCTTTATTCCAAAAACAGTACTAGTGGTACAGTGTGGAATTTTCAGCACTTATCTACAATATTGCATCTAATTATATCAAACATTTAAGAGTATTTCAAAAAATAAATATAAAGAGAACAAAAATAATAAAAAAAATACCAAGAAGTAGAAAGGAAAATAAACAACATAAAATAATATCTCAGTATTGGGTAGTGGAAGCTATGATATGCTTATGCGTGGTGAACAGTAAAACTATAATCATACAGGCAGTATGAAATAATATTAAGAATGTTTATCGCCATGATGATCAGTTGATTAGATTGAACAACACTAAACAATCATAAAATAAACATTTTAGGGTGTTTTTTATTGTCAGCACTAATGCAGTGTTTGTGGTGGTAGTGTGAGTAATCATGCATAATACAAAATTTTTTAAGATGGTGACAGTGGCGTTCACAAACAAGATTGTCAGTTAAATAGTGCTGAACAAAGAATAACCACAAAACTAATATTACATGATGGTTAACGACAGGACAATTTTGTAATAATCATAGTGATAATATAGTCGGACCCAGTAGATATACAAAAGAAGGAATAGAGTAAAGTACAAAAAAGTAAGCCAATCATAATAATATAAAGTAGCTAAATATGTTTAAGAAGGTTGTTCACTATAGAGTACAAGTAAGAGAGTATAAGGGAGAAATAAAAGGGCCAAAATTATGTTAATAACAACAAAGCAAGCCACACGTTTCGCACTTAACATTGTCTCTGTCACTTAGAACACGGGCTGGCCACATATGGTATCGTTGAGTTCCTATACTTGTTTGTACGAGCATGTATTATTTTGTACTGATTTATGGTTCTACCTGATGAGATTCAAGGAGAGAGTTGGGGGTCAGAGAGTATGGTTTTAGTTAATTTCTCGCATGTATTCAGATGCTTATCCACTAATGTAGTGACGAGTTGACTGAGTTTTACACCGCTAGTCCTACTAACTACCTTCAACATCTCAGGATGGTATAGTCCTTTTTCAGTAACCCAGGAAAGACTAACGGGGAGCAGTAAAGTAGAATAGGTAGGATACGAGAGTTGACAAATTGTCAATGCAAGGGTTGAGTGATTCCACTTAGTCTGAGTTTCTTAATGTAGTAGGTTAGACGAAACACTTTCTAAGAAATCGTTAGGATATGAGATGACCAAGTAAGGTCGGAAGATAGAACTAATCCGAGGTATTTTGCATTAGACTTTGTTTCAATTATAGTCCCCTCAATGCTACAGGCATCATGAGTGCTTACTAGTGTTTGTAGATCTCGTTTATGCCTAAAGGAGAAGTCAATAGTCTGGCATTTTGAGGGATTCAGCATGAGGTCATTTAGTTTAGACCAGTGACTGATGTCAGACAGGAAGCTATTTAATTTGAAGCAGTCTGACTGAGACTTAACGGGAAGAGAAACAGTCAGGTCATCTGCATATTTGACGAAGTTGATTTCGTCTGAAAGAGGTAAGTCATGTAAGAAGGAGGAAAAGAGAAACGGCGAGAGAACAGCACTCTGAGGAACACCAGCTTCAGTAAGCAAAGGAGAGGAAGCTACACCATTATATACCGTGTACTGCATCCTATTAGAGAAGTAAGAGTGCAGCCAGTTGATAGCCCAGGACTCAGTTTGTGTAAGGCTAAGCTTGTTTAACAAAAGGCCTCTAGGTACAGAGTCTAAAGCAGATGGAACGTACGACGGACATACTTGGCCCCTTTGTCTAAGGAGGATACAATGTCGTCATGAAACACAGCAGCAGTCTAAAGTACATCTACCCTGTTTGTAAGCAAACTGCTTTAGATCATTTGAGTAGCTTACGTAGGCAACAAGGTTTGTAACAATAATTTTTCTATAAGAGTTTTCCGTAAGGTTCCTTCCTTGTGTGGAAGTACTACTGACGACTTAAATTCCTTATTGTTGTCATCTGCCTGTACATGTTTGACATGTATTTTGTCATTAAATATTTTCCATATCCCTACCATTATTACTTATTTCATTTCCACATTTTCGTACATACTTCCTGATTAATTTGTCAGGGTAATTATTAAGTTTGAAAGCTTCTCTTATATGCTTCATTCCTGTCTTAGATTTCCCTTGGTACTACCTAGTTTTTGTGTTCTATTACGCAAACATCTCACTAATTCTATTTTTACTGACATCGGGTGGGATGATCCGAAATCCAAATATCGTTTTTAACATGTGGATTTTCTGTAAACACTAGTGTTTCACTTTCATGCCACAACATAACATTGGGAGTTCACCTTCTATTAATATTGTTTCATTGTGTGATATATTTAACAAACAAGTTACTATGAAATCATATACTACCACATATATTAACCGTTGTGTTCACGTAGCTGTCAATCTTAACTAGAAACTGCTTCCGTGGAGACTAGCGATCAGTGTGCCTAGTAAGTGAACACTGCAACTAACACCCTTGAGACATTTAACTGTAATATGAGTGGTACACTTGTAATAAACACATAGCACTAATATGAAACTCGTCAAGATAAACAGTGACTGTCATCCAATTATTACCAGAAAACATTTCGGCACATGTGACAAGAATCCACTATTTGGCTCAGCTTATGGAGAATGAATGAGATCCATTTATTTTTGATTACAGCTTGAGAAAGTGAGTGGATTTATTTATCCCGGAAATACAAGCCATGCGTATTATTGCTGGATTGCATGTATCGACTAACCCCTCAATAAAGTTTTCTCACTATCACAAACCACACAGCCGATTTTGTCTTCGCCCTAGGAAACCGATAAGATTCGCCAGTTCTTTTAATAAATCGGATAGCAGTCATGTACCTATGCACCTAACAACTACAGTATAAGAACTGTGCATAATTAACTTACATCTCTATACAAGAACGTACCTCCCTCATTGAATAAGTTCATTTGGATATGTTTGTTTCGAAATACCTCTGCAAATGCCAAGCAGACGCAATAGTCCAAAACACGTAAGCAAAACCTTCGTCCAGCGAATAAATTTTACGCTTTACTGTAATGCTTGTCACTAGACATATTGTAACCCGGGTGTAGGGTAGATGCAGGGGACAATAACGAGCACCCCAGATTGTGATATTGGGGTTCAGACTCGTCAGGCACTCACAAAAGTAAGCACTCAACAACGTATATGTTGAGAAAACTAAAACGGTAAGCGTCTCTCAGCTGAAAATGATCTCAGCCCCGTATTTCTCAGTGGGCCAACTGTAACAATCTCTCTGAAGAAACACGTGAGAGTTTACGGACATGTAACGCCTCACTGATATTAAAAAATGCGTGAAAAACATGATGGCTAGAGTCATCTAAACATTTCATAACGTCACTTTAATCTGCACCTACTTAAGTATTTTTAAATTATCACCCCCAGAAGTGATAGTACATACACCAAAATGCTGCCAAAATATGTAGAGTTAGGAGTAGACAGTGACAATTCAAAGTCGACTCAATGTCTATCCCGGAAAAGATGTCCTAATTAGTGACCGGACTTTGGACCTTCACATTTGATTCTTTTTGGTATATTCACACGCATCAGTTAATGGGCATTTTAAAGGTTGTCCAACACTGAGACTGGATAATGTGAAAGCGATATGTTTACTTGTCTGATTAAAAGGATCAACCAAGTGTGGACTACCCATCTTCTGTAAGAAAGTTTAGACAAGCGTACTTACATCGCATATTATGAAAACAATTCGCTCTAGCTAACTGACTTACATTTTCTATAGAAGCGATTTTTCTGCAGTGTTCATAGTAAAACTATATATTCACGTCACATAAGAAACCATGGAATAAGGTTACTAGGAAAGGGTAAAGCCTCATGAGATCAATCTACCGTAACAAAAAGTGAGGCGTCAGATAAGCAATGCATAATTGTATTCGTCTAGAAGACGACAGACGGTGTTGGATTGTGTACATTATCCCAATAGACTCTGCTCACATATGAAACTTAGGACTACAGTAAGCAGTGCTGTACCGGCACTCATAAAAAGTATAGTTACGGTGGCCAAACCAGACGCAGTGAAGTATGAAAACAGATGTGAATACGCCTGTTTTTTCATCTAACCAAAAGCTTAAGCGGTCACTGTAAACAGCCACAAAAATACAGGCAATTATGGTGATTATACATAACTGAAGCCAGGTTAGTAGTAACCTGGGCCTGGCGGACTCCGCTCGAAACTGACTGCCTTCATAGCTGATGTAGCATACTTGCTGATTACGGGTATTCTTTGCAACTATTTGGCATTTGTTCTGTTACAGAGAGGCTCGAAGAATGTAACTGATATCTGAATACCATAATGAGACATGTGGCGGTGCAGCGATAATTCACACCAGTCCGATACTGCTTAAGAAACTAACGGCTAGATAGGAAAAATTGAGTAGAAGCCCAGGGGCAAAAACTACCGATATAGGTAGTTAATGATTACGTAAGGCGATTTGTAAGGTGTTCCATCTAGGTCACCCCACCAAGTTTAAGACACTTATACCTTTTCGCATTATCATGCCAACTGAGAGGTGACTTATCATGGACTAAACGGTGATTTGGGTGTTGGTATTTTTAATCCTTTCTCTCCATCTAGGTGCTTAACACGTAATCGAACAGAGGTGAGGAATTTGGGCCCTCACAAAGGGTGGTCAATGATTGAAACTCTTAACCTGATCAAATGATATCAGCTCCAGTGGTGCACACTTACACGGAGAAATAACATCTCTACAAAGGTGCATATCGCGAGATTTTATACGCTGTAAGAGCCCACCATTTTTTGACATCTGGACCTGGAAAACTATAACTTCGTATCCAAACACGGAAGCCAAATTTAATTAAGAATCAACAGAATCCAATTCAGATGTTTGACGACCGAAGTTTTACAGATTTTGACCGTCTACCATTAATGCAAGTGCAAAACTTAGGCATTGCGTTAGAATGCAATCCCATATTAGAAAGTTTATTTGAGCATCTTTATTGTAACTTCAAGAAACTATAACGTAACCTTGTATCTCAATATTATTAGAACCCACCATTAGCTTATTAACAATCAAGAGACAATATGAAATGACTTATTTATTTATGAATGAATGGCAGATCCAGAAGTGGTACACGTTAGCAGATGTGGTTAGAGCTGGCATCATGAAAGCAGGCGAATCTTTACCTACATTCAGTCATATGGCTTACACCAGATACAGTTAAGTGTACACACATTTTATGCGTTACAACAATTTTTCAATGGCTGAAATGATTTGCTGCAACTTGTTACTGTCCACATATCCATCACCATTCTGAATGGACAAAGTATTATTAGGAAAATACACAAAAACGTACCTTTTTCGAATGTAGGAGTGGACCATCCACAACTTGAACTTCAAACCAGCCAGTTGACTGAGGCGTCCCTTCACCAGTCTTCGAAGTAATTTAAAATAACTTTTGACTTACAATCTCAAGCTTCCCGGGGAAGCGACGCTCCAACTGCTGCTTGAAGTTCTTATACTACAAAAAAGTTCATAAATCCGAAATTAGCACAAACTTATGCGCATATTTCTATATATTCCCAAGTAAAATAATTCTGGGGAACTTTCGGGGGTTTCTAGGAATTATTTTAGGAAGCAGAACTCGTCGTGAACACCGACCCCCCGACGAAATCAGAAGTCCTAAATGCGATCAAAATGCTAAAATCTGGAAAAGCAGCAGGACCAGATGGAACCCCAGCTGAAGCATTGAAAGTGGACCCAGAGACAACGGCGGACTTGATGACGCCATTGCTGGAGAAAGTGTGGAAAGAAGGCAAAGTACCCGAGGATTGGAAGAAAGGATACTTATTCAAAGCAAAAACTGGCGTGGAATTAGGCTCCTGTCCATCCCAAGCAAAATACTAAGCCGCATCATCCTGAAGAGAATCAAACAAGCCCTGGATGAAAAACTTCGACCGGAACAAGCTGGATTCAGGAGAAACAAGTCATGTATTGATCAAATCGCCACTCTACGGATCATCATTGAACAAAGCTTGGAATGGCAGTCAACTCTCTATCTCTAGACTTCGCTTATGATATATGTCTGATTTCCCACAAGCTGGAAGACATGCAAGTGAAAAGCAACCAGTTGAGAGAATAAGCATCATAGATAGGACTTCACTTCAGGTGAACACAGACAAAACAGAGGTGATGAAGTTCCTGGCAAACAGCAACAACAATCAGCATAAATGGGAGGAACCTAAAAGAAACAACCTTCTTTACCCACCTGGGAAGCATCGTTTCAACTACAGGCGGAATTGACGAGGATATCAAGGCCAGAATCGGAAAAGCAAGGCACGTCTTCATTACTCCTAAGTCTGTGTGGAGGTCAACAGCACTCAGCATCAAAAGTAATATCCGGATTTTCAACGCCAATGTGAAGTCAGTGCTACTCACTGTACGGATCAGAGACTTGCAATGCGCGTCATAAAGAGCATCTCAAACAAACTACAGACCTTCATTAACAGCTGTCTTCGCTCAATACTCAAGATCAGATGGCCAGCCAGAAAAGATCAGAAACAGGGATCGCTGGCAATGAGCGAACCAACCAGGAACCCATTGTGAAACAAATGGGCAGGAAGAAATGGAGATGGATTGGCCATGCGCTGAGGAAACCACCAAGTGATATCACTAGACAAGCCATCGCTCAAGTGGAACCCGAACGGGAAGCGGCGAATTGGTCGTCCGAGTGTAGGGTGACTTGGAGGTGATGTGAAGAGGAGATGAAAGCGTATGGGCAGACTTGGAGAGGGTTGAAAACGTTGGCAGAGAACTGAAGGCAATGGAGACGCGCAGCTGAAGCCCTATGTTCCTCTAGGAATTGGGGTGTTCGAGGTTACTTTTGAGTGAAAACGTTGCATTCGCCCAGAGATGTTTGCCTTAAGTTCCCCAAAAATTTTCTATTTGGGTATATACGTGTATACGCTAGAAGTTACATAGCTATATAAATTCAAGTGCATACAGTTACAACTTTATACATTATGACAATGTTTATACATCGAATATCTGAAAAGACCTACCTTTGGCTCATAACCTCATGCCCCACTAAAAGGAGATAGATTAAGCTTTCAACAAATGCACCTTACCAGTAAACAACATGTATTTTTAGACCCATCGTAACGCGTTTTCAAAATGCCCACGTAGAAACACCGAGACTGTACATAAACCACACAATCACCAACCTAATATTTAATATTGTTTTTATGAACTGGTGTAAGCTAAAATGATATTTTAATGTTCGGGTTTTGGTTGAAAGGCAAAGGTTTCTGGTCTTTGGTAGTGCGTAGTTGGTTCCGCCACTTGACTGCTGTAGCCATGGCTGAAATTATCCGTAACTTATCAAGGTCATTGGTGGAGTGAGACTCTCGAAGGTCATTTTCGTCCATATTGGTCGGCCATGTTGGATTGCAGTTCCGTAGCTGTTCGTCTACGCGTTTGTTGTTCCGTTTATGCTGCCGTTATACACGACTAATCTTGATGCGTATTGTTCACAAATGTTGCGTTTCACCTCATTTTTTGTTTCCGTTGCCGTTAAAATGAATTATTTCTTTGGTTTTGAAACTTTTCACTATCAGGTCAGTGCATTCATTTCGGTGTAATTGTTTCATACCTTGTATTTATGCGGCTTTTAGTGTTTTATTTGGTTTTCAGCTGTTAATGAATTGGCAATGTGTGGAAGTCTTGGAAATCATGCACGTGAAGATGTTTGGCTGGCAGAAGCAGTTGTTTTCAGTCCATTTATTGGTTGCCGTTATTCTTGTTGGCTCATTTAATTACCTAAGATGTAGAAATCCTGAAAAAAGTGACTTTCTCGTTCATGTTTACAGCATGCAACAATCTGCGAGTGAATCTGTTAAAGGGAACACCATCAGAGTTGATGTTAGCAAAGTTTTCGAAGAACAAATTAAACGTGGAAAATTTAGAACCTGGGTTGAAGTTGAAAAAGCTTTGAAGCTTTTTGAGAATGTGAATATACCATCCGTGTGTCTGCTATCATTTAAAAAAAATATATCGTGAGAGAATCTAAGTCAAATAAGGTTGAGCCGCATGAAAAGTATGAATCTGTTGTGCTTGTATGTATTTTGGGGAACTAAAAGAAACTGGAATCCTTAAGGGTAAGTGTTACTTATGCTTATTATTGCTTGATGTACTAGATCCAAATACATGAACTAGGACTACCCGTAATAGAGCCAGTGTTAACATCCATTCGATGGGTTGCAAAACGGTTTTCAAAGCGGATAAAATACGACGATCTGGTGAGTGTACGATCTGTCCCAGTTAAAGGTAAGACATTAATTAGGAAGAATAACATTTCGGGTTGTAGTCTACGATCGGTGGTTTCCTCGAAGTTGTGATTCTTCCGTGACTATAGACACAGATGTTCACGATCTTAAAAAAAACTAAATAAATTTTCCTTGAACCAGTAGTCTTCTTTTCTTTGGCGAAACATCCGTTGATACGATTATACGATTAGGTAGCGAAGTAAGATGTTATGTGACTGAGAATCGTGGTTGTTGTGTTTCGGACTAATTTCGCGCATCTGACTGTTATAACCGCATGGATATAGCGTTTTCCTCATAGTACATTATGATATCTAGAAATCATAAGCACGTTGCCATCGGTAAATTTATTTTTACTTTTTAAATGACTGCAAATAGTGAGTCGTTTGAGGTGATAGGATGAATACCTCTGAACGTTTTTGGGGAGACTAGGGTATATTTAATTTTTTCGAGTAAGGGACGATCTTTTTACCAAGAAAGTTCCCAGAATTTTCGTTATTCAAAGATAACGCTAAGTTGCCCACTAGGGTGTTAGCTATAGGAGATTACCTTCAGCGGAAACTATATTAATGTAGTTTTAGGTAACGCGTCATAGAAGTAAGCATCGTAGGTTAATTGTGTCTAAATGTATTAAACGTTGTATAACTGATCAAACCACAGTTCTTACGTACGAGTTAGTTTTATAAATAATGAATGTACCGTACAAGCGTTTACCTTGATTTGCATACCTAGCTCATAAACATTATGCCTGCATGTGGCATACATTTAGGGCCAATACGCTGTGATGAATTAGTCGGAGATGCTTCAAGTTAGACTTCATTTCCATATCACTATTATCAATTTTGCAACGGTCATAGGAATTAACACCTTCAACTAACTTTCGTTTACATCGGAAACTGAAAATAACAGTCTGACATTTCGAAGGACTTAGTTTAAGAGCATGTTCTCACTCCTAATAGAGAGCTGTTCATCTTAGTACAGTGTAGCTGGCAGTTAACAGACATTGAAATAGTTAGATCGTCCGCGTGCTTGAAAAAGTTCTTTTCGTATGCATTCGTACAATAAGTTCATCAAACAAAAATACAATTGGTTATGGACGACTTCCCCCTGACCTACAGTGTACTGCTTTCTCCCTGATAAATAAGAATGAAGCCATCTAACAATCCAATACTCAGTTTGAGTTTCAGCAAGCTTATGTGACAGAATATCTCTAATTACTGAGTGGAAAGCAAATGTGTGGTCTAGGAAGGTACAGCGAATTTAGCCCCATTGTCTACACTGGGGAAAATATTGTGATACAAGACTGCAACTGCATCTAAAGTACTTCTACTGTGTTTATAGGAGAATTGTTTGGGATCATTAAAGGCTTAAGTGAAGGTCGAAGATTAAGTAAGAGTAAATTTTCCTTAGTTCGTATATACGTCATTTGCATTGAAACCAAGGAAGCAACTGGCGAAGTTAAACTTTCGACACCACTAACTACCAATCAGCGAATTATCCAATGAGATTCACGAACGATGTCGAATTATCCAATGAGGTTCACGAACGCAGTTCAATGTTGTATAGCGCTTGATTCATTTCTAATGCGTGACCTTACAAAGCTATTGTTGCAATTCGAGGAGATTAGCGTTTCCCAGTATTTCCTGGATTTGAGTTGCGCCGGAAATAGCGAATTTGTTTGTGTGGTGGTATCATGACTTTAAAAAGCTATACCAAATCAACTGATGGGTTTGTTCATCGTTGTGCTATATGTTTGAAGCCTACTAACGCTAGAGAGAGTAAGCTGATAATTTTAATATTTCGTAGGAACTTTTTTCGCTTGGTCGCTTCTCTCCCTAAGGATAGCAGATAGAAAAGCAACTACTCTTATACCTATTATTACCAGACTTGTTAAGCGGGGGTCAATTATACACACCGACAGGTGGAAACGCTACAATTCACTGTCATCTCTGGGATATATTCATCATAGAGTCAACCATTCAAGTGATTTTGTGGATCCCGTTACGAGGACACATACAAATTCTATTGAAGGATTTTGGGGCAGGTTGAAAAATAGGATAAGGGCTATAAATGGATCTCATTTACGGTCATTTGGATGAATATATGTACAGGATATGGTGTAACTTCTCGATTGACAGTCCCATGCTAAACTGGGAGATGTTTCTCCCACATGTTCGAGAAAGATATCCCATGTAACTTTTTTATTCTCTATTTTATGTTTTTTTCTACAAATATACATTTCCATTCGTCATATATGCCTCTTTGATGTGACTGGTTCATTCAAGGTCGTTTGCTGATTGGTTGTTAGTGGTGTCGAAAGTTTAACTTTGCCAAGCAACTATTATTAACACTTGTAACACCAGAAACCTTAGCATTTGTGGGAGAATTTATGGAAGACTTGTTTAGTGTACACACATCAAATGAATAGGGAATACTGGAGGTAATTAGATGCATGAAGGCGTAAGTTATTAAATATCCATAAAGTAGATATGCAAATACCGCAGTTGTTGATCATAGAAATGATGGATATTAGATAACATCGCATGATTCAACGGCATATTAGAAATAAATAAAAATTGTTTCTGAGCTCATTGTCAAGTGAACAGTCTATTTGATGATGTCACTGCATATTAACAGATTAGTGAAGTAGCTATCAAGCCTAAGTTACTACATTTACTTGTACTACATACTTGGCGTTTAACAGTATACAGGCTTGCAACTGGCTAGATAAGGCGACTTTAGAGTATCAAACAGTACAGAATTATTATTCAACTTGCTAAATCGCACTTAGCTTTTACAATGTGCTATTGTGTAGAAACAGACACGAAATCCTATCAATGACTAAAGTAACATTCTCATAATACTACAGTAAATCTCCATCCCACTAACTAAGCTTAGCGTTTATTATTCCTAATTCACTTATTACAAAAGCACATAGTATAGCAAGGAATTGAAGAAGTCTACAGGAAGAAGTAATCAAGAGTATATTAAACATTTGATTAATTAACAAAAGAAAATTCTGATGAAGGGTATTGAAGTTAGTTTGGCCGAATGATGTTTACCCTGATTTCATATTCGACAACCTCCGTATACCTGAAAAAATAAAGTACGTGTAAGATTTAGCATAACATGAAGTTACAAGAGATAATTCTACATATTAGCATATACTATGAATACAATGATTCTGTTAATACTAAGTAATGTCTCATGCAGATGAATGTATTTGTAGTCTACAGCTGATATTTATGTTGACGCCGTATACATAAACAGATATCATTACAAATGTCCACTTCTCACTTGGCGCCCAAATATTATAGAACTATTCTGTCAAATCTTGACTACAGTTCAGTTTGACAGGGTGCTTCAACTAAACCCTAATCCTAAACACCATAATTTTGAAAATACGTCTAATCATAAAATTCTAGATACTAACAGTTTGAACAGACATGAAGGTGTGATGTTAGATGACGCATAGGAAATCCTGACTAATAAATAAGAATGGATATGTGTCACTAACTAATAATACTTGGTCAAAGTTTCCCGACTGTCTATATCTACTTATGGAGATGTTAAGACATTGTTTTACAACTGTTTATCCGCACACACATACACACTGTGTTTAAAGTGTTTAACAAAGCTAGACCAATATTTGTAAGTCTGAGGTCAAATTTTGATCACAACTCGTACAATTTTGTCTATTATACTTGTTAATATTTGTTTAATGAATCATGATTGGACAAAGTTTTTAAAAACTAAAGATGTTCCTTTTAAATATAAACCTGTTATGTTAATTTCGATTAATTTCCCTGAAGAAGTTCGGACCAGATTTCCGAACGAAACGTTGGAATTACTCATTTCAATATCGCTGAGATTGTACAAATATAATTTTTTTACAGATATCGTATGTTTTCCTGTATTTGAGGATTATACGCAAATTTCAAGACAATCTTCGAAACATCCATACTATTGAGGCGTCATTCTCTCAAGCTTACTTGCAGATCAACTTCACATTAAATACTTTTACATGAAATGAAGCATTGCAAATGTGTAACTTAGAAATTAATCCGCAATCTCAGTAATGTCTAGTCCACAAGGTTTTGTGAATCCTACAGAAATCACATTTTCACATTGAGGAGACTATAGGCATCAAATATAGGCTGAACATGCCTCAACTCTAGACAGCTATGCACAGTGCTAACAACATAGTGAAACACTTCAACTATTGTAATGTACACAGACTTGTGTTGATGAGGATAATAATGTCAAATAATGCAAACTAGAAAATTCAATCGTCATAGCGCATCTGTACTGCTTTGTTTAAATGGAAATCTCAGGAGAAATTCATCTCCACTATAGGTGGTCAAAAATATTGAAGCATTAAGTATACAGTCAGTGGAAATTGTAAACGAATAAATTCATATTAATGATAATAAAGGTGAATAGATTCAGTTCTCGTAATCACCACGACTCATGCGTATAATCATACCATGTAATGATTTAGTGCATTAATTGGAACAACAAAGAAATTAACACGAGTAATTGCCTTCTCCACTGCATTGTACTTGCAATAATCGTGACAACCACCCATATTTGTTATCCTATCAGTCAGTTAAATAGACAGTGGCAAAATATTATTAAAGTTGAGATATTTTTCTACATTTAATTCACATAACCCATAGTAAACTGCACCAATCAGTGCCAATATATATGAAATCCACTTAGAGATAACCTTTCAGCTTACCATAATTCCTGTCCAACCACAGATAGGGTGGAAAGCACATCTAAAAGATAACTTAGGTAGCCACAAACGATTCTGATAGCATTTGCAGTTGATTTCCAAGCATTGAGAGAATTATTTTGTCAAAAAACTGTTCTTCACACGAAAATAGGCTGTATTAATATCCTGAGACATGAAGTCTTCATTGAATGATACTATGCCGAAAGGAGCAGCTTCTATATGGAGTAAACGATTTGAGTAAATAGCATTACTAACTATCCTATCTTCCTCATTATCGCGATACTTTGACACAGTCCACCTGAAACACTAATCATTGCAACCAATATGCTAAGTGTGTCGCAGTCAGATCACATGAGGCGGACACCAACATAACCAGCCAAAAAATGGGAATTTCCATCAATCTAGATAACATATAACACAATTTTATTAAAAATTATTGTCAAAAAAATTTCCAAGTGGAACTTCAACAGTACGTGATAAATAAGTCCAGCCGTAGCCATGGTTGATTTCAAAAGGATTGGAGCTGGGACTGATTATGTTGTTTGTAGTATTCAGTGTGCTAAGACCATGTCAGTAGTGTGATCAGTAGTTGATCCTTTCATCTGTTATGCATCAAATGTGGTTGAAAAGAGGTGATAATAGTAGTATTGATATAAGTATAAAACTTGGGCACTGTGGTAGAGTATAACTCCATTATGGATAAGATTTTATTTTGATAAATCACACACAGTGTTGTACAGTTATATTAACAGTTAATATAACTTTACAACACTGTGTGTGATTTATTAAAATAAAATCTTATCCATAGTGATAAGAGTAGATATAATTAGTGAAAATTATGTAGAACATAAGGAGGAGAAAACTTACGTGTGGACATCTAATGGAATTTGACATTCACATTCATTCAGTTGCAATAGTAATGTAAGGGAATGAACTCATAGATTAGTCAGAAGAGTAAGACACGGAGAATGGGAATTAATAAAGACACGAGTTTTAGGTGTATGCCAGTTAACGGTGAGTGAGTTTTAAGAGGATAGGCCGTTTATATTGTTCGGTCTCCCCTTAAAGATTTCTAAGTCGCAGTAGTCATGTCCTCTGGTAAAGAGTTCTGGAGGTGGTAAAGTCGGAGGGAAAAAGAATCTTTTGTCTCTGGTGCGTTTTCCCTCGTGGATTGCCACAAGGAAGCCCATGCGCACCCAATAGCAGAATACCCCTGTATATGCTATTCTGCCCATTTATAATCTTATAGGCAGTGATAAGTCACGCCTAAGCTGACGGTATTTAAGTGCGAAGAGACATAACTTATTCAGCTGTTAACCATATGGTTTACTTTGGATAACCATCACTCTTAATGTCACCAGTCTTTGGACTCTTTTCAAATAATTGGCGTATTTATCGAATAATGTGGAGGTAGTGACATTGTGAGCTTCAATATGCGGTCTTGCACATGTTTTGTACAACCTTGGAAAGAGCTCGGGTGTGAGCGCATTTAATTGTCTATGCGTGAACTGTATGACTTCTCATGCCCTGTCAATATTCCCCAATCAATTCACTCTTGTGTCCATGTTTTTCGTTAGGACCAGACCTAAGGCGCTCTCCAACGTTACGTAGAATAAGTTATCATCATAGGGGATTAACTTACATTCCACAGACCACAGGTGTATAGTTACACCACTTTGCATTTTATCAGGTTGGAAGTCATTCCACTGACCAGAACCCAATCTACTAGAGTTTTTGGCCTGTCTGTAGCCTATCAAAGTCTTCCGAGCACTTTGTTACCCACCAGTTCTTTACATAATAATAATAATAATAATAATAATAGTATATTCTCATTTTGTACATGAGAGACGCCAGTTTACAGGCATCATCAATATGATAAATTACATATACGATTAGCAATCATAATTAATAATAATGTTTTAATAAAGTACACATTTTTTCCTACTTGTGTAGGACACACCAAATATACAGGCATGGATAAGCATAAATTAAATTTCATAAATTCGGTTTATGGTTAAGTTACATGGTTGCTGGCGTTTTTGTTTTAATAATAATTATAATGTATATTCTCATATAAACATATAAATTTACATGAAAATGCATGCCATTTTTTTAGGTCTGTGGGAACAATATGGTAACCAGTCATTCAATGGAGCACATCATGAAATATAGGAATATTGACTTCGCATTAACAAAAACCCAAGTAAGTTTTGGATGGATTAAAAATACTTGGGAAAAAATAAAGCTTGAAGTTATTCCACAATATAACAAGTCATTCAATGGAGCACATCATGAAATATAGGAATATTGTCTTCGCATTAACAAAAAAACCCAAGTAAGTTTTGGATGGATTAAAAATACTTGGGAAAAAATAAAGCTTGAAGTAATTCCTCAATATAACGTGGGTGTGTACAAATCCGAATCTCATTTTTGATTTGATTTATATCCAAATTGGGTAATAAGGAAGCTATTTTTACAAATACGATCAGTTATGTTATCAGCTACAATCGTGAAGTTGTATTACAAATTGATACTTTTCCATTGGTATAAGAGTATATTCCACAAATGTGATCCAGGTTGCGTCGTGGAGAAAGTTAATTCGTTATTAACCAGGCAACTGAAAGATACGGGACCAATAATGTTTGCAGATCATTTGTCATTGTAAATGGTCAAATATCCACATTATTCATTCTCATTCAAAAAGTCAAATGGAAGCTGAAATGGTGAGAAAAAAAGAAGACAAACAACGGCAACGCAAAAGAAAGCAACGGGAGTCCTTAAGGAGTGATTAATAAATATATACATATATATTCTGTTTAGTAACTGTGGTTATTTTGTTACACAAACTAACTAGTCCCGTTATGCTAACTTTTATATTATGTGTAAACTAATATTACTGTCCTGTGTAGAAATGTTTATCATCTAGTTCCAATAATATTAAAATTTATAATTGTAGTTTGTTGTAACTACACGTTTAGGATCTACTTCTTTTAATGGTGTAGCGCGTCTCGTGGAGTATGTTAGCCCTGTCGAGGTGTTGTCCAGTGCAATTATCAATCTGACTTTCTGGCACTTTTGTTACCAAAAGGAGTAGTGCTACTGGTCTTTGACTTGTGGAACTTTGTCGATCCCCACCGTTGAAGATTGGGAAAAGGTTGTTCCTCCTCTGCTTCTTTGGCGGCTTCCATGAATCCGCGGAGTTTTGGAACAGGTCGCATAAGAGCCTGCAGAGAGCTTCACTGCATTGCTTCAGAGCAGATGGCAGACTATCATTACAACATGAAACTTTCCAGGAGTAGGTTTCTACAGCCTCCATTATACCACTGAGAAGTTTGTTTGATGTGTGTCCATTCGGTTTGCGCATGGTAGGTTGGTAGAGCAGCCCTTATGGCCTATACCGGTTATATCTACAAGGCTTTTTAGCTATACGTTATTGACCGAACCTGTTGTTTCGGCCATTTCTACACTAGTGAGATACTGACCACTGGAACCTCCTATGCACTTGACCATCAAGTTCAAGGATGATGCACGGCTAATCGTACCAGCGATGTACGTTTTATTGAGCGATTCTATTAGCTTAGGGCTTATCGGATCAACTAGCAGTTTGTGTTGCTGTAGAAAATCGATACCGAGGATTGGGGATGGAACGTCTGTAATAATGAAAGACCACGTGTAGGTATTCTGCAAACCGAAGTCCAAAGTCATTCGTTTACTGACGTGTGTAACAATGTTGGACTTATTAACGGCCTGGAGCGTAACTGCAGGGTCAGGATGTTGACGTTCCTGCGTAGACGGAGGGAGAACACCAACCTCTGCTCGTGTGTTGACCAAGAATGTAGTACCAGTATTTCTATCTGTTACATAAAACAAACGACTGGTAGATCGTAGATTGCCGACAGTAGAAGTCTTCATACATGACGTTATATCTTTTGGTATGGCCTGAAGCTTTCAAGGTGAACGGCACCGTCGTGCGTCGCTTCCGTAACTACGGTGGTACCAGCAAATATTATCGCTGTTAATGTTCGGCCATACAAATCTTTCTCTGAGTAGTTTGATAGTAGCGCTGTCATCAGGATGTGACAAGTTATGTAGCTTCTGGAATACTGTATGTCTCATAGGTGTTGAAACGAAGGGTCGATATTTACCTGTAGAGGTGTCACAGATGACTTTTGTCGTGCCAAATGAATTGCTTCGAGGCTTAGAGATGTTGTCTCAGAAGACATGATCTTTTCTAGTTCGGCGTCATCTCGTTGCAAGTTTGAGAGATGTTCGTAGTCGATGTCTGGGCATACAATGTTGCCAATGTGCATACGTGATAAAGCGTCTGGCACTTCATTGTTTTTACACTTTACATGTCGCTGATCGGAGGTGAACTGGGATATGAACTCGAGATGTCGTAGTTCGCGCAGAGAGTAATTATCCTGTTTTGACGATAAGGCTTTCGTCAGAGCTTTCTGGTCTGTTCGTCGAAAAGAGGGTTGTAAAAGGTCAGGAAACTGATTTACCAAGTCGGGATATGGTGGTGCTGGTGTGCGTGTGACCATCAAGTTCAAGGATGATGCACGGCTAATCGTACCAGCGATGTACGTTTTATTGAGCGATTCTATTAGCTTAGGGCTTATCGGATCAACTAGCAGTTTGTGTTGCTGTAGAAAATCGATACCGAGGATTGGGGATGGAACGTCTGTAATAATGAAAGACCACGTGTAGGTATTCTGCAAACCGAAGTCCAAAGTCATTCGTTTACTGACGTGTGTAACAATGTTGGACTTATTAACGGCCTGGAGCGTAACTGCAGGGTCAGGATGTTGACGTTCCTGCGTAGACGGAGGGAGAACACCAACCTCTGCTCGTGTGTTGACCAAGATTGTAGTACCAGTATTTCTATCTGTTACATAAAACAAACGACTGCTAGATCGTAGATTGCCGACAGTAGAAGTCTTCATACATGACGTTATATCTTTTGGTATGGCCTGAAGCTTTCAAGGTGAACGGCACCGTCGTGCGTCGCTTCCGTAACTACGGTGGTACCAGCAAATATTATCGCTGTTAATGTTCGGCCATACAAATCTTTCTCTGAGTAGTTTGATAGTAGCGCTGTCATCAGGATGTGACAAGTTATGTAGCTTCTGGAATACTGTATGTCTCATAGGTGTTGAAACGAAGGGTCGATATTTACCTGTAGAGGTGTCACAGATGACTTTTGTCGTGCCAAATGAATTGCTTCGAGGCTTAGAGATGTTGTCTCAGAAGACATGATCTTTTCTAGTTCGGCGTGTCAGCTACCGTCTCATAAACCGTTAATGCCCAGCTCTCGCTACGCTCGGGCCCACGCTGTTCTTTGAAGATTTTCGAAACGCTTAGTTATAACGGACGAAAAACCAAAACACCAATTGTTGACTTGAGTATTATGTATTGTTACACCAGCATATAAAAATCACTAAGCAAACTAAGAAAACTAAGGTCTGTAAACAAATATTACAATAATAAATCGTTATGTTACTTCTGACGATGTTTCACTCTTCTTTCTGAACAGCGACCGATGAGACGATGACTGTCGTATTGATGCCTCCGCGAAAATCGGGGAAGTTGATTTTGAGCAAACAACCAAGAATTGATCGTTCAATCTTCAACTCCATTGACACTCCCCGGCAAAAAAGGGATCCAACCCTTTTTTCCTTCACGACCAATGCACGTTGACTTGGATGCCATTGCGAGAACCTGGGTCACACGGACAGAGCTGAAATGGAAAACAAACAGAAAAGCCAACACACCACAAGCATACCCACAGCACAATCTCACACATCAATGACGACCTGCGCCTCCAGACAGAGACCTCCTCTTGACATCTTGCAACACAATCGCCACTTGCTAGAATGACTCTTGCAGAATGCAAAGTGACCATGGCAGCACCTCACGATACTCTACGCACATCCTCTTATCTACTCATTACCAATTACCACTGAAATCGCTTGTCACTCATTCTGCCTCAGTTCTAGTAGCGGTGACGCATGCGAGCCTCAGTCGTTTACACTCTTTCTCCCCGGCGTGTCGGACCGCAGCTAACAATTATCTCCGTGTGCATTTCATTCTCAGCAATAGCCTAGCCTCCCCGGCGTATACGACCCATCTGCTGTCCTTAACATCAATCAATTCATTCATGGATGTAGAAGACTCGAAACAACTTCAGAAGTAATCACGACGAAAATTTTAACAAAATTACGCAATAACAACAAGACACGAAAACAACAAGTAAACACAATGAATCCAAAAACACCAATTGATATGACACACCACACGTATATACAAATAGTACAAACAACCTCGCGATCATGTCTTGGTGGAATTCCTTTGAAGAATTGCAGGACTTACACCAGTACGCCTACAACCCTTCACAGGTTGACGATTGTAAGTTGTGGAATGTCCGGACACAAACAAGATTAACCAACAATTACATCAATTGGAACTCACACAACTATTTAACACAAACATATGTACAATCAACACATCAAATGTTGTGGATTCTGACACGACAAACTACCCTTGAAGAACTGTAGGACTTACAGCAGTACGCCTACATTCCTTCTCAGGTTGATGATCCAAGTGGAAGTCGTCCGGACACAAACAGAATTACCAACAGCTAGATGACAGATGATATCAATTCAGTATATACAATATGAACATATGTACAAAATCACACACCAAGCACATTGGACTGCTCATTGATGCGCTACCCTTTGAAGAACTGTAGGACTTACAGCAGTACGCCTACAACCCTTCTCAGGTTGACGCCCTAGGTTGGAAAATCGTCGCAGAGTTCATTTGCTAACTTCCTTCTATCAGCTATATCCTCAAATCTGAACGGCAACACGCCCATGTCATTGTATCGTAGAATATAGATGACCAACAAACACACGACATATCTCATCAACCAAGTATAGAAACAGAGTAATTTACACCAAAGATAATAACATTCAAATAGTAACTTGAAACTAGAAATGCCTTTATTCGTGCAAGTCAATTTAACAATAACTCTCTCCTTTACACTTGGCTTATCCACACTAAACTGACCATTGATATTCGTCCTTTCAAACGAACTGATACTACCATAGTCATTGCACAAGATACTTGAGTTGATGGGCATCTGTTTCATTGTGGATGAAAACACCAACGATGACTGAGTGACACAAGGTGATGAACTTAGTGGTGGATCAGAAGCTGTTCTTGTTCGGCTCTCAGATAGTTGTCCAACTGCAAGATTACCACCACTGCTGTCTTTCACTACTAGTTCGGGTTTAGCACTATCATCTGATGATAGGTGGGCTACACGCTGATCAATTACACTGACTGTCTCACAAGTATGCACACCTTCTGGAACTGCATCTGCGTTCAATTCTACTTCACGTTGTAGTTGTACAGAACCTTTATTTAACTTAGCAGTAGTAGGCATATCCCTCATCTCATCATGATCAACCAAAGACAAATCTGCACTATCATGATCATTACCACAAATATTCAATTTACCGTCAACTTCATCATTTTCAAACTCTTTAATAACAGAAGTAGACAATTTTGGTTCCTCCTCAAAAATCATTAAAGGTTTTATAACTTCACTCTGACTAGTATACTTTGTAAACTTGTGGAGTCAGAACTGCACTCTGAAGCAGTAACTCTATTCTGTGACACTCTATTCAACAACGGCTTACCAGTTGCAACTACAGACTTCTTCACAACACCGTTATCGTCACACAATTCGGAGTCAGACCTGGAGTTTACATTTAGCTTATCACTGAACTTGCTCACTGGTTCACAGTTCACTTCTGTATGCACCTCTTGCACACGTGTAAACACAACCGTGTTTGTCTTGCATCTTGTAACTTATCTGTTGAGGATGTACTACGAAACCTGTTACACTCACTAGGTCTATATGCATTACTAGACATCATGGAGCCTTCTCGATATCCACCTCTCTGAGGCTTATTCGTCATCAATGAGTGCGTTTTACCCTCAGACTGCTCTATTCTAGGGGTGAGATCTAATAGACTGGCGAACTTGCTCATAGATTGATTGACACTAGTATTTACCAGTTTCAGGATATCATCAAACTTTGGCTCGATACCCTCATCCTCCATACGGGAGCTTATCTTCACCCACTTCCTTTGCAGTCGAGTAGGTAGACGTCTTGCTATTACTTCTAGTATAAAACTCGAGTTGAGGTCACTCATTCGATTCATCGAAATCATTCCATTCTTGTAAATTAGCAAATTATCTAAAAACTCAGTGAGTGCCTGGGAGTCATCCTGTAATTGACCACCATTACCCTTAACAGCCTCGAATAATTTCCCTGCAATCATCGAAGGTCTTCCAAACCTTTGACGTAATATGCTCATAGCCTCATCGTAGCCCTCTTTTGGCTTCATAAACTTACAACACTGTATAGCTCTTGCAGCATCTCCAGTGCAATATCTCATCAAATACATTAACTTCAATTCATCATTTAATAAAAAACCACTCAACATGATCTCAAACTCCTTTACAAATTGTAAATAATCAGCCGGGTTTCCATCAAAACACCGTGGTTCAAATTTAGGGAGTTTGATGTTCCTATTATCCCTGAACGGCGAAACAGTAACATCAACCATGTCATGCTTAACATCAGACACATCGTTACAATTAACAGACAAGTCACCATGACTTACTTTCCTGTTTGCATCCAAGACACTCTGTCCCTTCTTTGACCCAGGCATTGTTGAACTTGACCCAATTCCAAAAAGTTCCAGATATTGCTTGTTCAAAGAGGACTTGACCGGCACCAGGAAAATGAACGGCGACTATCCAAACTTTCACCAACTGTTTGAATCCGCCAGATCTGTTTCTATCGTCAGAAACTGTCAGCCCCGTCTCATAAACCGTTAATGCCCAGCTCTCGCTACGCTCGGGCCCACGCTGTTCTTGAAGATTTTCAGAAACGCTTAGTTATAACGGACGCAAAAACCAAAACACCGATTGTTGCTTGATATTTGTATTGTTACACCAACATATAAAAGGAATAAGCAAACTAAGAAACTAAGGTCTGTAAACAAATATTACAATAATAAATCGTTATGTTACTTCTGACGATGTTTCACTCTTCTTTCTGAACAGCGACCGATGAGACGATGACTGTCGTATTGATGCCTCCGCGAAAATCGAGGAAGTTGATTTTGAGCAAACAACCAAGAATTGATCGTTCAATCTTCAACTCCATTGACAACGGCGTCATCTCGTTGCAAGTTTGAGAGATGTTCGTAGTCGATGTCTGGGCATACAATGTTGCCAATGTGCATACGTGATAAAGCGTCTGGCACTTCATTGTTTTTACACTTTACATGTCGCTGATCGGAGGTGAACTGGGATATGAACTCGAGATGTCGTAGTTCGCGCAGAGAGTAATTATCCTGTTTTGACGATAAGGCTTTCGTCAAAGCTTTCTGGTCTGTTCGTCGAAAAGAGGGTTGTAAAAGGTCAGGAAACTGATTTACCAAGTCGGGATATGGTGGTGCTGGTGTGCGTGTGACCATCAAGTTCAAGGATGATGCACGGCTAATCGTACCAGCGATGTACGTTTTATTGAGCGATTCTATTAGCTTAGGGCTTATCGGATCAACTAGCAGTTTGTGTTGCTGTAGAAAATCGATACCGAGGATTGGGGATGGAACGTCTGTAATAATGAAAGACCACGTGTAGGTATTCTGCAAACCGAAGTCCAAAGTCATTCGTTTACTGACGTGTGTAACAATGTTGGACTTATTAACGGCCTGGAGCGTAACTGCAGGGTCAGGATGTTGACGTTCCTGCGTAGACGGAGGGAGAACACCAACCTCTGCTCGTGTGTTGACCAAGAATGTAGTACCAGTATTTCTATCTGTTACATAAAACAAACGACTGCTAGATCGTAGATTGCCGACAGTAGAAGTCTTCATACATGACGTTATATCTTTTGGTATGGCCTGAAGCTTTCAAGGTGAACGGCACCGTCGTGCGTCGCTTCCGTAACTACGGTGGTACCAGCAAATATTATCGCTGTTAATGTTCGGCCATACAAATCTTTCTCTGAGTAGTTTGATAGTAGCGCTGTCATCAGGATGTGACAAGTTATGTAGCTTCTGGAATACTGTATGTCTCATAGGTGTTGAAACGAAGGGTCGATATTTACCTGTAGAGGTGTCACAGATGACTTTTGTCGTGCCAAATGAATTGCTTCGAGGCTTAGAGATGTTGTCTCAGAAGACATGATCTTTTCTAGTTCGGCGTCATCTCGTTGCAAGTTTGAGAGATGTTCGTAGTCGATGTCTGGGCATACAATGTTGCCAATGTGCATACGTGATAAAGCGTCTGGCACTTCATTGTTTTTACACTTTACATGTCGCTGATCGGAGGTGAACTGGGATATGAACTCGAGATGTCGTAGTTCGCGCAGAGAGTAATTATCCTGTTTTGACGATAAGGCTTTCGTCAAAGCTTTCTGGTCTGTTCGTCGAAAAGAGGGTTGTAAAAGGTCAGGAAACTGATTTACCAAGTCGGGATATGGTGGTGCTGGTGTGCGTGTGACCATCAAGTTCAAGGATGATGCACGGCTAATCGTACCAGCGATGTACGTTTTATTGAGCGATTCTATTAGCTTAGGGCTTATCGGATCAACTAGCAGTTTGTGTTGCTGTAGAAAATCGATACCGAGGATTGGGGATGGAACGTCTGTAATAATGAAAGACCACGTGTAGGTATTCTGCAAACCGAAGTCCAAAGTCATTCGTTTACTGACGTGTGTAACAATGTTGGACTTATTAACGGCCTGGAGCGTAACTGCAGGGTCAGGATGTTGACGTTCCTGCGTAGACGGAGGGAGAACACCAACCTCTGCTCGTGTGTTGACCAAGAATGTAGTACCAGTATTTCTATCTGTTACATAAAACAAACGACTGGTAGATCGTAGATTGCCGACAGTAGAAGTCTTCATACATGACGTTATATCTTTTGGTATGGCCTGAAGCTTTCAAGGTGAACGGCACCGTCGTGCGTCGCTTCCGTAACTACGGTGGTACCAGCAAATATTATCGCTGTTAATGTTCGGCCATACAAATCTTTCTCTGAGTAGTTTGATAGTAGCGCTGTCATCAGGATGTGACAAGTTATGTAGCTTCTGGAATACTGTATGTCTCATAGGTGTTGAAACGAAGGGTCGATATTTACCTGTAGAGGTGTCACAGATGACTTTTGTCGTGCCAAATGAATTGCTTCGAGGCTTAGAGATGTTGTCTCAGAAGACATGATCTTTTCTAGTTCGGCGTCATCTCGTTGCAAGTTTGAGAGATGTTCGTAGTCGATGTCTGGGCATACAATGTTGCCAATGTGCATACGTGATAAAGCGTCTGGCACTTCATTGTTTTTACACTTTACATGTCGCTGATCGGAGGTGAACTGGGATATGAACTCGAGATGTCGTAGTTCGCGCAGAGAGTAATTATCCTGTTTTGACGATAAGGCTTTCGTCAAAGCTTTCTGGTCTGTTCGTCGAAAAGAGGGTTGTAAAAGGTCAGGAAACTGATTTACCAAGTCGGGATATGGTGGTGCTGGTGTGCGTGTGACCATCAAGTTCAAGGATGATGCACGGCTAATCGTACCAGCGATGTACGTTTTATTGAGCGATTCTATTAGCTTAGGGCTTATCGGATCAACTAGCAGTTTGTGTTGCTGTAGAAAATCGATACCGAGGATTGGGGATGGAACGTCTGTAATAATGAAAGACCACGTGTAGGTATTCTGCAAACCGAAGTCCAAAGTCATTCGTTTACTGACGTGTGTAACAATGTTGGACTTATTAACGGCCTGGAGCGTAACTGCAGGGTCAGGATGTTGACGTTCCTGCGTAGACGGAGGGAGAACACCAACCTCTGCTCGTGTGTTGACCAAGAATGTAGTACCAGTATTTCTATCTGTTACATAAAACAAACGACTGGTAGATCGTAGATTGCCGACAGTAGAAGTCTTCATACATGACGTTATATCTTTTGGTATGGCCTGAAGCTTTCAAGGTGAACGGCACCGTCGTGCGTCGCTTCCGTAACTACGGTGGTACCAGCAAATATTATCGCTGTTAATGTTCGGCCATACAAATCTTTCTCTGAGTAGTTTGATAGTAGCGCTGTCATCAGGATGTGACAAGTTATGTAGCTTCTGGAATACTGTATGTCTCATAGGTGTTGAAACGAAGGGTCGATATTTACCTGTAGAGGTGTCACAGATGACTTTTGTCGTGCCAAATGAATTGCTTCGAGGCTTAGAGATGTTGTCTCAGAAGACATGATCTTTTCTAGTTCGGCGTCATCTCGTTGCAAGTTTGAGAGATGTTCGTAGTCGATGTCTGGGCATACAATGTTGCCAATGTGCATACGTGATAAAGCGTCTGGCACTTCATTGTTTTTACACTTTACATGTCGCTGATCGGAGGTGAACTGGGATATGAACTCGAGATGTCGTAGTTCGCGCAGAGAGTAATTATCCTGTTTTGACGATAAGGCTTTCGTCAAAGCTTTCTGGTCTGTTCGTCGAAAAGAGGGTTGTAAAAGGTCAGGAAACTGATTTACCAAGTCGGGATATGGTGGTGCTGGTGTGCGTGTGACCATCAAGTTCAAGGATGATGCACGGCTAATCGTACCAGCGATGTACGTTTTATTGAGCGATTCTATTAGCTTAGGGCTTATCGGATCAACTAGCAGTTTGTGTTGCTGTAGAAAATCGATACCGAGGATTGGGGATGGAACGTCTGTAATAATGAAAGACCACGTGTAGGTATTCTGCAAACCGAAGTCCAAAGTCATTCGTTTACTGACGTGTGTAACAATGTTGGACTTATTAACGGCCTGGAGCGTAACTGCAGGGTCAGGATGTTGACGTTCCTGCGTAGACGGAGGGAGAACACCAACCTCTGCTCGTGTGTTGACCAAGAATGTAGTACCAGTATTTCTATCTGTTACATAAAACAAACGACTGGTAGATCGTAGATTGCCGACAGTAGAAGTCTTCATACATGACGTTATATCTTTTGGTATGGCCTGAAGCTTTCAAGGTGAACGGCACCGTCGTGCGTCGCTTCCGTAACTACGGTGGTACCAGCAAATATTATCGCTGTTAATGTTCGGCCATACAAATCTTTCTCTGAGTAGTTTGATAGTAGCGCTGTCATCAGGATGTGACAAGTTATGTAGCTTCTGGAATACTGTATGTCTCATAGGTGTTGAAACGAAGGGTCGATATTTACCTGTAGAGGTGTCACAGATGACTTTTGTCGTGCCAAATGAATTGCTTCGAGGCTTAGAGATGTTGTCTCAGAAGACATGATCTTTTCTAGTTCGGCGTCATCTCGTTGCAAGTTTGAGAGATGTTCGTAGTCGATGTCTGGGCATACAATGTTGCCAATGTGCATACGTGATAAAGCGTCTGGCACTTCATTGTTTTTACACTTTACATGTCGCTGATCGGAGGTGAACTGGGATATGAACTCGAGATGTCGTAGTTCGCGCAGAGAGTAATTATCCTGTTTTGACGATAAGGCTTTCGTCAAAGCTTTCTGGTCTGTTCGTCGAAAAGAGGGTTGTAAAAGGTCAGGAAACTGATTTACCAAGTCGGGATATGGTGGTGCTGGTGTGCGTGTGACCATCAAGTTCAAGGATGATGCACGGCTAATCGTACCAGCGATGTACGTTTTATTGAGCGATTCTATTAGCTTAGGGCTTATCGGATCAACTAGCAGTTTGTGTTGCTGTAGAAAATCGATACCGAGGATTGGGGATGGAACGTCTGTAATAATGAAAGACCACGTGTAGGTATTCTGCAAACCGAAGTCCAAAGTCATTCGTTTACTGACGTGTGTAACAATGTTGGACTTATTAACGGCCTGGAGCGTAACTGCAGGGTCAGGATGTTGACGTTCCTGCGTAGACGGAGGGAGAACACCAACCTCTGCTCGTGTGTTGACCAAGATTGTAGTACCAGTATTTCTATCTGTTACATAAAACAAACGACTGCTAGATCGTAGATTGCCGACAGTAGAAGTCTTCATACATGACGTTATATCTTTTGGTATGGCCTGAAGCTTTCAAGGTGAACGGCACCGTCGTGCGTCGCTTCCGTAACTACGGTGGTACCAGCAAATATTATCGCTGTTAATGTTCGGCCATACAAATCTTTCTCTGAGTAGTTTGATAGTAGCGCTGTCATCAGGATGTGACAAGTTATGTAGCTTCTGGAATACTGTATGTCTCATAGGTGTTGAAACGAAGGGTCGATATTTACCTGTAGAGGTGTCACAGATGACTTTTGTCGTGCCAAATGAATTGCTTCGAGGCTTAGAGATGTTGTCTCAGAAGACATGATCTTTTCTAGTTCGGCGTCATCTCGTTGCAAGTTTGAGTCTTGTTCGTTTGCGGTATTTGGGCATGGAGTCTGTCAGTTTGCATACGTGAATAATTTGCATGCATTATCCTACGGAGGTTTCTTTAGTTTGCATGCGTTATTTGTTTATATCAGCGTTCACTTATTTCCTCGTAGCTCTTCATTTTTATTAATGTGCATTGACTTTGTTGCTACTCGACGCTCACCTCGTGAATCCTGAATGCACTTGCGAAGACAATGTTTATGCGTGCCTATACAATTGGTGTGCCCTACGTAGCTAGGGAATTAAATGTACCTTACTTATATTATCTTTACTAAATACGCTTATTAATCTTATGTGTAACTTATCGGATTGATGATGCCTGTAAACTGGCGTCCCTTATGTAAAAAATGAGAATATATATTATTATTTATAAGAGTATGATCGTGTATCATAGCCGTAGTCAAATTTAAAAATTGTGTCAAGGTAATATTCAACAGTGAATTGACAAATGTTTGCGAAGTACGTATAAAATCGGTCTGTGTATACATATAATACAATTATACAAATTAGATTAAAAAGCATGTTTGCAGTTGGTATAGGGGTACTACATTCTTTCCTTCCGTCCTCTTCTGTGTGTGGCTAAGTATTTACATCCTACTGAATTTTTAATCAGGTTTTCGGGGTGTTAATGGTAATTTATTTTGTTAGTCGTAGTAAGCTCTAATTTGTTAAAGAGGGATGTCTTTTCGAAACGGCATTTATAAGAATTTCATACACTGAGGTAAACATATTTATTTTATACATTTTTTAAGTAATTCAGGAAATTTAAGTGGTGAGTTAATGCAATATATTGTCAAGAAGTATATTATGTTTTGGTTCGTCTTCCTGATTTTATTTCGTTTAGTACACAAATATTCATCAGTCGAGATCTTTATTCATAACTGATCTCTCCTTGAATGAAATTGTGTAATGGATTCCGTTTCCACTCGAAAGCCTGCATAACACGTGATGTTTGTCGATAGTCTTCTCGTCGTATGTCTAATCTGTCTCTATCACCGTGTGCACATTTTCGGGCGGCAGTCCCTGGGTACGTTCGTCGACAGTTTTCTTGTCAATCCTCTCTGGTCTTCCGATCTTAAGTATGGAGCTAAGGTAGCTGTCAATAGAAGTTTGCAGCCTGTTGGAGATACTTTAGATGACTCGCCAAGCCCTTTAACTACACAGAAGAGCCGACTTGACACTTATTGCACAGTAACTCAGATAAACTGAGTTGTGGATCTTACACGTAACCCAACCGTTTGATTTATATAGGGTTAGTGTAGAGAAATATCTAGCGAGCTGAGTAACATAACAAGTATGTGAATAAAAATCTAAGTTAATGAGATAATAGTGTAACAGTATATTATAAAATACAATAATGAGTTACATTAATTAAAAGGTTACTTGGCTATACGATTAAAGTACACGGCTATATATTATTAATATAATCTACAAACCTTCACTGCTGGAGTCATGTCTACTGGTAGAAGCTGTGTACCAGTTGTAGAATTGTCTTCGGATGAGGGTAATAGGTTCCTGCAAAAATCCAAAGTATACAACACGGTCATGAGTGAAGCAAGTAGACAGTATAGACTAGTGAGAAGAAGAAACGGTCAGCAGTACACCATACTTTAGATTGTACTCGGAAGTTATCTATATTCCTACATGAATCGTCTTAAGCATGTACAATGTCTGTAATTTCATCATCTAAAAAGAGTGTACAGTCATATATTTCACTTACTCCACAAAGGTTCATTTTGTCTTCATCGTTGTGAAACTCTGTAAAGAACTAAGCTACAGTTTACCCAAGGCGTTTTCGAAATCGGGTGCAGAAAAACTATCCTGTGTGACTACAAAGAGGAAGAGTCGGAGCTGTAGCGGTAAATAGTTCCCCAAAATTATTGACCACCGCGATCATCACTGAACATTGATGATCAGATCTTGCGTTAGCATACCCCGTACAATCTGCGAACGTCGATGCCGTCAGCCTCTAAAGAGCTTTATATATATAATAATAATAATAATAATAATAATAATAATATATTCTCATTTTGTACATGAGAGACGCCAGTTTACAGGCATCATCAATATGATAAATTACATATACGATTAGCAATCATAATTAATAATAATGTTTTAATAAAATACACATTTTTTCCTACTTGTGTAGGACACACCAAATATACAGGCATGGATAAGCATTATATAAATTTCATAAATTTGGTTTATGGTTAAGTTACATGGTTGCTGGCGTTTTTTTCTTAGGTCTGTGGGAACAATATGATAACCAGTCATTCAATGGAGCACGTCATGAAATATAGGAATATTAACTTCGCATTAACAAAAAAACCCAAGTAAGTTTTGGATGGATTAAAAATACTTGGGAAAAAATAAAGCTTGAAGTTATTCCACAATATAACAAGTCATTCAATGGAGCACATCATGAAATATAGGAATATTGTCTTCGCATTAACAAAAAAACCCAAGTAAGTTTTGGATGGATTAAAAATACTTGGGAAAAAATAAAGCTTGAAGTAATTCCTCAATATAACTTGGGTGTGTACAAATCCGAATCTCATTTTTGATTTGATTTATATCCAAATTGGGTAATAAGGAAGCTATTTTTACAGATACGATCAGTTATGTTATAAGCTACAATCGTGACGTTGTATTACAAATTGATACTTTTCCATTGGTATAAGAGTATATTCCACAAATGTAATCCAGGTTGCGTCGTGGAGAAAGTTAATTCGTTATTAACCAGGCAACTGAAAGATACGGGACCAATAATGTTTGCAGATCATTTGTCATTGTAAATGGTCAAATATCCACATTATTCATTCTCATTCAAAAAGTCAAATGGAAGCTGAAATGGTGAGAGAAAAAAGAAGACAAACAACAGCAACGCAAAAGAAAGCAACGGGAGTCCTTAAGGAGTGATTAATAAATATATACATATATATTCTGTTTAGTAACTGTGGTTATTTTGGTACACAAACTAACTAGTCCCGTTATGCTAACTTTTATATTATGTGTAAACTAATATTACTGTCCTGTGTAGAAATGTTAATCATCTAGTTCCAATAATATTAAAATTTATAATTGTAGTTTGTTGTAACTACACGTTTAAAGAACTTAAAATATCTATGTAGGGTGAAAAAGAAGGTGTAAGAGTCAGGCGCAAAAGTGCATTGTCATCTTTGAGTAGTCTGGTGACTGAGGAGATGAACACTGGAAGTGTGTTTGCATCGCGCACATTAGCTGGTAGTCTATTCCAAATGACTGAAAACTTATTTAAGAAGAAGTTGTACCGCACGTAAGTCTGACAGTGCTCCATAGCAGCTAGGTTGTGATGATTTCTAAGATTGTAACTGATGACAGCGGTAGGTTTAGTTATTGGCTCGGAGGAATGCAAGAGAAGATTAGTTAGCTTATAGTAAAAGATAAGGTTTAGCTTAAGGCGTCTTTTCCAGAGGGGTTCTAATCTTAGTCTTACGCATCGCTCATGGTATTCCAGACCACTTTCTAAACCAAGAGTTCTTGAGGTAAACTGCCGTTGCACTCCCTCTAATTTAAGCTTGTCATTTTGTCTTAGTCCGCTAAGAATAAACGGGCAGTATTCTAAGATAGGTCGGACACATACTTTGTATAATAAAACCCTAGTTTCACAACAAAAGAAATTGCGTGTTATGCATCCTATCAGCCTTCGCGTTTTACGTCTGGCATAATCAGTCTGTTCAGCGAACGTTAGGTTACTAGAGTATCTAATACCGAGATCTACGACTGAGTTGAGCTTAGCTAGTTTTCGCCCATTTATTTCAAGAGTTAGATCAAGGTTACTGTTGCCGATACAAATCCAGCCGCATTTGTCAATGTTAAAATTTAGACAGGATTCAGCACACCATGTTGCAAGACTACTTAGTTCAAGATGTATTTTAGTAACCATATCGCTTAATTCATGAGTGTAGCAGGAGTAGACGACTTTGAGGTCGTCAGCATATAGGAATGGTTTGCCTAAGGTGAAGCACTTGCAAATGCTGTTAATGTAGACTGTGAATAAAAGTGGACCTAGGACACTACCTTGCACGACCCCACTTGAGATCTGCCTAGGATGAGACAATACAGATCCAACTTTGGTTATTTGTACCCTGTTGCTTAGAAATGATTTTAACCAGTTCAGTAATGGGTTGCGAATTCCACAAGAGTACAGCTTCTCAAAGAGAATACTGTGAGATACCATGTCAAATGCCCTAGATATATCGAAGTAGAGAACAACGACTAGCTTACGTGCTTCGCGACTACTAGTGATGCAGTTGAAAAAGTCGAAGTGGCAAGTAACGCAGGATCTATTTTTGAGAAATCCGTGTTGAGACCTTGTAACAAGATCTTCCCTAATTAGGTAGTCTGACAATTGATCTTTTACAACTTTCTCCATGATTCGTGAGATAACTGGGGTTATATTTATGGGTCTGTAATTGCGGACGTTTGCCCTATCACCAGATTTGTAATGTGGAATTATGAAGCTAGTTTTCCACTCACTAGGGTAAGTGCCAGTGTCCATAGATATTGAGAAGAATTTAAGAAGTAACAAGGGTATATCACACCCACTGTTTTTGAAAATTATCGAAGCGAGGCCATCCGGTCCCGTACTAGTGGAAGGTTTAAGGCTTTTAATTGCTTGTACTATTAACTGATTAGTGAACACAATGCTTTCAAGGGAAGAGATAGTAAGGGGAGCGGTTTCACCAGGCATATGTGTTTCTAAACTAAAGTTTGCAAACCAATCACTGAAAGTTCACAGATAGTGGCAGGTTCATTGTAGATTACTTTGTCGTGAAGTAAGTATGGGATTTCCCTCGCCGACTGCATTCGTTTTTTAAGAAGTGCCGTTAAGTTATAAACTTTGGAGGTACTTTCAAGTGCCGTTAACTCTTCGTCGAGGTCCTTTTGAGAGCGTAGGCGCTTGAGAGATTCAAGAGACTCGTGGATTGAGAGCAATAGTGATATGTCCTTAGTGGAATAGTACTGTTTCTTCAGTTTCCTTAACTTATTACGGTGTGCCCTTGGAATATATTCAGTTCGGTGTCTACTTAATTTCACTATTTTCTTTGGAGCAACTGTATCTAGACAAAGGGTAACATTCCTGTAAAACAGGGTTACTAAGGCCTCCAGGGAGTCAGTGGTAAAATAGTCATCCCATTGACAGAGTCGAATAAGTTCTTGGACTAATCCCCAGTCTGTATATTTGTAACTACGACATATTGTGCTTCCTGAGTCTTGTTTGTTTCCTGTATTTAGTGGTGAGAAAGGCAGAGAGCAGAGTACCATTCTATGGTCACTACTGGAAAATCGATTACCAACATACGTGGATACTGGGATTGTGTCATGACAAAAAACAAGGTCCAACATGTTGTCACCACGAGTAGGTGTCTGGACGTGTTGTTGCCATCCATAACAGTCTATAGTGGCAAGTAATTCGTCGAAGCGTTGGGGGCCGGAACTAGTTAGCCAATTGACTTCTGGAAGATTGAAGTCCCCTGCAATTATTTTGTAATTAGCACTAAACGAGGATGCGTGTGCAAACGATTTAGCTAATAACGCATCAGTTTCTTTTGTTGAGCTTGGTGCTCGATAAACACAGCCTATGAGAAGTTTGTACTTATCTCCATGTAAGACAACCCAGAGTGAGTCAGGTACATTATTCATTGTTTCATCTTCCACCTTACTGACTACAAATGAGCTATGTATATATATGAGACATCCTCCACCACGCTTGCAATCTCTGTTTGCACGGTGTACAGTGTAATCATCGATACCTATATGCACATCAAGTACAGAGGATGAGCACCATGATTCAGTAATCAGAGCTACAGTAGGCTTGGCGACTAATAATAATGTCCTTAGTTCAGATATCTTATTGATTAAGGAACGTGCATTAATTAGCAATATCGTGAATAAGTCACGGGATACTACAAACTGGCTTAAAATGTCACCATAACCTAAATCTATTTGTGCGTCAGCACCGCAAGAATTTATGAATGAAAAGGAGGTCGGACTGGGTGTCTGTACATCGGGTTGGTGTGCAATGAGGTGGTCCTAGGTGCCATGGGTCGTACCAGTGATTCGGGACACCTGGAAAATTTACCATGTGTTCCTGGATATAAGGGTAGTACAGGTTGGGCCTAGGTTGACGGTTAAAAGGCATAGCATCAAAAGGTCTACCCATCCAACTGCTATTCGTCATACCGGTATACACCTTCGGGTTGTTTTTATAACTTAAAGGGAATTGTGAAGGAAGGTGCTTTGGCTGCAAGACTTTAGGAGTCTTGGAGCCTGACTTTCTATAAGGTGGAGCATGCGGAACACCTCCAGATATACTTATGTTTCGAGAGGAGTTTTTCGTAACAAGTGATGGTTTGTTGGCATTCTTACTCTCAGCAGGCTTATTGAATACAAAGTATTCTTCCCCATCATTAGTCTCAACCCTGCGAAATTTGTTCATCGTGGTGAGGTTACTACGTTTGGGGGGAAATTTCTTAGAACAACTTGCAGAAGTTCTAGTCATTTTAACATCTTTCGATGAGGCTTTATTTACAGGGGTACTGGTATCTAAATCAGTTCCTAGTTCCATTGGCAGGTGTGGTTGTTGTGTAGTTTGCTGAATGCTAGTTTCAGCACTAGGTGTCTGTTGCTGTGCACGATCCTTATTTGGTAAATCTAAGCTAGAGGAGGTGACCAGGTTATTACTACGCATTATTCTGCGCTGACACGGTGTTTTATCCTGAGCTACGGTTATAGACTTATAACTGCTATTCAGTCTTAAGTGATCCTGACATTTAGTAAACTTACTAGCATCAAGGGAATTACTGAATTTAAAAATGATTGGGCAATTAGCCTGGTTAGACTTTTTACGAAGTCGTTTGCATTCACATGGAACACTAGCCATGCCGCAACAAATCAGGATTTTGTGTCTTACAGTTTTCAGGGGCAGAGAATCTGGGACGTTGTAAACTATAGCTTGGTGAGAAGAGGTTATACGCTTCATCACCTCCGTAGCCAAGCAGTCAATCAGATTTTCAGCTTTATTTAGGTTGTCTGGAGATATTTTAGGATGCCTTTCTAAAAGACAGGCTATTGGGTCTAAATTCAAAAGCTTATTTTGAGTTACATCCAGTAAACACTTAACCTGACCAATATCAGACCGGCTCTCCGTGGTATTTGAGATTGGCAGTGACATACTATCAAACTGATCTAATTTTTTCTGAATTTCACTTACTTGCCTCTGCATATCTTTCAAAAGGAGGTTTAGTTTACAGAACTCAGAGTTCTCTAACAGAACATCTTTCACCTGTATCACAGGAGTGAGATCTGCACTCAAACCATTTTGAGAGCTAGTAGTTGATACTGTATTACCAGGCGGTAATGCAGTTATAACCGAATTTAAGCCACTATCTAAAACAATTGTGTTTCTACGAACACGTTTTTTAGAGATTTGGACCATAATTTCAAGAATTATATGACAATAAGCAGTAAATAAATTTCAGAGCAAACACGTGCAAAAACGTCACCAATTTCGAACGTACCGCCAGACCAATAGTGTACAATGTCTGTAATTTCATCATCTAAAAAGAGTGTACAGTCATATATTTCACTTACTCCACAAAGGTTCATTTTGTCTTCATCGTTGTGAAACTCTGTAAAGAACTAAACTACAGTTTACCCAAGGCGTTTTCGAAATCGGGTGCAGAAAAACTATCCTGTGTGACTACAAAGAGGAAGAGTCGGAGCTGTAGCGGTAAATAGTTCCCCAAAATTATTGACCACCGCGATCATCACTGAACATTGATGATCAGATCTTGCGTTAGCATACCCCGTACAATCTGCGAACGTCGATGCCGTCAGCCTCTAAAGAGCTTTATATATATATGTCAGCCACGTCTCGTAAACCGTTAATGCCTAGCTCTTGCTACGCTCGGGCTCACGCTGTTCCTTGAAGTTTCTCAGAAACGCTTAGTAATAACGAACGAAAAAGCCAAAACGCCAATTGGTGACTCGAGGATTCTTTATTGTTACACCAACATATAAACAATGTTATAACTAAGGTCTGTGAACAAATATTACAATAATGAATCACAATATTACTTCTGACGGTTTTCTACTGACTTCTTTCTGAACAGCGACCGATGAGACGATGACTGTCGTATTGATGCCTCCGCGAAAATTGGGGGAGTTGGTTTTGAGCAAACAACCATGAATTGATCGTTCAATCTTCAACTACATTGACACTCCCGGCAAAAAAGGGATCTATTCCTTTTTTCCATCACGACCAATACACGTTGACTTTGATGCCATTGCGAGAACCTGGGTCACACGGAAAGAGCTGAAATGGAAAACAAACAGAAAAGCCAACACATCACAAGCATACCCACAGCACAATCTCACACATCAATGACGACCTGTGCCTTCCAGTTAAAGGCATCCTCTTGCAACACAATCGCCACTTGCTAGAATGACTCTTGCAAAATGCAACGTGACCATAGCACCACCTCACGATACTCTACGCTCATCCTCTTATCTACTCAGTACCAATTACCACTGAAATCGCTTGTCACTCATTCTGCCTCAATTCTAGTAACGGTGACGTATGCGAGCCTCAGTCGTCTACACTTTCGCTCCCCGGCATGTGGGATTGCAGCTAACAATTATCTCCGTGTGCATTTCATTCTCAGCAATAGCCTAACCTCCCCGGCGTATACGACCCATCTGCTGTCTCTAACATCAATCAATTCATTCACGGATGTAGAAGACAAGAAATCACTTCAGTAGTAATCACGACGAAAATTTTAACAAAATTACGCAATAACAACAAGGTACGAAAACAACGAGTAAACACAATGAATCCAAAAACACCGATTGATATGACACACCACACATATATACAAACAGTACACACAAACTCGTGGATCATGTCTTGATGGAATTCCTTTGAAGAATCGCAGGACTTACACCAGTACGCCTACAACCCTTCACAGGTTGACGATTGTAAGTTGTGGAATGTCCGGACACAAACAAGATTAACCAACAATTACATCAATTGGAACTCACACAATTATTTAACACAAACATATGTACAATCAACACATCAAATATTGTGTATTCTGGCACGGCAAACTACCCTTGAAGAACTGTAGGACTTACAGCAGTACGCCTACATTCCTTCTCAGGTTGATGATCCAAGTGGAAGTCGTCCGGACACAAACAGAATTACCAACAGCTAGATGACAGATGATATCAATTCAGTATATACAATATGAACATATGTACAAAATCACACACCAATCACATTGGACTGCTCATTGATGCGCTACCCTTTGGAGAATTGTAGGACTTACAGCAGTACGCCTACAACCCTTCTCAGGTTGACGCCCTAGGTTTGAAAATCGTTGCAGAGTTCATTTGCTGACTTCCTTCTATCAGCTATATCCTCAAATCTGAACGGTAACACGCTCATGTCATTGTATCGTAGAATATAGATGACGAGAAACCATACGACGTATCTGGTCAACCAAGCGTAGAAACAGAGTAATTTACACCAAAGATAATAACATTCAAATAGTAACTTGAAACTAGAAATGCCTTTATTTATGCACGTCAATTTAACAATTACTCTTTCGTTTACACTTGGCTTATTCTCACTAAACTGAGCAATATCTTTTGTCTTTTCAAATGCACCAATACTATCAAAATCATTGCACAAGATACTTGAGTTCATGGGCGTCTTTTCCATTGTGGATGACAACACCAACGACGACTGATTGATACCAGTTGAGGAACTTAGCGGTGGATCAGAAGCTGTTGTTGTTCGGCTTTCAGAAAATTCTCTAACTGCATGATTACTACCTTTTCTGTCTTTTACAATTAGCTCAGGTTTAGCAATAGCATCTGATGATAGATGGGCTACATGCTGATCAATCACACTGACGGTCTCACAAGTATGTATGCCTTCTGCAACTGCATCTGCATTTATTTCTACTTCACGTTGTAGTTGTACAGAACCTTTAATTAACTTAGCAGTAGTAGGCATATCCCTCATCTCATCATGATCAACCAAAGACAAATGTGCACTATCATGATCATTATCGGGAATATTCAATTTACCATCATCTATCTGGTCGACTTCATCATTTTCAAACTCTTTATTAATAGCAGTAGATGATTTGGGTTCTTCCTCACAAATCCCTAAAGATTTCATACCTTCACTCTGACTAGTAATACCTTGTAAACTTGTGGAGTCAGAACTGCACTCTGAAGCAATAACTCTCTTCTGTGACACTCTATTTAACAATGGCTTACCAGTTGCAACTGCAGACTTCTTGACCGCACCGTTATCGTCACACAATTCGGAGTCAGGCCTGGTGTTTACATTTAGCTTATCACTGAACTTGCTCACTGGTTCACAGTTCACCTTTGTGTGCACCTCTCGCAAACGTGTAAAACACAACCGTGTTTGTCTTGCATCTTGTAACTTATCTGTTGAGGATGTACTACGAAACCTGTTACACTCACTAGGTCTATATGCATTACTAGACACAATAGAGCCTTCTCGATATCCACCTCTCTGAGACCCTTTCGTCATCAGTGATTGCGTTTCGCCCTCAGACTGCTGTATTCTAGGGGTGAGATTCAATATACTGGCAAACTTGCTCATCGATTGATTGACACTATCTTTTACTAGTTTCAGGATATCATCAAACTTTGGCTCGATACCCTCATCCTCCATACGAGAGCTCATCTTCACCCACTTCCTTTGCAGTCGAGTAGGTAGGCGTCTTGCTATTACTTCTAGTATAAAACTCGAGTTGAGGTCACTCATGCAATTCATCGAAACCAATGCATTCTTGTAAATCAGCAAATTATCTAAAAACTCAGTGAGTGCCTAGGAGTCATCCTGTAATTGGCCACCATTACCCTTAAAGGCCTCGAATAATTTCCCTACAATCATCGAAGTTCTTCAAAACCTTTGACGTAGTATGCTCATAGCCTCGTAGTATCCCTCTTTTGGCTTCATAAACTTACAGCACTGTATAGCTCTTGAAGCATCTCCAGTGCAATACCTCATCAAATACATTAACTTCAATTCATCACTTAATAGAAAACTACTCAGCATGATCTCAAACTCCTTTACAAATTATAAATAATCAGCCGGGTTTCCATCAAAACACCGTGGTTCAAATTTAGGGAGTTTAATGTTCCTATTATCCCTGAACGGCGAAACAGTAACATCAACCATGTCATGCTTAACATCAGACACATCGTTACAATTAACAGACAAGTCACCATGACTTACTTTCCTGTATGCATCCAAGACACTCTGTCCCTTCTTTGACCCAGGCATTGTTGAACTTGGCCCAAATCCAAAAACGTTCCAGATATTGGTTGTTCAAACAGGACTTGACCGGCACCAGGAAAGATGAACGGTGACTATCCAAACTGTCACCAACGGTCCAAAACCGTCGAAAACTGACTTCTCCGTCAGAAACTGTCAGCCACGTCTCGTAAACCGTTAATGCCCAGCTCTTGCTACGCTCGGGCTCACGCTGTTCCTTGAAGTTTCTCAGAAACGCTTAGTAATAACGAACGAAAAAGCCAAAACGCCAATTGGTGACTCGAGGATTCTTTATTGTTACACCAACATATAAACAATGTTATAACTAAGGTCTGTGAACAAATATTACAATAATGAATCACAATATTACTTCTGACGGTTTTCTACTGACTTCTTTCTGAACAGCGACCGATGAGACGATGACTGTCGTATTGATGCCTCCGCGAAAATTGGGGGAGTTGGTTTTGAGCAAACAACCATGAATTGATCGTTCAATCTTCAACTACATTGACAATATGATTTGTTAGAAAGGATCACTTCGTCGAATCGCTTGTTTTCCTTCACTAGTATCTGAATAGGAATCACCAGAATTGGAAGTTTTAGATTCAATAACTGGATTTATTGTAGCCGTATGTGTACATTTCTTCTCACAGCTATGTTTATAAGTTCAATCCGTGAGAATAAATATAAATCGAATCAGATCAGATCAAATTCTATCACTCATTTTTCTATTTTGTGGTGAGTAACTTCTCATCTTCTGAATACTTTCTGAACACATACTTAAATATTTCATGGGAAATTCCCACTGTGACATGTAGAAAATAAAAACAAGTGATTCAGCAAAGGGACTTTTCAACGAAGTCATTATCAAGCAGTACAGTCGTATATATATAGTTTTTAAGAAATTATATTCGGTGATAGGATTTATCTGATCGTATTGGTTTCCTTGAATTTTCCCAGTGAGACGTTCGTTTTCTTCCTACTGAAAAGAAATCTTAGAGATTTAGTGTATGTTTGCATAATTCTAGTTTCGATTTATGGGGAATACTATTCAGGATACATATGTAAAAATATTGCATATTCATTTGAAAGAGTGAAAGAGTTGGTGAGAAATAAATAGACAAAAAACAGATTGCCTGAAAAAGCTGAGTCTTCACAAATGGAGTAAAAGGCTTTGAAAGATTCTAATGTAAATATACTACATTCAAAACGGGATAATTTGTAATCGTAGTCTAAGTATTTCGAGATGACCGAGTTACACGAATCCAACCAAAACACAGAGAGGGCGGAACTCAGGAATTTGTATTTAGCGGAAGTATATATTCCATTCATATAATAAATATATTAGCAAGCAACAGCAAGTATTTAAACAATACAGAGAGAGAAATTGTCAATCACCACATCCGCCACACGTCGAATATCTCCTTGCGTAATTATAATGATGTCTCGGTTTGGTTGCAAGTAGCTGCGACCTTCTAACTGATTCTGTGATATCATTTTCATCAGAATTATCTGGACTTATTTCTGAACTATCTACAAAATCAGGATTAGTGACGGAATCATTACAATAATAATTGGAACGGCCTACTTCATTTATTGTCACTTTGTCCAGGTGTCTGTTATGAACTAAGTGATCTTTGATGTCTAATATTTTCACCGCTGGATTTCCCATTTTGTGTAGTATGATTCCAACAGAAGGTCTACAGTCATTCCTTTTGTATTAATGTACATTAGAAGTCGCGTATATCATATTTATTTATTTTTTTTGTTGTTCCTTTTGCGCTCTAGTGGAACATAATTCTTCAACTGCACGTCTTGATTTTCTTCTCTCTTCTGCTGTACTTTTCGGTTGCACCCATGTTCGTCCGTATTTTTTCAACTCCTCTTCACACGATCTCCTCCATGTCAGCCTTGCACTGACGTCCCACACGCCGCTTCCCTTTCGGGTTCCACTCGAGGGCTTGACGCGCGATGTCACCCAGCGGTCTCCTCAGCGAGTGGGCGATCCATCTCCACTTTCTCCTGCCTATTTGTTGGTTGGCGATTGTTTCTTGCTTTGTTTGTTCCCATAATTCCTTGTTGGTGATTCTTTCCGGCCATCTGATCTTCAGTATAGAGCCAGCGAAGACAGTTGGTAATAATGGTCTGCAACCTTTTGGAAATATTCTTTGTGACGCGCCAAGTTTGTGATCTGTATAGAAGAACTGACGGCAGCCTGTAGACGGCCGTAGGTCATTTGATCAGCTGATGAATATTGGCGTTATTTTTGGAAATGACGTCAAGGTTAGGTCATTTTTCGTTGTTTTACACACTTTTTTACATATATTCCAGTTAAAAGTTGATGAAATACGGCGTATTTAGCAGAAATGGGCAATGGTGGTGTCCTTATCCGGCCGTAGCTTACAGGCAGTTTGCAGTTTTTTGGAAAAACGTACTTTTCCGTTCAAAATACGTCGAATTACTTGAAGAAACATGTTATAATGATCTCTTCGTGAATTTTCTTTGCATTTTAATGGATTACACATGGACATGACGAGGTGGGATAGCTCGTTTCGGTAATTATATCATTTACTTCCTTGTTTAATTTTCGTAATGCTGACAAGGCTACTCCATATGTATTTCTTTATGAAAAATCTGCAGAAATACTTAGAAATTATATACGCAAAGTAATTCCTTTTTTTATGGCATAAACTTGATGTTTGCAGGCAGATGCAATATGGATTTTATATTATTGAAAACTGTGGACTTACATAATTATATACAATTCAAGTAATTATTTCGTCATTTTAAACATATTTAATGGTTAGTTATTGTGTTAACACTGATAACAATGTCTATATCTGTATATATCTTATGTCCTTTTTCAGATAATATCTACTTTCGGGAATTTCATGGATTTCGTTGATAAAGAAAAAGATACCTGCACTGTTGTCGATTTTGTATTATATGTTAATTCATTAATAAATGTATTCCTCGTTAATCGTTTGTTTATTCTACTTGATAAGACTGAATACTAACCCTTGCGTAATATGTGAGGTATAGAGTATATGAGGCTATCTTTGAAATACTAAGTGGGAGCAGATATTTGGAAAAGCCTATTGGTAAAAGATTATGTTGTGGTCAAATAAAGTAAATATGTCTAAACCGTAGAGAAGGTGTTGCGATTATAAAGCATTTCGAGTTATATATCGTCATAGCAGAATACGTAGACTGATTCCCGATTCATAGTCACACAGTAAGAATAAATTTACCTGTGGTAGTTTGCTTGTAATTTCTGCATGTCGCAATGTAACATAAGGAGAGACTATACCTATGCTGTTAGATGTATAACTCAGTGCAACTACGGTTATCGTAATAATTAAAAACAGAATGCCTAGGGCTCTCACCCACGGAACACGATGCGTCGCTATCTGCTCCTATAACCACGTAAACAAAAGTTTTCCAGACACCGCATTTACTCCTAACAGTTTACCCTCAACTCCTAACTTAGCACGAGTTACTTATGTTACTGGAACACAATCGCATTACAACAGAAGGAAGACAGATTCATTGAAAAATTGTTTACTAAACAAAAATCAGATTTCAAATATACAGATAATTCAGATGAGTAGTCCTTTGTTACCGTCAGTAAGTTCCATCTGAGAACACGGCACATATATGTTTTTCCATAAGTCTGAAAAGGTTTAAGAAAGGCATAATTAACTTGGGTATTACATGCATGATCTGAATAAAAAATTTTTCCTGATAAGCATTTACAAGTAATCACTTTACAAACAATATATATATATATATGTATAAGTAGCCCGATAGTTTTCATTAAACTTAAGGGACTTTGCAACCTATCGCTGGTCGATATCCAGTAGGTCCATTGAAGCATCATGAAATGATAAAATTATCTAACAACAAGTTATGCAGTAGTTTTCAAAGCTTGTACAAATATTTTAGCAAAAATAACAACCACTTTATGACAAATAATAGGTATTGACAGCAATAATAGTGACATTCATGTTCATAGTGACTATAAAAACAATAATAGGTATTATCATCGCAACGAATTCATCATTAACTTAGATAGACAACTAATAATTATACAATCATGTCAAATAAATGTATCACTTAATCTTAAGAAGCATGTGTTTACTTACTTTCACTGTATTCTCTCAATACTGATGTGCTCAACAAGCTTATTCCAACTGAATTCAAGATTAATTCTGAAAGTGAGTGAAGATCCAGCTTGTGTCAAATAAAAACATGTAACTTACATGTATTACACTGCTTACTGAGACATCTGATACCTGCTTTCCGATCTTCGTGACAAGAACACAGTTTATCTAGGTTTACCTACATATACATGAGTATATGTATATGCTGCATGAACCATGCCATTTTGATCATGATTAGCCAGACCAATGTGTATATCATACTTATTTAAGGATCTCTGAAAATAATGGTCAAGCAATAATTGAAGTTGCGTGAAGTTATTACCTCTTCAGAACATTGTTTGCATTCTTCACACCCCTAAGAAGTCCTTAGATCTTAATTTGGCATGAATTCGTTGAATTCAGCAAATAAATCCACCGGTATTTTATTTCCCTCCTGAGCTGTAATAGTTTGTGTTGTCAGTTATCTCTCAAATTTGATAAAACGATCCCGGAAATTCAGTACTTAACCAAGCAGCAAAATGATGTTTGAAATTACCTCAACTAGAATGACAAAGTGGCCAATCACGAGCGAGCAAATCGCTTGTTTATCTCATTCGCGGTCACTCAAAATTACGGCCGTCTACAGGCTGCCAGAACTGACTGGCTTTACGTTTGTATTGAAAATCCGAATTTTGTTGGTGATGTTGAGTGACGAAGATTTCCAGATTGATTTCAGGTTGATGAATGTGTTCCTCGCCTTCCCGATTCTCTATTTGACATCCTCGTCCGTTCCTCTTGTAGTTGAGACAATGCTCCCAGATAAGTGAGTGAATGAAGCAACCTCTTTCAAATCCCTCCCGTTGATGGTGATTGACGTTGGATGTTGTTGCTGTTGTTGGTTGGTTATTTTCATAACCTCTGTCTTGTCTATGTTCACTTGGAGTCCTGTCATTGCTGCTTCTTCGACCAGTTTGTCTGTTTTCGCTTGCTTGTAAGTCTTCGATTTTGTGTGACATCAAGCATAAATCATCCTTGCGCGAAATCCAGGACTTCTAGGTTCTTCACGTCGGTCCAGGATATCCCTGTCTTCTCGTTTCCCACAGTCTGTCGCATAATCCAGTCCACCACAATTAGGAATATCATTGGTGATAATAAGCACCCTTGTCTGACTCCTGTGTTTACTCCAAACGCTTTGCTGAGTTTTTCGTTGTGGATCACTTGGCATGTGCCGTTGTCGTACAGCTGTTGAATAAGGTTGATGAATATTTGAGGTACGCCGTAGTACTCGAGTAATTTCCAAATTACTTCACGATCAACGCTGTCGAAGGCCTTCTCAAAGTCTATAAAGTTGAAGTAGAGGTTTGGTCGCCATTCCATGCTTTGTTCGATGATGATGCGTAGAGTTGCAATTTGGTCAGTACATGATTTGCCTTTCCTCAATCCAGCTTGTTCTGGTCGGAGTTCTGTCTCCAGTGCGTCCTTTAATCTCTCCAGGATGATGCGACTCAGGATTTTACTTGGCGTCGACAGGAGCATGATTCCTCGCCAGTTCTTGCAGAGTGAAGCCTAAGTCACCCTTCTTTGGTAGTTTCACGAGGTAACCTTTCCTCCAGTCAGTAGGCACCTTTCCCTCCTTCCAGACCTTTTGCAATAATGGAGTTAGCATGCCTGCTGTGGTCTCTGGGTCCGCTTTCAGTGCTTCAGGGGGTATTCCATCTGGTCCGGCTGCTTTTCCAGCTTTCAGAAGCTTGATTGCATTGAAGACTTTAGCTCTCGTTGGAGGATTGATTGGTGTCAACTTGTGGTTGTGTGCGCGCTGTTGTTGCTTTTTCCGGACGGGTTGCAGGTGATGGTCGGTTCAAGAGTCCTTTGAAGTGATCCGCCAATTGTTTAATCTGTTTTTCTTCCTTGGTAATTGGGTTCCCTTGGCTGTCTTTTATAGGTTTCGCTTGTGTTGATCTCTTCCCGGATAGAGATTTGGTTATCTGATATAGTGTCCTCAGGTCCCTTTTGCCTGCTGCCTTCTCAGCTTCAGTGGCGAGGTTGTCGTAGAATTGTCTTTTGTCCTTCCTAGCACTCTTCTTCACTTCTTTGTCCAGTGCTGTGTAAGTTGAGCTCGTCTCTTTCTCCTGTTCGTCCTTGCATTGAATCATTTTCTCTTTCACCATTCTCCTGTCTTCTATTAATTTCCAAGTGTCCGTTGAGAGCCATTCCTTGTCTTGTCTCTTCTTTCTTCCTAGAACCGTTGAACACGTTTCGTTGAGAATCGCCTTCAGAGACTTCCAATGTTTTTCCGCGCATGATTCTTCAGTGATGTCGCGTAGTGTTTCCTGCTTTGCTCTGACAGTTGCAGTGAAAGTGTCCTTTGTGGTTGTGTCCTTCAGTGATTGAGTGTTGAACTTGCATTGTGGCCTATCCCCAGCTATCCTCGAGGCTTTTAGCTCCACCTTGAAAGTCCATTGTACTAGATAGTGGTATGAACCCACATCCGCTCCTCTCCTCGACCTTGTGTCAAGTAAGCTTCGTCTCCACTTTCTTGAAATTGAGGTGAAGTCTATTTGGTTTTTGGTGTTTCCATCTGGTGAAATCCATGTCGTCTTGTGTATATCCTTGTGTTTGAACACACTACCGCCAATCGCCCGATCATTGAAGACGCAGAAGTCTGAGAAGAGTTCACCATTGTCGTTCATTTCACCGGGCGCCTCACGACCCATGGTGAGTTCTCTTCCTGTGTTGTCTCCTCCCAGCTTCGCATTCATGTCGCCCATCAGGATTTTGATATCGCCATTTGAGACGTTGTCCATTATTGCATGTAGTTGTCTGTAGAACGCCCCCTTCTTCTCTTGTTCTGAGACGTTTGTAGGCGCATAGCATTGAATGATTATAACTTTCCTTCCTTTTGAGTTGAACCTGGCTGTCATTATCCTGGAGGAGATTGGTTCCCACTGCATGAGAGCTTTGGTTGCTGTTGGTGACATCATGATGGCCACTCCCTTGGTGTGCTCGTGGTTGTCATCTGGGTGGCCGGAATAGATTATTGTCTCTCCAGTTGGTAGTTGGCAACTTCCAGCTCTGTTCCATCAGCTTTCGCAGATTCCCAACACTTCTATTCTGTGCCTTCTCATTTCTGCGGCCACCTGGGCAGCCATTCCAGTTTCCTACATTGTACGAATATTCCAGATACCCATCTTTACTGTTGCTTTCATCTAAAGAAGGCACATCGGCTGACTGGCTTCCCGAAGGCTTTCACCAGCCTGCATCATTCCACCTCCCCGATTCCAGCGAAAAGTAAGGCTATTGATTGTGTTTTTAGAATTTTTAATATATTTATGCGTTGAAGTCTCTGCAGCGATTTGGTTGTTTTACAGAGGAGGAGGTGCTAGCAACACGCCCCAACCCTCCCGTTCTACACGAGATTGGACCGGCGAAGAAACTAGTAAGCTAGAAGCATCGCAAGTTAGAATCTGGCAAGGATCGCGGACAACAGATGCTTTTTGAGAATTCGAGATTTGAATAGTTTTGCAGGACTTTCACAGGTACTTGTATGCTCTGCATTCAACAGACGCAGTCTATGCATATGCAACAATTCCTCCATTTTATTCAGTTGCTCTCTCATCTCATTCAGTTTTTCTCGTGTTTTCGACAGTTCGCATTGTAACTCGGCTACCACGTTTTTGAAAACAGTTGACGCTTGAGTTGCTGAACTTGTAGTGGAGGTTTTCATTGGATGAGCTTGAGTATTTTGAAAAGTTGAAAGACACGTTGACTCCATTTCACTAGACAAATTAGGAGAATTATAAGAACGCTGAGTAACATAAGTATTCGAACTTCTGCAAACAGTCTTGATGTGTCCAACTTTACCACATTTATGACACTTAGCACCCCGAAAACGGAAAGTGCTTCGTAGATGTAACTTTCCACAGGAAAAACACGGTTTAATGTTTTTGATCTCTCGCTGCATTCTATTACCTGTGGACGACAGTTTGGATTGCTTTCCATGAACACTTGTATTTTCGAGTTTGGACAACATGACATCAGATACTGACGTAGTGGGAGCAGAGTATTCACTGTTGACATCTTCATATGTAATACATAAATCTTTAGCAGTTTGAAAGGTACAAGAAGGAATCTGAATTAACACTTTCTCTAACTTAGGAATATTGATTCCAGCAATTAGACGAACACGTAGTTGAGTATGCAGCTGATCTCCAAAGTTGCACTTTGAAGCTTGTGTTTGAAGTTGAAGAATAAAGTCCCTAATCTTCTGGTTGGGAGCACGAACCAGTTTACTGAACTGAGCCCTCTCTGTGGTCTCAAAAGTAGTTATATGAAAGTGATGTATCAGAAGTTCACGGATCTTGTCATATGACAGAGAAATGTGTTTATCTGGAAACGCCAGAGTCTTTACTAGGCTATATGCATCTAGCCCAATAGCAGTGATGAAATGTGCTGGTATTTTGTCATCCCGAACGTTCTTTGAAATACACCACGCATCGAAGCATTCAAGGTAATCAGTAATTTCCTGCGGAGAACCAGTTATAGGAAATTTTCCAAGGTTATTTAGTTCCATCGCGACGCCAATTTGTTGTGATTATTTGTAGTCGTATGTTGTAATTATTTGTAATAGTAGTATTAGTATTTCGAGATGACCGAGTTACACGAATCCAACCAAAACACAGAGAGGGCGGAACTCAGGAATTTGTATTTAGCGGAATTATATATTCCATTCATATAATAAATATATTAGCAAGCAACAGCAAGTATTTAAACAATACAGAGAGAGAAATTGTCAATCACCACATCCGCCACACGTCGAATATCTCCTTGCGTAATTATAATGATGTCTCGGTTTGGTTGCAAGTAGCTGCGACCTTCTAACTGATTCTGTGATATCATTTTCATCAGAATTATCTGGACTTATTTCTGAACTATCTACAAAATCAGGATTAGTGACGGAATCATTACAATAATAATTGGAACGGCCTACTTCATTTATTGTCACTTTGTCCAGGTGTCTGTTATGAACTAAGTGATCTTTGATGTCTAATATTTTCACCGCTGGATTTCCCATTTTGTGTAGTATGATTCCAACAGAAGGTCTACAGTCATTCCTTTTGTATTAATGTACATTAGAAGTCGCGTATATCATATTTATTTATTTTTTTTGTTGTTCCTTTTGCGCTCTAGTGGAACATAATTCTTCAACTGCACGTCTTGATTTTCTTCTCTCTTCTGCTGTACTTTTCGGTTGCACCCATGTTCGTCCGTATTTTTTCAACTCCTCTTCACACGATCTCCTCCATGTCAGCCTTGCACTGACGTCCCACACGCCGCTTCCCTTTCGGGTTCCACTCGAGGGCTTGACGCGCGATGTCACCCAGCGGTCTCCTCAGCGAGTGGGCGATCCATCTCCACTTTCTCCTGCCTATTTGTTGGTTGGCGATTGTTTCTTGCTTTGTTTGTTCCCATAATTCCTTGTTGGTGATTCTTTCCGGCCATCTGATCTTCAGTATAGAGCCAGCGAAGACAGTTGGTAATAATGGTCTGCAACCTTTTGGAAATATTCTTTGTGACGCGCCAAGTTTGTGATCTGTATAGAAGAACTGACGGCAGCCTGTAGACGGCCGTAGGTCATTTGATCAGCTGATGAATATTGGCGTTATTTTTGGAAATGACGTCAAGGTTAGGTCATTTTTCGTTGTTTTACACACTTTTTTACATATATTCCAGTTAAAAGTTGATGAAATACGGCGTATTTAGCAGAAATGGGCAATGGTGGTGTCCTTATCCGGCCGTAGCTTACAGGCAGTTTGCAGTTTTTTGGAAAAACGTACTTTTCCGTTCAAAATACGTCGAATTACTTGAAGAAACATGTTATAATGATCTCTTCGTGAATTTTCTTTGCATTTTAATGGATTACACATGGACATGACGAGGTGGGATAGCTCGTTTCGGTAATTATATCATTTACTTCCTTGTTTAATTTTCGTAATGCTGACAAGGCTACTCCATATGTATTTCTTTATGAAAAATCTGCAGAAATACTTAGAAATTATATACGCAAAGTAATTCCTTTTTTTATGGCATAAACTTGATGTTTGCAGGCAGATGCAATATGGATTTTATATTATTGAAAACTGTGGACTTACATAATTATATACAATTCAAGTAATTATTTCGTCATTTTAAACATATTTAATGGTTAGTTATTGTGTTAACACTGATAACAATGTCTATATCTGTATATATCTTATGTCCTTTTTCAGATAATATCTACTTTCGGGAATTTCATGGATTTCGTTGATAAAGAAAAAGATACCTGCACTGTTGTCGATTTTGTATTATATGTTAATTCATTAATAAATGTATTCCTCGTTAATCGTTTGTTTATTCTACTTGATAAGACTGAATACTAACCCTTGCGTAATATGTGAGGTATAGAGTATATGAGGCTATCTTTGAAATACTAAGTAGGAGCAGATATTTGGAAAAGCCTATTGGTAAAAGATTATGTTGTGGTCAAATAAAGTAAATATGTCTAAACCGTAGAGAAGGTGTTGCGATTATAAAGCATTTCGAGTTATATATCGTCATAGCAGAATACGTAAACTGATTCCCGATTCATAGTCACACAGTAAGAATAAATTTACCTGTGGTAGTTTGCTTGTAATTTCTGCATGTCGCAATGTAACATAAGGAGAGACTATACCTATGCTGTTAGATGTATAACTCAGTGCAACTACGGTTATCGTAATAATTAAAAACAGAATGCCTAGGGCTCTCACCCACGGAACACGATGCGTCGCTATCTGCTCCTATAACCACGTAAACAAAAGTTTTCCAGACACCGCATTTACTCCTAACAGTTTACCCTCAACTCCTAACTTAGCACGAGTTACTTATGTTACTGGAACACAATCGCATTACAACAGAAGGAAGACAGATTCATTGAAAAATTGTTTACTAAACAAAAATCAGATTTCAAATATACAGATAATTCAGATGAGTAGTCCTTTGTTACCGTCAGTAAGTTCCATCTGAGAACACGGCACATATATGTTTTTCCATAAGTCTGAAAAGGTTTAAGAAAGGCATAATTAACTTGGGTATTACATGCATGATCTGAATAAAAAATTTTTCCTGATAAGCATTTACAAGTAATCACTTTACAAACAATATATATATATATATGTATAAGTAGCCCGATAGTTTTCATTAAACTTAAGGGACTTTGCAACCTATCGCTGGTCGATATCCAGTAGGTCCATTGAAGCATCATGAAATGATAAAATTATCTAACAACAAGTTATGCAGTAGTTTTCAAAGCTTGTACAAATATTTTAGCAAAAATAACAACCACTTTATGACAAATAATAGGTATTGACAGCAATAATAGTGACATTCATGTTCATAGTGACTATAAAAACAATAATAGGTATTATCATCGCAACGAATTCATCATTAACTTAGATAGACAACTAATAATTATACAATCATGTCAAATAAATGTATCACTTAATCTTAAGAAGCATGTGTTTACTTACTTTCACTGTATTCTCTCAATACTGATGTGCTCAACAAGCTTATTCCAACTGAATTCAAGATTAATTCTGAAAGTGAGTGAAGATCCAGCTTGTGTCAAATAAAAACATGTAACTTACATGTATTACACTGCTTACTGAGACATCTGATACCTGCTTTCCGATCTTCGTGACAAGAACACAGTTTATCTAGGTTTACCTACATATACATGAGTATATGTATATGCTGCATGAACCATGCCATTTTGATCATGATTAGCCAGACCAATGTGTATATCATACTTATTTAAGGATCTCTGAAAATAATGGTCAAGCAATAATTGAAGTTGCGTGAAGTTATTACCTCTTCAGAACATTGTTTGCATTCTTCACACCCCTAAGAAGTCCTTAGATCTTAATTTGGCATGAATTCGTTGAATTCAGCAAATAAATCCACCGGTATTTTATTTCCCTCCTGAGCTGTAATAGTTTGTGTTGTCAGTTATCTCTCAAATTTGATAAAACGATCCCGGAAATTCAGTACTTAACCAAGCAGCAAAATGATGTTTGAAATTACCTCAACTAGAATGACAAAGTGGCCAATCACGAGCGAGCAAATCGCTTGTTTATCTCATTCGCGGTCACTCAAAATTACGGCCGTCTACAGGCTGCCAGAACTGACTGGCTTTACGTTTGTATTGAAAATCCGAATTTTGTTGGTGATGTTGAGTGACGAAGATTTCCAGATTGATTTCAGGTTGATGAATGTGTTCCTCGCCTTCCCGATTCTCTATTTGACATCCTCGTCCGTTCCTCTTGTAGTTGAGACAATGCTCCCCAGATAAGTGAGTGAATGAAGCAACCTCTTTCAAATCCCTCCCGTTGATGGTGATTGACGTTGGATGTTGTTGCTGTTGTTGGTTGGTTATTTTCATAACCTCTGTCTTGTCTATGTTCACTTGGAGTCCTGTCATTGCTGCTTCTTCGACCAGTTTGTCTGTTTTCGCTTGCTTGTAAGTCTTCGATTTTGTGTGACATCAAGCATAAATCATCCTTGCGCGAAATCCAGGACTTCTAGGTTCTTCACGTCGGTCCAGGATATCCCTGTCTTCTCGTTTCCCACAGTCTGTCGCATAATCCAGTCCACCACAATTAGGAATATCATTGGTGATAATAAGCACCCTTGTCTGACTCCTGTGTTTACTCCAAACGCTTTGCTGAGTTTTTCGTTGTGGATCACTTGGCATGTGCCGTTGTCGTACAGCTGTTGAATAAGGTTGATGAATATTTGAGGTACGCCGTAGTACTCGAGTAATTTCCAAATTACTTCACGATCAACGCTGTCGAAGGCCTTCTCAAAGTCTATAAAGTTGAAGTAGAGGTTTGGTCGCCATTCCATGCTTTGTTCGATGATGATGCGTAGAGTTGCAATTTGGTCAGTACATGATTTGCCTTTCCTCAATCCAGCTTGTTCTGGTCGGAGTTCTGTCTCCAGTGCGTCCTTTAATCTCTCCAGGATGATGCGACTCAAGATTTTACTTGGCGTCGACAGGAGCATGATTCCTCGCCAGTTCTTGCAGAGTGAAGCCTAAGTCACCCTTCTTTGGTAGTTTCACGAGGTAACCTTTCCTCCAGTCAGTAGGCACCTTTCCCTCCTTCCAGACCTTTTGCAATAATGGAGTTAGCATGCCTGCTGTGGTCTCTGGGTCCGCTTTCAGTGCTTCAGGGGGTATTCCATCTGGTCCGGCTGCTTTTCCAGCTTTCAGAAGCTTGATTGCATTGAAGACTTTAGCTCTCGTTGGAGGATTGATTGGTGTCAACTTGTGGTTGTGTGCGCGCTGTTGTTGCTTTTTCCGGACGGGTTGCAGGTGATGGTCGGTTCAAGAGTCCTTTGAAGTGATCCGCCAATTGTTTAATCTGTTTTTCTTCCTTGGTAATTGGGTTCCCTTGGCTGTCTTTTATAGGTTTCGCTTGTGTTGATCTCTTCCCGGATAGAGATTTGGTTATCTGATATAGTGTCCTCAGGTCCCTTTTGCCTGCTGCCTTCTCAGCTTCAGTGGCGAGGTTGTCGTAGAATTGTCTTTTGTCCTTCCTAGCACTCTTCTTCACTTCTTTGTCCAGTGCTGTGTAAGTTGAGCTCGTCTCTTTCTCCTGTCCTTGCATTGAATCATTTTCTCTTTCACCATTCTCCTGTCTTCTATTAATTTCCAAGTGTCCGTTGAGAGCCATTCCTTGTCTTGTCTCTTCTTTCCTCCTAGAACCGTTGAACACGTTTCGTTGAGAATCGCCTTCAGAGACTTCCAATGTTTTTCCGCGCATGATTCTTCAGTGATGTCGCGTAGTGTTTCCTGCTTTGCTCTGACAGTTGCAGTGAAAGTGTCCTTTGTGGTTGTGTCCTTCAGTGATTGAGTGTTGAACTTGCATTGTGGCCTATCCCCAGCTATCCTCGAGGCTTTTAGCTCCACCTTGAAAGTCCATTGTACTAGATAGTGGTATGAACCCACATCCGCTCCTCTCCTCGACCTTGTGTCAAGTAAGCTTCGTCTCCACTTTCTTGAAATTGAGGTGAAGTCTATTTGGTTTTTGGTGTTTCCATCTGGTGAAATCCATGTCGTCTTGTGTATATCCTTGTGTTTGAACACACTACCGCCAATCGCCCGATCATTGAAGACGCAGAAGTCTGAGAAGAGTTCACCATTGTCGTTCATTTCACCGGGCGCCTCACGACCCATGGTGAGTTCTCTTCCTGTGTTGTCTCCTCCCAGCTTCGCATTCATGTCGCCCATCAGGATTTTGATATCGCCATTTGAGACGTTGTCCATTATTGCATGTAGTTGTCTGTAGAACGCCCCCTTCTTCTCTTGTTCTGAGACGTTTGTAGGCGCATAGCATTGAATGATTATAACTTTCCTTCCTTTTGAGTTGAACCTGGCTGTCATTATCCTGGAGGAGATTGGTTCCCACTGCATGAGAGCTTTGGTTGCTGTTGGTGACATCATGATGGCCACTCCCTTGGTGTGCTCGTGGTTGTCATCTGGGTGGCCGGAATAGATTATTGTCTCTCCAGTTGGTAGTTGGCAACTTCCAGCTCTGTTCCATCAGCTTTCGCAGATTCCCAACACTTCTATTCTGTGCCTTCTCATTTCTGCGGCCACCTGGGCAGCCATTCCAGTTTCCTACATTGTACGAATATTCCAGATACCCATCTTTACTGTTGCTTTCATCTAAAGAAGGCACATCGGCTGACTGGCTTCCCGAAGGCTTTCACCAGCCTGCATCATTCCACCTCCCCGATTCCAGCGAAAAGTAAGGCTATTGATTGTGTTTTTAGAATTTTTAATATATTTATGCGTTGAAGTCTCTGCAGCGATTTGGTTGTTTTACAGAGGAGGAGGTGCTAGCAACACGCCCCAACCCTCCCGTTCTACACGAGATTGGACCGGCGAAGAAACTAGTAAGCTAGAAGCATTGCAAGTTAGAATCTGGCAAGGATCGCGGACAACAGATGCTTTTTGAGAATTCGAGATTTGAATAGTTTTGCAGGACTTTCACAGGTACTTGTATGCTCTGCATTCAACAGACGCAGTCTATGCATATGCAACAATTCCTCCATTTTATTCAGTTGCTCTCTCATCTCATTCAGTTTTTCTCGTGTTTTCGACAGTTCGCATTGTAACTCGGCTACCACGTTTTTGAAAACAGTTGACGCTTGAGTTGCTGAACTTGTAGTGGAGGTTTTCATTGGATGAGCTTGAGTATTTTGAAAAGTTGAAAGACACGTTGACTCCATTTCACTAGACAAATTAGGAGAATTATAAGAACGCTGAGTAACATAAGTATTCGAACTTCTGCAAACAGTCTTGATGTGTCCAACTTTACCACATTTATGACACTTAGCACCCCGAAAACGGAAAGTGCTTCGTAGATGTAACTTTCCACAGGAAAAACACGGTTTAATGTTTTTGATCTCTCGCTGCATTCTATTACCTGTGGACGACAGTTTGGATTGCTTTCCATGAACACTTGTATTTTCGAGTTTGGACAACATGACATCAGATACTGACGTAGTGGGAGCAGAGTATTCACTGTTGACATCTTCATATGTAATACATAAATCTTTAGCAGTTTGAAAGGTACAAGAAGGAATCTGAATTAACACTTTCTCTAACTTAGGAATATTGATTCCAGCAATTAGACGAACACGTAGTTGAGTATGCAGCTGATCTCCAAAGTTGCACTTTGAAGCTTGTGTTTGAAGTTGAAGAATAAAGTCCCTAATCTTCTGGTTGGGAGCACGAACCAGTTTACTGAACTGAGCCCTCTCTGTGGTCTCAAAAGTAGTTATATGAAAGTGATGTATCAGAAGTTCACGGATCTTGTCATATGACAGAGAAATGTGTTTATCTGGAAACGCCAGAGTCTTTACTAGGCTATATGCATCTAGCCCAATAGCAGTGATGAAATGTGCTGGTATTTTGTCATCCCGAACGTTCTTTGAAATACACCACGCATCGAAGCATTCAAGGTAATCAGTAATTTCCTGCGGAGAACCAGTTATAGGAAATTTTCCAAGGTTATTTAGTTCCATCGCGACGCCAATTTGTTGTGATTATTTGTAGTCGTATGTTGTAATTATTTGTAATAGTAGTATTAGTATTTCGAGATGACCGAGTTACACGAATCCAACCAAAACACAAAGAGGGCGGAACTCAGGAATTTGTATTTAGCGGAATTATATATTCCATTCATATAATAAATATATTAGCAAGCAACAGCAAGTATTTAAACAATACAGAGAGAGAAATTGTCAATCACCACATCCGCCACACGTCGAATATCTCCTTGCGTAATTATAATGATGTCTCGGTTTGGTTGCAAGTAGCTGCGACCTTCTAACTGATTCTGTGATATCATTTTCATCAGAATTATCTGGACTTATTTCTGAACTATCTACAAAATCAGGATTAGTGACGGAATCATTACAATAATAATTGGAACGGCCTACTTCATTTATTGTCACTTTGTCCAGGTGTCTGTTATGAACTAAGTGATCTTTGATGTCTAATATTTTCACCGCTGGATTTCCCATTTTGTGTAGTATGATTCCAACAGAAGGTCTACAGTCATTCCTTTTGTATTAATGTACATTAGAAGTCGCGTATATCATATTTATTTATTTTTTTTGTTGTTCCTTTTGCGCTCTAGTGGAACATAATTCTTCAACTGCACGTCTTGATTTTCTTCTCTCTTCTGCTGTACTTTTCGGTTGCACCCATGTTCGTCCGTATTTTTTCAACTCCTCTTCACACGATCTCCTCCATGTCAGCCTTGCACTGACGTCCCACACGCCGCTTCCCTTTCGGGTTCCACTCGAGGGCTTGACGCGCGATGTCACCCAGCGGTCTCCTCAGCGAGTGGGCGATCCATCTCCACTTTCTCCTGCCTATTTGTTGGTTGGCGATTGTTTCTTGCTTTGTTTGTTCCCATAATTCCTTGTTGGTGATTCTTTCCGGCCATCTGATCTTCAGTATAGAGCCAGCGAAGACAGTTGGTAATAATGGTCTGCAACCTTTTGGAAATATTCTTTGTGACGCGCCAAGTTTGTGATCTGTATAGAAGAACTGACGGCAGCTTAAAGACGGCCGTAGGTCATTTGATCAGCTGATGAATATTGGCGTTATTTTTGGAAATGACGTCAAGGTTAGGTCATTTTACGTTGTTTTACACACTTTTTTACATATATTCCAGTTAAAAGTTGATGAAATACGGCGTATTTAGCAGAAATGGGCAATGGTGGTGTCCTTATCCGGCCGTAGCTTACAGGCAGTTTGCAGTTTTTTGGAAAAACGTACTTTTCCGTTCAAAATACGTCGAATTACTTGAAGAAACATGTTATAATGATCTCTACGTGAATTTTCTTTGCATTTTAATGGATTACACATGGACATGACGAGGTGGGATAGCTCGTTTCGGTAATTATATCATTTACTTCCTTGTTTAATTTTCGTAATGCTGACAAGGCTACTCCATATGTATTACTTTATGAAAAATCTGCAGAAATACTTAGAAATTATATACGCAAAGTAATTCCTTTTTTTATGGCATAAACTTGATGTTTGCAGGCAGATGCAATATGGATTTTATATTATTGAAAACTGTGGAAATACATAATTATATACAATTCAAGTACTTATTTCGTCATTTTAAACATATTTAATGGTTAGTTATTGTGTTAACACTGATAACAATGTCTTTATCTGTATATATCTTATGTCCCTTTTCAGATAATATCTACTTTCGGGAATTTCATGGATTTCGTTGATAAAGAAAAAGATACCTGCACTGTTGTCGATTTTGTATTATATGTTAATTCATTAATAAATGTATTCCTCGTAAATCGTTTGTTTATTCTACTTGATAAGACGGAATACTAACCCTTGCGTAATATGTGAGGTATAGAGTATATGAGGCTATCTTTGAAATACTAAGTGGGAGCAAATATTTGGAAAAGCCTATTGTAAAAAGATTTTGTTGTGGTCAAATAAAGTAAATATGTCTAAACCGTAGAGAAGGTGTTGCGATTATAAAGCATTTCGAGTGATATATCGTCATAGCAGAATACGTAGACTGATTCCCGATTCATAGTCACACAGTAAGAATAAATTACCTGTGGTAGTTTGCTTGTAATTTCTGCATGTCGCAATGTAACATAAGGAGAGACTATACCTATGCTGTTAGATGTATAACTCAGTGCAACTACGGTTATCGTAATAATTAAAAACAGAATGCCTAGGGCTCTCACCCACGGAACACGATGCGTCGCTATCTGCTCCTATAACCACGTAAACAAAAGTGTTCCAGACACCGCATTTACTCCTAACTGTTTACCCTCAACTCCTAACTTAGCACGAGTTACTTATGTTACTGGAACACAATCGCATTACAACAGAAGGAAGACAGATTCATTGAAAAATTGTTTACTAAACAAAAATCAGATTTCAAATATACAGATAATTCAGATGAGTAGTCCTTTGTTACCGTCAGTAAGTTCCATCTGAGAACACGGCACATATATGTTTTTCCTTAAGTCTGAAAAGGTTTAAGAAAGGCATAATTAACTTGGGTATAACATGCATGATCTGAATAAAAAATTTACCTGAAAAAAAATTACAAGTAATCACTTTACAAACAATATATATATATATAGTATAAGTAGCCCGATTGTTTTCATTAAACTTAAGGGACTTTGCAACCTATCGCTGGTCGATATCCAGTAGGTCCATTGAAGCATCATGAAATGATAAAATTATCTAACAACAAGTTATGCAGTAGTTTTCAAAGCTTGTACAAATATTTTAGCAAAAATAACAACCACTTTATGACAAATAATAGGTATTGACAGCAATAATAGTGACATTCATGTTCATAGTGACTATAAAAACAATAATAGGTATTATCATCGCAACGAATTCATCATTAACTTAGATAGACAACTAATAATTATACAATCATGTCAAATAAATGTATCACTTAATCTTAAGAAGCATGTGTTAACTTACTTTCACTGTATTCTCTCAATACTGATGTGCTCAACAAGCTTATTCCAACTGAATTCAAGATTAATTCTGAAAGTGAGTGAAGATCCAGCTTGTGTCAAATAAAAACATGTAACTTACATGTATTACACTGCTTACTGAGACATCTGATACCTGCTTTCCGATCTTCGTGACAAGAACAAAGTTTATCTAGGTTTACCTACATATACATGAGTATATGTATATGCTGCATGAACCATGCCATTTTGATCATGATTAGCCAGACCAATGTGTATATCATACTTATTTAAGGATCTCTGAAAATAATGGTCAAGCAATAATTGAAGTTGCGTGAAGTTATTACCTCTTCAGAACATTGTTTGCATTCTTCACACCCCTAAGAAGTCCTTAGATCTTAATTTGGCATGAATTCGTTGAATTCAGCAAATAAATCCACCGGTATTTTATTTCCCTCCTGAGCTGTAATAGTTTGTGTTGTCAGTTATCTCTCAAATTTGATAAAACGATCCCGGAAATTCAGTACTTAACCAAGCAGCAAAATGATGTTTGAAATTACCTCAACTAGAATGACAAAGTGGCCAATCACGAGCGAGCAAATCGCTTGTTTATCTAAATCGCGGTCACTCAAAATTACGGCCGTCTACAGGCTGCCAGAACTGACTGGCTTTACGTTTGTATTGAAAATCCGAATTTTGTTGGTGATGTTGAGTGACGAAGATTTCCAGATTGATTTCAGGTTGATGAATGTGTTCCTCGCCTTCCCGATTCTCTATTTGACATCCTCGTCCGTTCCTCTTGTAGTTGAGACAATGCTCCCAAGATAAGTGAGTGAATGAAGCAACCTCTTTCAAATCCCTCCCGTTGATGGTGATTGACATTGGATGTTGTTGCTGTTGTTGGTTGGTTATTTTCATAACCTCTGTCTTGTCTATGTTCACTTGGAGTCCTGTCATTGCTGCTTCTTCGACCAGTTTGTCTGTTTTCGCTTGCTTGTAAGTCTTCGATTTTGTGTGACATCAAGCATAAATCATCCTTGCGCGAAATCCAGGACTTCTAGGTTCTTCACGTCGGTCCAGGATATCCCTGTCTTCTCGTTTCCCACAGTCTGTCGCATAATCCAGTCCACCACAATTAGGAATATCATTGGTGATAATAAGCACCCTTGTCTGACTCCTGTGTTTACTCCAAACGCTTTGCTGAGTTTTTCGTTGTGGATCACTTGGCATGTGCCGTTGTCGTACAGCTGTTGAATAAGGTTGATGAATATTTGAGGTACGCCGTAGTACTCGAGTAATTTCCAAATTACTTCACGATCAACGCTGTCGAAGGCCTTCTCAAAGTCTATAAAGTTGAAGTAGAGGTTTGGTCGCCATTCCATGCTTTGTTCGATGATGATGCGTAGAGTTGCAATTTGGTCAGTACATGATTTGCCTTTCCTCAATCCAGCTTGTTCTGGTCGGAGTTCTGTCTCCAGTGCGTCCTTTAATCTCTCCAGGATGATGCGACTCAAGATTTTACTTGGCGTCGACAGGAGCATGATTCCTCGCCAGTTCTTGCAGAGTGAAGCCTAAGTCACCCTTCTTTGGTAGTTTCACGAGGTAACCTTTCCTCCAGACAGTAGGCACCTTTCCCTCCTTCCAGACCTTTTGCAATAATGGAGTTAGCATGCCTGCTGTGGTCTCTGGGTCCGCTTTCAGTGCTTCAGGGGGTATTCCATCTGGTCCGGCTGCTTTACCAGCTTTCAGAAGCTTGATTGCATTGAAGACTTTAGCTCTCGTTGGAGGATTGATTGGTGTCAACTTGTGGTTGTGTGCGCGCTGTTGTTGCTTTTTCCGGACGGATTGCAGGTGATGGTCGGTTCAAGAGTCCTTTGAAGTGATCCGCCAATTGTTTAATCTGTTTTTCTTCCTTGGTAATTGGGTTCCCTTGGCTGTCTTTTATAGGTTTCGCTTGTGTTGATCTCTTCCCGGATAGAGATTTGGTTATCTGATATAGTGTCCTCAGGTCCCTTTTGCCTGCTGCCTTCTCAGCTTCAGTGGCGAGGTTGTCGTAGAATTGTCTTTAGTCCTTCCTAGCACTCTTCTTCACTTCTTTGTCCAGTGCTGTGTAAGTTGAGCTAAAATCTTTCTCCTGTTCGTCCTTGCATTGAATCATTTACTCTTTCACCATTCTCCTGTCTTCTATTAATTTCCAAGTGTCCGTTGAGAGCCATTCCTTGTCTTGTCTCTTCTTTCTTCCTAGAACCGTTGAACACGTTTCGTTGAGAATCGCCTTCAGAGACTTCCAATGTTTTTCCGCGCATGATTCTTCAGTGATGTCGCGTAGTGTTTCCTGCTTTGCTCTGACAGTTGCAGTGAAAGTGTCCTTTGTGGTTGTGTCCTTCAGTGATTGAGTGTTGAACTTGCATTGTGGCCTATCCCCAGCTATCCTCGAGGCTTTTAACTCCACCTTGAAAGTCCATTGTACTAGATAGTGGTATGAACCCACATCCGCTCCTCTCCTCGACCTTGTGTCAAGTAAGCTTCGTCTCCACTTTCTTGAAATTGAGGTGAAGTCTATTTGGTTTTTGGTGTTTCCATCTGGTGAAATCCATGTCGTCTTGTGTATATCCTTGTGTTTGAACACACTACCGCCAATCGCCCGATCATTGAAGACGCAGAAGTCTGAGAAGAGTTCACCATTGTCGTTCATTTCACCGGGCGCCTCACGACCCATGGTGAGTTCTCTTCCTGTGTTGTCTCCTCCCAGCTTCGCATTCATGTCGCCCATCAGGATTTTGATATCGCCATTTGAGACGTTGTCCATTATTGCATGTAGTTGTCTGTAGAACGCCCCCTTCTTCTCTTGTTCTGAGACGTTTGTAGGCGCATAGCATTGAATGATTATAACTTTCCTTCCTTTTGAGTTGAACCTGGCTGTCATTATCCTGGAGGAGATTGGTTCCCACTGCATGAGAGCTTTGGTTGCTGTTGGTGACATCATGATGGCCACTCCCTTGGTGTGCTCGTGGTTGTCATCTGGGTGGCCGGAATAGATTATTGTCTCTCCAGTTGGTAGTTGGCAACTTCCAGCTCTGTTCCATCAGCTTTCGCAGATTCCCAACACTTCTATTCTGTGCCTTCTCATTTCTGCGGCCACCTGGGCAGCCATTCCAGTTTCCTACATTGTACGAATATTCCAGATACCCATCTTTACTGTTGCTTTCATCTAAAGAAGGCACATCGGCTGACTGGCTTCCCGAAGGCTTTCACCAGCCTGCATCATTCCACCTCCCCGATTCCAGCGAAAAGTAAGGCTATTGATTGTGTTTTTAGAATTTTTAATATATTTATGCGTTGAAGTCTCTGCAGCGATTTGGTTGTTTTACAGAGGAGGAGGTGCTAGCAACACGCCCCAACCCTCCCGTTCTACACGAGATTGGACCGGCGAAGAAACTAGTAAGCTAGAAGCATCGCAAGTTAGAATCTGGCAAGGATCGCGGACAACATATGCTTTTTGAGAATTCGAGATTTGAATAGTTTTGCAGGACTTTCACAGGTACTTGTATGCTCTGCATTCAACAGACGCAGTCTATGCATATGCAACAATTCCTCCATTTTATTCAGTTGCTCTCTCATCTCATTCAGTTTTTCTCGTGTTTTCGACAGTTCGCATTGTAACTCGGCTACCACGTTTTTGAAAACAGTTGACGCTTGAGTTGCTGAACTTGTAGTGGAGGTTTTCATTGGATGAGCTTGAGTATTTTGAAAAGTTGAAAGACACGTTGACTCCATTTCACTAGACAAATTAGGAGAATTATAAGAACGCTGAGTAACATAAGTATTCGAACTTCTGCAAACAGTCTTGATGTGTCCAACTTTACCACATTTATGACACTTAGCACCCCGAAAACGGAAAGTGCTTCGTAGATGTAACTTTCCACAGGAAAAACACGGTTTAATGTTTTTGATCTCTCGCTGCATTCTATTACCTGTGGACGACAGTTTGGATTGCTTTCCATGAACACTTGTATTTTCGAGTTTGGACAACATGACATCAGATACTGACGTAGTGGGAGCAGAGTATTCACTGTTGACATCTTCATATGTAATACATAAATCTTTAGCAGTTTGAAAGGTACAAGAAGGAATCTGAATTAACACTTTCTCTAACTTAGGAATATTGATTCCAGCAATTAGACGAACACGTAGTTGAGTATGCAGCTGATCTCCAAAGTTGCACTTTGAAGCTTGTGTTTGAAGTTGAAGAATAAAGTCCCTAATCTTCTGGTTGGGAGCACGAACCAGTTTACTGAACTGAGCCCTCTCTGTGGTCTCAAAAGTAGTTATATGAAAGTGATGTATCAGAAGTTCACGGATCTTGTCATATGACAGAGAAATGTGTTTATCTGGAAACGCCAGAGTCTTTACTAGGCTATATGCATCTAGCCCAATAGCAGTGATGAAATGTGCTGGTATTTTGTCATCCCGAACGTTCTTTGAAATACACCACGCATCGAAGCATTCAAGGTAATCAGTAATTTCCTGCGGAGAACCAGTTATAGGAAATTTTCCAAGGTTATTTAGTTCCATCGCGACGCCAATTTGTTGTGATTATTTGTAGTCGTATGTTGTAATTATTTGTAATAGTAGTATTAGTATTTCGAGATGACCGAGTTACACGAATCCAACCAAAACACAGAGAGGGCGGAACTCAGGAATTTGTATTTAGCGGAATTATATATTCCATTCATATAATAAATATATTAGCAAGCAACAGCAAGTATTTAAACAATACAGAGAGAGAAATTGTCAATCACCACATCCGCCACACGTCGAATATCTCCTTGCGTAATTATAATGATGTCTCGGTTTGGTTGCAAGTAGCTGCGACCTTCTAACTGATTCTGTGATATCATTTTCATCAGAATTATCTGGACTTATTTCTGAACTATCTACAAAATCAGGATTAGTGACGGAATCATTACAATAATAATTGGAACGGCCTACTTCATTTATTGTCACTTTGTCCAGGTGTCTGTTATGAACTAAGTGATCTTTGATGTCTAATATTTTCACCGCTGGATTTCCCATTTTGTGTAGTATGATTCCAACAGAAGGTCTACAGTCATTCCTTTTGTATTAATGTACATTAGAAGTCGCGTATATCATATTTATTTATTTTTTTTGTTGTTCCTTTTGCGCTCTAGTGGAACATAATTCTTCAACTGCACGTCTTGATTTTCTTCTCTCTTCTGCTGTACTTTTCGGTTGCACCCATGTTCGTCCGTATTTTTTCAACTCCTCTTCACACGATCTCCTCCATGTCAGCCTTGCACTGACGTCCCACACGCCGCTTCCCTTTCGGGTTCCACTCGAGGGCTTGACGCGCGATGTCACCCAGCGGTCTCCTCAGCGAGTGGGCGATCCATCTCCACTTTCTCCTGCCTATTTGTTGGTTGGCGATTGTTTCTTGCTTTGTTTGTTCCCATAATTCCTTGTTGGTGATTCTTTCCGGCCATCTGATCTTCAGTATAGAGCCAGCGAAGACAGTTGGTAATAATGGTCTGCAACCTTTTGGAAATATTCTTTGTGACGCGCCAAGTTTGTGATCTGTATAGAAGAACTGACGGCAGCCTGTAGACGGCCGTAGGTCATTTGATCAGCTGATGAATATTGGCGTTATTTTTGGAAATGACGTCAAGGTTAGGTCATTTTTCGTTGTTTTACACACTTTTTTACATATATTCCAGTTAAAAGTTGATGAAATACGGCGTATTTAGCAGAAATAGGCAATGGTGGTGTCCTTATCCGGCCGTAGCTTACAGGCAGTTTGCAGTTTTTTGGAAAAACGTACTTTTCCGTTCAAAATACGTCGAATTACTTGAAGAAACATGTTATAATGATCTTTTCGTGAATTTTCTTTGCATTTTAATGGATTACACATGGACATGACGAGGTGGGATAGCTCGTTTCGGTAATTATATCATTTACTTCCTTGTTTAATTTTCGTAATGCTGACAAGGCTACTCCATATGTATTTCTTTAGGAAAAATCTGCAGAAATACTTAGAAATTATATACGCAAAGTAATTCCTTTTTTTATGGCATAAACTTGATGTTTGCAGGCAGATGCAATATGGATTTTATATTATTGAAAACTGTGGACTTACATAATTATATACAATTCAAGTAATTATTTCGTCATTTTAAACATATTTAATGGTTAGTTATTGTGTTAACACTGATAACAATGTCTATATCTGTATATATCTTATGTCCTTTTTCAGATAATATCTACTTTCGGGAATTTCATGGATTTCGTTGATAAAGAAAAAGATACCTGCACTGTTGTCGATTTTGTATTACATGTTAATTCATTAATAAATGTATTCCTCGTTAATCGTTTGTTTATTCTACTTGATAAGACCGAATATTAGCCCTTGCGTAATATGTGAGGTATAGAGTATATGAGGCTATCTTTGAAATACTAAGTAGGAGCAGATATTTGGAAAAGCCTATTGGTAAAAGATTATGTTGTGGTCAAATAAAGTAAATATGTCTAAACCGTAGAGAAGGTGTTGCGATTATAAAGCGTTTCGAGTTATATATCGTCATAGCAGAATACGTAAACTGATTCCCGATTCATAGTCACACAGTGAGAATAAATTTACCTGTGATAGTTTGCTTGTGATTTCTGCATGTCGCAATGTAACATAAGGAGAGACTATACCTATGCTGTTAGATGTATAACTCAGTGCAACTACGGTTATCGTAATAATTAAAAACAGAATGCCTAGGGCTCTCACCCACGGAACACGATGCGTTGCTATCTGCTCCTATAACCACGTAAACAAAAGTTTTCCAGACACCGCATTTACTCCTAACAGTTTACCCTCAACTCCTAACTTAGCACGAGTTACTTATGTTACTGGAACACAATCGCATTACAACAGAAGGAAGACAGATTCATTGAAAAATTGTTTATTAAACAAAAATCAGATTTCAAATGTACAGATAATTCAGATGAGTAGTCCTTTGTTACCGTCAGTAAGTTCCATCTGAGAACACGGCACATATATGTTTTTCCATAAGTCTGAAAAGGTTTAAGAAAGGCATAATTAACTTGGGTATTACATGCATGATCTGAATAAAAAATTTTCCCTGATAAGCATTTACAAGTAATCACTTTACAAACAATATATATATATATATGTATAAGTAGCCCAATAGTTTTCACTAAACTTAAGGGACTTTGCAACCTATCGCTGGTCGATATCCAGTAGGTCCATTGAAGCATCATGAAATGATAAAATTATCTAACAACAAGTTATGCAGTAGTTTTCAAAGCTTGTACAAATATTTTAGCAAAAATAACAACCACTTTATGACAAATAATAGGTATTGACAGCAATAATAATGACATTCATGTTCATAGTGACTATAAAAACAATAATAGGTATTATCATCGCAACGAATTCATCATTAACTTAGATAGACAACTAATAATTATACAATCATGTCAAATAAATGTATCACTTAATCTTAAGAAGCATGTGTTTACTTACTTTCACTGTATTCTCTCAATACTGATGTGCTCAACAAGCTTATTCCAACTGAATTCAAGATTAATTCTGAAAGTGAGTGAAGATCCAGCTTGTGTCAAATAAAAACATGTAACTTACATGTATTACACTGCTTACTGAGACATCTGATACCTGCTTTCCGATCTTCGTGACAAGAACACAGTTTATCTAGGTTTACCTACATATACATGAGTATATGTATATGCTGCATGAACCATGCCATTTTGATCATGATTAGCCAGACCACTGTGTATATCATACTTATTTAAGGATCTCTGAAAATAATGGTCAAGCAATAATTGAAGTTGCGTGAAGTTATTACCTCTTCAGAACATTGTTTGCATTCTTCACACCCCTAAGAAGTCCTTAGATCTTAATTTGGCATGAATTCGTTGAATTCAGCAAATAAATCCACCGGTATTTCATTTCCCTCCTGAGCTGTAATAGTTTGTGTTGTCAGTTATCTCTCAAATTTGATAAAACGATCCCGGAAATTCAGTACTTAACCAAGCAGCAAAATGATGTTTGAAATTACCTCAACTAGAATGACAAACTGGCCAATCACGAGCGAGCAAATCGCTTGTTTATCTCATTCGCGGTCACTCAAAATTACGGCCGTCTACAGGCTGCCAGAACTGACTGGCTTTACGTTTGTATTGAAAATCCGAATTTTGTTGGTGATGTTGAGTGACGAAGATTTCCAGATTGATTTCAGGTTGATGAATGTGTTCCTCGCCTTCCCGATTCTCTATTTGACATCCTCGTCCGTTCCTCTTGTAGTTGAGACAATGCTCCCCAGATAAGTGAGTGAATGAAGCAACCTCTTTCAAATCCCTCCCGTTGATGGTGATTGACGTTGGATGTTGTTGCTGTTGTTGGTTGGTTATTTTCATAACCTCTGTCTTGTCTATGTTCACTTGGAGTCCTGTCATTGCTGCTTCTTCGACCAGTTTGTCTGTTTTCGCTTGCTTGTAAGTCTTCGATTTTGTGTGACATCAAGCATAAATCATCCTTGCGCGAAATCCAGGACTTCTAGGTTCTTCACGTCGGTCCAGGATATCCCTGTCTTCTCGTTTCCCACAGTCTGTCGCATAATCCAGTCCACCACAATTAGGAATATCATTGGTGATAATAAGCACCCTTGTCTGACTCCTGTGTTTACTCCAAACGCTTTGCTGAGTTTTTCGTTGTGGATCACTTGGCATGTGCCGTTGTCGTACAGCTGTTGAATAAGGTTGATGAATATTTGAGGTACGCCGTAGTACTCGAGTAATTTCCAAATTACTTCACGATCAACGCTGTCGAAGGCCTTCTCAAAGTCTATAAAGTTGAAGTAGAGGTTTGGTCGCCATTCCATGCTTTGTTCGATGATGATGCGTAGAGTTGCAATTTGGTCAGTACATGATTTGCCTTTCCTCAATCCAGCTTGTTCTGGTCGGAGTTCTGTCTCCAGTGCGTCCTTTAATCTCTCCAGGATGATGCGACTCAAGATTTTACTTGGCGTCGACAGGAGCATGATTCCTCGCCAGTTCTTGCAGAGTGAAGCCTAAGTCACCCTTCTTTGGTAGTTTCACGAGGTAACCTTTCCTCCAGTCAGTAGGCACCTTTCCCTCCTTCCAGACCTTTTGCAATAATGGAGTTAGCATGCCTGCTGTGGTCTCTGGGTCCGCTTTCAGTGCTTCAGGGGGTATTCCATCTGGTCCGGCTGCTTTTCCAGCTTTCAGAAGCTTGATTGCATTGAAGACTTTAGCTCTCGTTGGAGGATTGATTGGTGTCAACTTGTGGTTGTGTGCGCGCTGTTGTTGCTTTTTCCGGACGGGTTGCAGGTGATGGTCGGTTCAAGAGTCCTTTGAAGTGATCCGCCAATTGTTTAATCTGTTTTTCTTCCTTGGTAATTGGGTTCCCTTGGCTGTCTTTTATAGGTTTCGCTTGTGTTGATCTCTTCCCGGATAGAGATTTGGTTATCTGATATAGTGTCCTCAGGTCCCTTTTGCCTGCTGCCTTCTCAGCTTCAGTGGCGAGGTTGTCGTAGAATTGTCTTTTGTCCTTCCTAGCACTCTTCTTCACTTCTTTGTCCAGTGCTGTGTAAGTTGAGCTCGTCTCTTTCTCCTGTTCGTCCTTGCATTGAATCATTTTCTCTTTCACCATTCTCCTGTCTTCTATTAATTTCCAAGTGTCCGTTGAGAGCCATTCCTTGTCTTGTCTCTTCTTTCCTCCTAGAACCGTTGAACACGTTTCGTTGAGAATCGCCTTCAGAGACTTCCAATGTTTTTCCGCGCATGATTCTTCAGTGATGTCGCGTAGTGTTTCCTGCTTTGCTCTGACAGTTGCAGTGAAAGTGTCCTTTGTGGTTGTGTCCTTCAGTGATTGAGTGTTGAACTTGCATTGTGGCCTATCCCCAGCTATCCTCGAGGCTTTTAGCTCCACCTTGAAAGTCCATTGTACTAGATAGTGGTATGAACCCACATCCGCTCCTCTCCTCGACCTTGTGTCAAGTAAGCTTCGTCTCCACTTTCTTGAAATTGAGGTGAAGTCTATTTGGTTTTTGGTGTTTCCATCTGGTGAAATCCATGTCGTCTTGTGTATATCCTTGTGTTTGAACACACTACCGCCAATCGCCCGATCATTGAAGACGCAGAAGTCTGAGAAGAGTTCACCATTGTCGTTCATTTCACCGGGCGCCTCACGACCCATGGTGAGTTCTCTTCCTGTGTTGTCTCCTCCCAGCTTCGCATTCATGTCGCCCATCAGGATTTTGATATCGCCATTTGAGACGTTGTCCATTATTGCATGTAGTTGTCTGTAGAACGCCCCCTTCTTCTCTTGTTCTGAGACGTTTGTAGGCGCATAGCATTGAATGATTATAACTTTCCTTCCTTTTGAGTTGAACCTGGCTGTCATTATCCTGGAGGAGATTGGTTCCCACTGCATGAGAGCTTTGGTTGCTGTTGGTGACATCATGATGGCCACTCCCTTGGTGTGCTCGTGGTTGTCATCTGGGTGGCCGGAATAGATTATTGTCTCTCCAGTTGGTAGTTGGCAACTTCCAGCTCTGTTCCATCAGCTTTCGCAGATTCCCAACACTTCTATTCTGTGCCTTCTCATTTCTGCGGCCACCTGGGCAGCCATTCCAGTTTCCTACATTGTACGAATATTCCAGATACCCATCTTTACTGTTGCTTTCATCTAAAGAAGGCACATCGGCTGACTGGCTTCCCGAAGGCTTTCACCAGCCTGCATCATTCCACCTCCCCGATTCCAGCGAAAAGTAAGGCTATTGATTGTGTTTTTAGAATTTTTAATATATTTATGCGTTGAAGTCTCTGCAGCGATTTGGTTGTTTTACAGAGGAGGAGGTGCTAGCAACACGCCCCAACCCTCCCGTTCTACACGAGATTGGACCGGCGAAGAAACTAGTAAGCTAGAAGCATCGCAAGTTAGAATCTGGCAAGGATCGCGGACAACAGATGCTTTTTGAGAATTCGAGATTTGAATAGTTTTGCAGGACTTTCACAGGTACTTGTATGCTCTGCATTCAACAGACGCAGTCTATGCATATGCAACAATTCCTCCATTTTATTCAGTTGCTCTCTCATCTCATTCAGTTTTTCTCGTGTTTTCGACAGTTCGCATTGTAACTCGGCTACCACGTTTTTGAAAACAGTTGACGCTTGAGTTGCTGAACTTGTAGTGGAGGTTTTCATTGGATGAGCTTGAGTATTTTGAAAAGTTGAAAGACACGTTGACTCCATTTCACTAGACAAATTAGGAGAATTATAAGAACGCTGAGTAACATAAGTATTCGAACTTCTGCAAACAGTCTTGATGTGTCCAACTTTACCACATTTATGACACTTAGCACCCCGAAAACGGAAAGTGCTTCGTAGATGTAACTTTCCACAGGAAAAACACGGTTTAATGTTTTTGATCTCTCGCTGCATTCTATTACCTGTGGACGACAGTTTGGATTGCTTTCCATGAACACTTGTATTTTCGAGTTTGGACAACATGACATCAGATACTGACGTAGTGGGAGCAGAGTATTCACTGTTGACATCTTCATATGTAATACATAAATCTTTAGCAGTTTGAAAGGTACAAGAAGGAATCTGAATTAACACTTTCTCTAACTTAGGAATATTGATTCCAGCAATTAGACGAACACGTAGTTGAGTATGCAGCTGATCTCCAAAGTTGCACTTTGAAGCTTGTGTTTGAAGTTGAAGAATAAAGTCCCTAATCTTCTGGTTGGGAGCACGAACCAGTTTACTGAACTGAGCCCTCTCTGTGGTCTCAAAAGTAGTTATATGAAAGTGATGTATCAGAAGTTCACGGATCTTGTCATATGACAGAGAAATGTGTTTATCTGGAAACGCCAGAGTCTTTACTAGGCTATATGCATCTAGCCCAATAGCAGTGATGAAATGTGCTGGTATTTTGTCATCCCGAACGTTCTTTGAAATACACCACGCATCGAAGCATTCAAGGTAATCAGTAATTTCCTGCGGAGAACCAGTTATAGGAAATTTTCCAAGGTTATTTAGTTCCATCGCGACGCCAATTTGTTGTGATTATTTGTAGTCGTATGTTGTAATTATTTGTAATAGTAGTATTAGTATTTCGAGATGACCGAGTTACACGAATCCAACCAAAACACAAAGAGGGCGGAACTCAGGAATTTGTATTTAGCGGAATTATATATTCCATTCATATAATAAATATATTAGCAAGCAACAGCAAGTATTTAAACAATACAGAGAGAGAAATTGTCAATCACCACATCCGCCACACGTCGAATATCTCCTTGCGTAATTATAATGATGTCTCGGTTTGGTTGCAAGTAGCTGCGACCTTCTAACTGATTCTGTGATATCATTTTCATCAGAATTATCTGGACTTATTTCTGAACTATCTACAAAATCAGGATTAGTGACGGAATCATTACAATAATAATTGGAACGGCCTACTTCATTTATTGTCACTTTGTCCAGGTGTCTGTTATGAACTAAGTGATCTTTGATGTCTAATATTTTCACCGCTGGATTTCCCATTTTGTGTAGTATGATTCCAACAGAAGGTCTACAGTCATTCCTTTTGTATTAATGTACATTAGAAGTCGCGTATATCATATTTATTTATTTTTTTTGTTGTTCCTTTTGCGCTCTAGTGGAACATAATTCTTCAACTGCACGTCTTGATTTTCTTCTCTCTTCTGCTGTACTTTTCGGTTGCACCCATGTTCGTCCGTATTTTTTCAACTCCTCTTCACACGATCTCCTCCATGTCAGCCTTGCACTGACGTCCCACACGCCGCTTCCCTTTCGGGTTCCACTCGAGGGCTTGACGCGCGATGTCACCCAGCGGTCTCCTCAGCGAGTGGGCGATCCATCTCCACTTTCTCCTGCCTATTTGTTGGTTGGCGATTGTTTCTTGCTTTGTTTGTTCCCATAATTCCTTGTTGGTGATTCTTTCCGGCCATCTGATCTTCAGTATAGAGCCAGCGAAGACAGTTGGTAATAATGGTCTGCAACCTTTTGGAAATATTCTTTGTGACGCGCCAAGTTTGTGATCCGTATAGAAGAACTGACTGGCTTTACGTTTGTATTGAAAATCCGAATTTTGTTGGTGATGCTGAGTGACGAAGATTTCCAGATTGATTTCAGGTTGATGAATGTGTTTCTCGCCTTCCCGATTCTCGATTTGACATCCTCGTCCGTTCCTCTTGTAGTTGAGACAATGCTCCCTAGATAAGTGAGTGAATGAAGCAACCTCTTTCAAATCCCTCCCGTTGATGGTGATTGACGTTGGATGTTGTTGCTGTTGTTGGTTGGTTATTTTCATAACCTCCGTCTTGTCTATGTTCACTTGGAGTCCTGTCATTGCTGCTTCTTCGACCAGTTTGTCGGTTTTCGCTTGTAAGTCTTCGATTTTGTGTGACATCAAACATAAATCATCCGCGCGAAATCCAGGTCTTCTAGGTTCTTCACGTCGGTCCAGGATATCCCTGTCTTCTCGTTTCCCACAGTCTGACGCATAATCCAGTCCACCACAATTAGGAATATCATTGGTGATAATAAGCACCCTTGTCTGACTCCTGTGTTTACTCCAAACGCCTTGCTGAGTTTTCCGTTGTGGATCACTTGGCATGTGCCGTTGTCGTACAGCTGTTGAATAAGGTTGATGAATATTTGGGGTACGCCGTAGTACTCGAGTAATTTCCAAATTACTTCACGATCAACGCTGTCGAAGGCCTTCTCAAAGTCTATAAAGTTGAGGTAGAGGTTTGATTGCCATTCCATGCTTTGTTCGATGATGATGCGTAGAGTTGCAATTTGGTCAGTACATGATTTGCCTTTCCTGAATCCAGCTTGTTCTGGTCGGAGTTCTGTCTCCAGTGCGTCCTTTAATCTCTCCAGGATGATGCGACTCAGGATTTTACTTGGCGTCGACAGGAGCATGATTCCTCGCCAGTTCTTGCAGAGTGAAGCCTAAGTCACCCTTCTTTGGTAGTTTCACGAGGTAACCTTTCCTCCAGTCAGTAGGCACCTTTCCCTCCTTCCAGACCTTTTGCAATAATGGAGTCAGCATGCCTGCTGTGGTCTCTGGGTCCGCTTTCAGTGCTTCAGGGGGTATTCCATCTGGTCCGGCTGCTTTTCCAGCTTTCAGAAGCTTGATTGCATTCAAGACTTCAGCTCTCGTTGGAGGATTGATTGGTGTCAACTTGCAGTTGTGTGCGCGCTGTTGTTGGTTTTTCTGGACGGGTTGCAGGTGATGGTCGGTTCAAGAGTCCTTTGAAGTGATCCGCCCATTGTTTAATCTGTTTTTCTTCCTTGGTAATTGGGTTCCCTTGGCTGTCTTTTATAGGTTTCGCTTGTGTTGATCTCTTCCCGGATAGAGATTTGGTTATCTGATATAGTGTCCTCAGGTCCCTTTTGCCTGCTGCCTTCTCAGCTTCAGTGGCGAGGTTGTCGTAGAATCGTCTTTTGTCCTTCCTAGCACTCTTCTTCACTTCTTTGTCCAGTGCTGTGTAAGTTGAGCTCGTCTCTTTCTCCTGTCCGTCCTTGCATTGAATCATTTTCTCTTTCACCATTCTCCTGTCTTCTATTAATTTCCAAGTGTCCGTTGAGAGCCATTCCTTGTCTTGTCTCTTCTTTCTTCCTAGAACCGTTGAACACGTTTCGTTGAGAATCGCCTTCAGAGACTTCCAATGTTCTTCCACGCATGATTCTTCAGTGATGTCGCGTAGTGTTTCCTGCTTTGCTCTGACAGTTGCAGTGAAAGTGTCCTTTGTGGTTGTGTCCTTCAGTGATTGAGTGTTGAACTTGCATTGTGGCCTATCCCCAGCTATCCTCGAGGCTTTTAACTTCACCTTGAAAGTCCCTTGTACTAGATAGTGGTCTGAACCCACATCTGCTCCTCTCCTCGACCTTGTGTCCAGTAGGCTCCGTCTCCACTTTCTTGAAATTGAGATGAAGTCTATTTGGTTTTTGGTGTTTCCATCTGGTGAAATCCATGTCGTCTTGTGTATATCCTTGTGTTTGAACACACTACCGCCAATCACCAAATCATTGAAGGCGCAGAAGTCTGAGAAGAGTTCACCATTGTCGTTCATTTCACCGGGCGCCTCACGACCCATGGTGAGTTCTCTTCCTGTGTTGTCTCCTCCCAGCTTCGCATTCATGTCGCCCATCAGGATTTTGATATCGCCATTTGGGACGTTGTCCATTATTGCTTGTAGTTGTCTGTAGAACGCCCCCTTCTTCTCTTGTTCTGAGACGTTTGTAGGCGCATAGCATTGAATGATTATAACTTTCCTTCCTTTTGAGTTGAACCTGGCTGTCATTATCCTGGAGGAGATTGGTTCCCACTGCATGAGAGCTTTGGTTGCTGTTGGTGACATCATGATGGCCACTCCCTTGGTGTGCTCGTGGTTGTCATCTGGGTGGCCGGAATAGATTATTGTCTCTCCAGTTGGTAGTTGGCAACTTCCAGCTCTGTTCCATCTGCTTTCGCAGATTCCCAACACTTCTATTCTGTGCCTTCTCATTTCTGCGGCCACCTGGGCAGCCATTCCAGTTTCCTACATTGTACGAATATTCCAGATACCCATCTTTACTGTTGCTTTCATCTAAAGAAGGCACATCGGCTGACTGGCTTCCCGAAGGCTTTCACCAGCCTGCATCATTCCACCTCCCCGATTCCAGCGAAAAGTAAGGCTATTGATTGTGTTTTTAGAATTTTTAATATATTTATGCGTTGAAGTCTCTGCAGCGATTTGGTTGTTTTACAGAGGAGGAGGTGCTAGCAACACGCCCCAACCCTCCCGTTCTACACGAGATTGGACCGGCGAAGAAACTAGTAAGCTAGAAGCATCGCAAGTTAGAATCTGGCAAGGATCGCGGACAACAGATGCTTTTTGAGAATTCGAGATTTGAATAGTTTTGCAGGACTTTCACAGGTACTTGTATGCTCTGCATTCAACAGACGCAGTCTATGCATATGCAACAATTCCTCCATTTTATTCAGTTGCTCTCTCATCTCATTCAGTTTTTCTCGTGTTTTCGACAGTTCGCATTGTAACTCGGCTACCACGTTTTTGAAAACAGTTGACGCTTGAGTTGCTGAACTTGTAGTGGAGGTTTTCATTGGATGAGCTTGAGTATTTTGAAAAGTTGAAAGACACGTTGACTCCATTTCACTAGACAAATTAGGAGAATTATAAGAACGCTGAGTAACATAAGTATTCGAACTTCTGCAAACAGTCTTGATGTGTCCAACTTTACCACATTTATGACTCTTAGCACCCCGAAAACGGAAAGTGCTTCGTAGATGTAACTTTCCACAGGAAAAACACGGTTTAATGTTTTTGATCTCTCGCTGCATTCTATTACCTGTGGACGACAGTTTGGATTGCTTTCCATGAACACTTGTATTTTCGAGTTTGGACAACATGACATCAGATACTGACGTAGTGGGAGCAGAGTATTCACCGTTGACATCTTCATATGTAATACATAAATCTTTAGCAGTTTGAAAGGTACAAGAAGGAATCTGAATTAACACTTTCTCTAACTTAGGAATATTGATTCCAGCAATTAGACGAACACGTAGTTGAGTATGCAGCTGATCTCCAAAGTTGCACTTTGAAGCTTGTGTTTGAAGTTGAAGAATAAAGTCCCTAATCTTCTGGTTGGGAGCACGAACCAGTTTACTGAACTGAGCCCTCTCTGTGGTCTCAAAAGTAGTTATATGAAAGTGATGTATCAGAAGTTCACGGATCTTGTCATATGACAGAGAAATGTGTTTATCTGGAAACGCCAGAGTCTTTACTAGGCTATATGCATCTAGCCCAATAGCAGTGATGAAATGTGCTGGTATTTTGTCATCCCGAACGTTCTTTGAAATACACCACGCATCGAAGCATTCAAGGTAATCAGTAATTTCCTGCGGAGAACCAGTTATAGGAAATTTTCCAAGGTTATTTAGTTCCATCGCGACGCCAATTTGTTGTGATTATTTGTAGTCGTATGTTGTAATTATTTGTAATAGTAGTATTAGTATTTCGAGATGACCGAGTTACACGAATCCAACCAAAACACAAAGAGGGCGGAACTCAGGAATTTGTATTTAGCGGAATTATATATTCCATTCATATAATAAATATATTAGCAAGCAACAGCAAGTATTTAAACAATACAGAGAGAGAAATTGTCAATCACCACATCCGCCACACGTCGAATATCTCCTTGCGTAATTATAATGATGTCTCGGTTTGGTTGCAAGTAGCTGCGACCTTCTAACTGATTCTGTGATATCATTTTCATCAGAATTATCTGGACTTATTTCTGAACTATCTACAAAATCAGGATTAGTGACGGAATCATTACAATAATAATTGGAACGGCCTACTTCATTTATTGTCACTTTGTCCAGGTGTCTGTTATGAACTAAGTGATCTTTGATGTCTAATATTTTCACCGCTGGATTTCCCATTTTGTGTAGTATGATTCCAACAGAAGGTCTACAGTCATTCCTTTTGTATTAATGTACATTAGAAGTCGCGTATATCATATTTATTTATTTTTTTTGTTGTTCCTTTTGCGCTCTAGTGGAACATAATTCTTCAACTGCACGTCTTGATTTTCTTCTCTCTTCTGCTGTACTTTTCGGTTGCACCCATGTTCGTCCGTATTTTTTCAACTCCTCTTCACACGATCTCCTCCATGTCAGCCTTGCACTGACGTCCCACACGCCGCTTCCCTTTCGGGTTCCACTCGAGGGCTTGACGCGCGATGTCACCCAGCGGTCTCCTCAGCGAGTGGGCGATCCATCTCCACTTTCTCCTGCCTATTTGTTGGTTGGCGATTGTTTCTTGCTTTGTTTGTTCCCATAATTCCTTGTTGGTGATTCTTTCCGGCCATCTGATCTTCAGTATAGAGCCAGCGAAGACAGTTGGTAATAATGGTCTGCAACCTTTTGGAAATATTCTTTGTGACGCGCCAAGTTTGTGATCTGTATAGAAGAACTGACTGGCTTTACGTTTGTATTGAAAATCCGAATTTTGTTGGTGATGTTGAGTGACGAAGATTTCCAGATTGATTTCAGGTTGATGAATGTGTTCCTCGCCTTCCCGATTCTCTATTTGACATCCTCGTCCGTTCCTCTTGTAGTTGAGACAATGCTCCCCAGATAAGTGAGTGAATGAAGCAACCTCTTTCAAATCCCTCCCGTTGATGGTGATTGACGTTGGATGTTGTTGCTGTTGTTGGTTGGTTATTTTCATAACCTCCGTCTTGTCTATGTTCACTTGGAGTCCTGTCATTGCTGCTTCTTCGACCAGTTTGTCGGTTTTCGCTTGCTTGTAAGTCTTCGATTTTGTGTGACATCAAACATAAATCATCCTGCGCGAAATCCAGGTCTTCTAGGTTCTTCACGTCGGTCCAGGATATCCCTGTCTTCTCGTTTCCCACAGTCTGACGCATAATCCAGTCCACCACAATTAGGAATATCATTGGTGATAATAAGCACCCTTGTCTGACTCCTGTGTTTACTCCAAACGCCTTGCTGAGTTTTCCGTTGTGGATCACTTGGCATGTGCCGTTGTCGTACAGCTGTTGAATAAGGTTGATGAATATTTGGGGTACGCCGTAGTACTCGAGTAATTTCCAAATTACTTCACGATCAACGCTGTCGAAGGCCTTCTCAAAGTCTATAAAGTTGAGGTAGAGGTTTGATCGCCATTCCATGCTTTGTTCGATGATGATGCGTAGAGTTGCAATTTGGTCAGTACATGATTTGCCTTTCCTGAATCCAGCTTGTTCTGGTCGGAGTTCTGTCTCCAGTGCGTCCTTTAATCTCTCCAGGATGATGCGACTCAGGATTTTACTTGGCGTCGACAGGAGCATGATTCCTCGCCAGTTCTTGCAGAGTGAAGCCTAAGTCGCCCTTCTTTGGTAGTTTCACGAGGTAACCTTTCCTCCAGTCAGTAGGCACCTTTCCCTCCTTCCAGACCTTTTGCAATAATGGAGTCAGCATGTCTGCTGTGGTCTCTGGGTCCGCTTTCAGTGCTTCAGGGGGTATTCCATCTGGTCCGGCTGCTTTTCCAGCTTTCAGAAGCTTGATTGCATTCAAGACTTCAGCTCTCGTTGGAGGATTGATTGGTGTCAACTTGCAGTTGTGTGCGCGCTGTTGTTGGTATTTCTGGACGGGTTGCAGGTGATGGTCGGTTCAAGAGTCCTTTGAAGTGATCCGCCAATTGTTTAATCTGTTTTTCTTCCTTGGTAATTGGGTTCCCTTGGCTGTCTTTTATAGGTTTCGCTTGTGTTGATCTCTTCCCGGATAGAGATTTGGTTATCTGATATAGTGTCCTCAGGTCCCTTTTGCCTGCTGCCTTCTCAGCTTCAGTGGCGAGGTTGTCGTAGAATCGTCTTTTGTCCTTCCTAGCACTCTTCTTCACTTCTTTGTCCAGTGCTGTGTAAGTTGAGCTCGTCTCTTTCTCCTGTCCGTCCTTGCATTGAATCATTTTCTCTTTCACCATTCTCCTCTCTTCTATTAATTTCCAAGTGTCCGTTGAGAGCCATTCCTTGTCTTGTCTCTTCTTTCTTCCTAGAACCGTTGAACACGTTTCGTTGAGAATCGCCTTCAGAGACTTCCAATGTTTTTCCACGCATGATTCTTCAGTGATGTCGCGTAGTGTTTCCTGCTTTGCTCTGACAGTTGCAGTGAAAGTGTCCTTTGTGGTTGTGTCCTTCAGTGATTGAGTGTTGAACTTGCATTGTGGCCTATCCCCAGCTATCCTCGAGGCTTTTAGCTCCACCTTGAAAGTCCCTTGTACTAGATAGTGGTCTGAACCCACATCTGCTCCTCTCCTCGACCTTGTGTCCAGTAGGCTCCGTCTCCACTTTCTTGAAATTGAGATGAAGTCTATTTGGTTTTTGGTGTTTCCATCTGGTGAAATCCATGTCGTCTTGTGTATATCCTTGTGTTTGAACACACTACCGCCAATCACCAAATCATTGAAGGCGCAGAAGTCTGAGAAGAGTTCACCATTGTCGTTCATTTCACCGGGCGCCTCACGACCCATGGTGAGTTCTCTTCCTGTGTTGTCTCCTCCCAGCTTCGCATTCATGTCGCCCATCAGGATTTTGATATCGCCATTTGAGACGTTGTCCATTATTGCATGTAGTTGTCTGTAGAACGCCCCCTTCTTCTCTTGTTCTGAGACGTTTGTAGGCGCATAGCATTGAATGATTATAACTTTCCTTCCTTTTGAGTTGAACCTGGCTGTCATTATCCTGGAGGAGATTGGTTCCCACTGCATGAGAGCTTTGGTTGCTGTTGGTGACATCATGATGGCCACTCCCTTGGTGTGCTCGTGGTTGTCATCTGGGTGGCCGGAATAGATTATTGTCTCTCCAGTTGGTAGTTGGCAACTTCCAGCTCTGTTCCATCTGCTTTCGCAGATTCCCAACACTTCTATTCTGTGCCTTCTCATTTCTGCGGCCACCTGGGCAGCCATTCCAGTTTCCTACATTGTACGAATATTCCAGATACCCATCTTTACTTTTGCTTTCATCTAAAGAAGGCACATCGGCTGACTGGCTTCCCGAAGGCTTTCACCAGCCTGCATCATTCCACCTCCCCGATTCCAGCGAAAAGTAAGGCTATTGATTGTGTTTTTAGAATTTTTAATATATTTATGCGTTGAAGTCTCTGCAGCGATTTGGTTGTTTTACAGAGGAGGAGGTGCTAGCAACACGCCCCAACCCTCCCGTTCTACACGAGATTGGACCGGCGAAGAAACTAGTAAGCTAGAAGCATCGCAAGTTAGAATCTGGCAAGGATCGCGGACAACAGATGCTTTTTGAGAATTCGAGATTTGAATAGTTTTGCAGGACTTTCACAGGTACTTGTATGCTCTGCATTCAACAGACGCAGTCTATGCATATGCAACAATTCCTCCATTTTATTCAGTTGCTCTCTCATCTCATTCAGTTTTTCTCGTGTTTTCGACAGTTCGCATTGTAACTCGGCTACCACGTTTTTGAAAACAGTTGACGCTTGAGTTGCTGAACTTGTAGTGGAGGTTTTCATTGGATGAGCTTGAGTATTTTGAAAAGTTGAAAGACACGTTGACTCCATTTCACTAGACAAATTAGGAGAATTATAAGAACGCTGAGTAACATAAGTATTCGAACTTCTGCAAACAGTCTTGATGTGTCCAACTTTACCACATTTATGACACTTAGCACCCCGAAAACGGAAAGTGCTTCGTAGATGTAACTTTCCACAGGAAAAACACGGTTTAATGTTTTTGATCTCTCGCTGCATTCTATTACCTGTGGACGACAGTTTGGATTGCTTTCCATGAACACTTGTATTTTCGAGTTTGGACAACATGACATCAGATACTGACGTAGTGGGAGCAGAGTATTCACCGTTGACATCTTCATATGTAATACATAAATCTTTAGCAGTTTGAAAGGTACAAGAAGGAATCTGAATTAACACTTTCTCTAACTTAGGAATATTGATTCCAGCAATTAGACGAACACGTAGTTGAGTATGCAGCTGATCTCCAAAGTTGCACTTTGAAGCTTGTGTTTGAAGTTGAAGAATAAAGTCCCTAATCTTCTGGTTGGGAGCACGAACCAGTTTACTGAACTGAGCCCTCTCTGTGGTCTCAAAAGTAGTTATATGAAAGTGATGTATCAGAAGTTCACGGATCTTGTCATATGACAGAGAAATGTGTTTATCTGGAAACGCCAGAGTCTTTACTAGGCTATATGCATCTAGCCCAATAGCAGTGATGAAATGTGCTGGTATTTTGTCATCCCGAACGTTCTTTGAAATACACCACGCATCGAAGCATTCAAGGTAATCAGTAATTTCCTGCGGAGAACCAGTTATAGGAAATTTTCCAAGGTTATTTAGTTCCATCGCGACGCCAATTTGTTGTGATTATTTGTAGTCGTATGTTGTAATTATTTGTAATAGTAGTATAAGTATTTCGAGATGACCGAGTTACACGAATCCAACCAAAACACAAAGAGGGCGGAACTCAGGAATTTGTATTTAGCGGAATTATATATTCCATTCATGTAAGATATATTTTAGCCAGCAACAGTATGTATTTACCTACTCAGAGATTGATATCATCAATCACGAGATTTCATTTCTCTACATGGATTGAGGAATTTTAGGAGTGGGGAACAGGAGAAATCATATTTTCTTTTTCATGCTTATCTACGATTTTTATGTTAACCTAAAGAATTAATTTGTGTAGACGGAGTAGTTAGTGTCGAAATAGATGCTTGACTGTTATACTTTATGTGGAGCAGCTGTTATTATTCTGCAGTCATGCAGAACAATGCTCCTGAACACTTGTGTTTGAAATGCGTGTCGAACAATCAATATATCTTGTTACATAGTGGTAGGTAAGTTAGACCCATGGACAAGACTTCACACTGCAAATTAGATTAAGTTGTAGGGAGGAGAAATCAAAAACAAACCATGTGGGGACATCAGGGAATTTGCTATGAGGTTTGAATAACCTGGGACTCTTACTCACTTGGGGTATAACAGATTGTGACTATCTGTTGCTTACTGAATAACGAGTCGTATGAAGCAGAAAATCTCTGATAACTATTCCACTGGAGTTTTAAGATGTGTCGACAAATAGCGTCAGCGTGACTTTGTATTTGGATATAAATGATTTAGTGCGTTATTGATATAAGTATAAAACTTGGGCACTGTGGTAGAGTATAATTCCATTATAGATAAGATTTTATTTTGATAAATCGCACAGTGTTTACAGTTATATGAACTGATGACGTTTCGAGCACAAACTATTGCTCATAATCATATCAAGTTACTCACACAACTTTGATCTCTCATCTATATACATGTGTGGAATGGATTAGATATTGGAATAAAAATCAATGTGAGATAATGTACATTCAGAAATAATCGTACGAGTGTTGTTGATCAATTGCAATTAGATGGGAAAATTGGACGAGTGTTTTTACAGTCATAATAAGCTGCTTGTTATATTTCAATTCAAACACATTCTAACAAGCAGCTTATTATGACTGTAAAAACACTCGTCCAATTTTCCCATCTAATTGCAATTGATCAACAACACTCGTACGATTATTTCTGAATGTACATTATCTCACATTGATTTTTATTCCAATATCTAATCCATTCCACACATGTATATAGATGAGAGATCAAAGTTGTGTGAGTAACTTGATATGATTATGAGCAATAGTTTGTGCTCGAAACGTCATCAGTTCATATAACTGTAAACACTGTGCGATTTATCAAAATAAAATCTTATCTATAATGGGATTTAGTGCGTCTTTGGCACAGCAGTAGAGTGCTCGCCAATCAAGCATATGGTCCGGGGTTCGACCCCCAACCGACTCACTTCTTCACCTAGCTAAGCAGGAAGTAAGACTGGTAAAAGGGGAAGGTTGGGCATGGGGCTAGCAACCTCGTGTCGTAAAAAGTAAACACCAATGCCATCGAAACCTTGAGCCTCTAGCCTGAAGCCCTGTGTTCCACAGGGAATGTATAGGAATTAAAAAAATATGATTTCGTTGTATCACCTTCCAAAATCATTTTGGATTCTTATGGTTGCTTACACGACAATTAAAATAGTTAATTTTCGTGTTTACTACAACAAGTGTGACAGAATTTGACAGGAACCCATTGAATTGCTTGACTTTACACTAGTCCTTAATAATTTGTATTTTATGAACAGTGCATATCCAAAACGCTGAACGAGTAGTTTTATGAGGGAGCCCTTTCCAGAAATTGCAATTTCTTCGACTAAGCCGTAGCATTAATATTACAACGTGTCTGGTAAAAGGGAATAGCTACGAAGGAGATGAACTGTAATGAAAATATAGTTATTATTTAATTGGTGGATGGTGACTAGCAGTGGAATCCAGGATGCGCATTTCATCCTATTTGGGACTCGTCAGCTGGATATACCTGCATTTCTCAGTGAGTGATGATGTTCCCACCGAGCCTCGAATCCAGTACCCATAGTTTCAAACTCCAAAGCGTTATCCACTAGACCACTTGGGCCACGAGAGCCACCTCTTGTGCGACGGGTCATATTAATTATTGAATTGGATTTTTGATTTTCTCATCGATAGGACGAAATGCGCATCCTGGATTCCACTGCTAGTCACCATCCACCAATTAAATAATAACTAAATGCCCAGACATCGTCGAAGCGTCTGCACAAGAAGCCGACATGTCAACCTGAGACCGAGCACTTCGGTCCAATCAATCGACGGGAAAATCAAAAATCCAATTCAATATGTAATGAACATAGTTGTTAATATTAATCAACACAAAAGAGAAGTTGAGTAAGTATGATGTAGCTACATAACTGGATGAATAGTTTGATGAATGAGTTGTAATCAGAAGGCACACAAAGTCAAATATAGTGTGATAGTAAGTGGCAAATTGAAAACTAGTTAAGTTACATTTAATTGAAGTTGAGAAAAAGTTATTTGATTCAATTAAAATTTTTCCGTCGATTGATTGTACCTTGAAGTTAATTGGTGAATGTTGACTAGCAGTGGAATCTAGAATGTACATTTCGTCATTTTCGGGACTTGTCAGCTCGATGTACCTGGATTCACCAATGAGTGATGATGTTCCCATGGGGGCTCAAACGCAGTACCCTTAACAGTCAAACATACCTAATTCTCCTTGTTCATTTTCCGATTCAAATGTGAATTTTATTGCTTCAAAAAGTGACTTTATATGTATGAAGAAGCTAGAGATATACTCTGTGTTTAACACTGTGAAAGTGTCATCCACTGAATGTATTAAGAGCTATCCACAAGGATGTCTGCTACTATTGGGGAAACTGATGTTCGTATCGCTACACCTTCTGTTTGTTGATATATTTTGCCATATAGTTTAAAGGTAGTAGATGTGGTGTATAATTGAGTTCCTAAAATAATTTTTTCAGTGGGAAGAAGAATCCTAGTAGACTCTTGGATGTCTCAGATGTTTATATGCATCCTATACGTTTTCTTAGTGATTTTTCACTACTTAGCACATTCAGATAGGCTCGTGACATATCAAGGTCTAATTAGACAACCTAAGCCATCGAATAAGAGGAAAACTCTTACTCAGTATCCTACCACTTAAGATTTAGCAGATGGAGTTTAAGTATATAGACACCTATTTAATTAGTCTAGAATGATATTGAAGCTAAAGTAAAACAATTATTAGTGGTATGTAAAGTCTGGAGTTATTTCACCTAATTCCTGTACCTTTATCTACACATAAATAGCCTGGATACAACAGATATCAAGGAATGGGCTTCTTCTATCCACATAGTGACCACTGTCAATCAGATGAGACAAAATCGGTCTTCTTAGAGATTCTGTTTGGTGTTTTCCAAACCATGAAGAAAGGTGCTGAGTCATGCATCTTTTAAGTCGACTAATTACTCACCCTATACAGACTTCACCACATTAGAGGTTATATGTGTAAATACAAACAAAATCTGGTAACTAATCTCGTAAGCTAGAAATCAATATTGGTGAGCTTTAAAATCACACACAGATGTTGGCACTAGTGGTATGTATATTCAGTATCTTCATCAAGAATTTCTGGATCTGGTTTGTCAGCGATTCCAGTTTGTACAGTCTTTACTCCATTCAAAAGTTTCACAATTTAGGGCAGTATGTTAGCGTACGGGAGGTGAATCAAGATCACTATTTGCGCTCTACAGAGTTCGAGTCGAGATTTCACCATAGTTGATTGTGTGAATGACAATTTACAGATGTGAATATGGATCTGCTTGATGCCAAAATTGATGATCAATACACCAAGCATAAAGCAATACACTACAAAATGATTGACAGTTGTAGTTTTATTCAGCTTATGTCAATAATTGGTAGGCAGTGATATGCACTATTTTACAACTCTGAAATGTTTTGAGACAATTTTACGTTCTACGGGTTGATCACGGATTGATATCAGTTAGAGAACCATTGAAAACCAGGGAGTACTGGACAGCTGCTGTTTCATCCTAGTTTGGGAATCATCGGCAGTACGCACCCACTGGGTTTCGAACACGGGACCTTCCGGTTACAAGGCAAGCTCGTATACCATTCAGCCATGGGACCCAATTCAATGGCTCGTGAATTCTAACTTCTACTAATTCGTGATTTAGCGCGACCCCAACCATTGTCGTTGGTGGGACATCCATCCACACACGTGACATCTAGTTGGACCTCACTGGTCACGACTTCTCACTAGAACTCAGGAAACTCCAACCTGTAGCAAGTCATTAGCGATGATTCCCAAACTAGGATGAAACAGCAGCTGTCCAGTATTCCCTGGTTTTCAATGGTTCTCTAACTGATATCAATCCGTGATCAACCGTAAAACATAACTAATCCTTACAAACCAAACTATACAAAATTTTACGTTCAAATGAGTTTGACAGAAAAGTTACTCTACAGCTGGCCACTAAACTTCTCAGTTTAATGGCAGTCGTACTTCGGTCTTTCCCAGACTCCATATGAAATGGAACAGACCGAATTCTGACGTTCAGTCAGCTGCAATAGTGATTTTAAAGCTCATCAATTTGCCGTAAATTCAGACAGGCTGCTAGGTTGTGCGTCAGTAACACAGCGGTTAGGACTTGTAGTACCCCTATACCAACTGTAAACATGCTTTTTAATCTAATTTGTACACTTGTATTATATGTGTATACAGACCGATTTTATATGTACTTCGCAAACATTTGTCAATTTACTGTTGAACATTACCTTGACACATTTTCGAAATTTGACTACTGCTACAATACACATTCGTAATCTTCGCAAGTGCCTTTTGATTTACGTCGTGGGCGTCGAGTAGCCACAACGTCTGCGCACATTAATAAGAGCGAAGAAGTACTAGAATATATGTGTACGGCAGTTTAATCAGACAACGCACGCAACAGACTTTCTCCGACCATGTATATAGTCCGGGGTTCGATCTTCTGCCGACGCACACCTGATATAAATGGTCGGCCTGAAAAATTTGGCTACCGATATCACATGCTGAAAATTCCATTCTTCTACCAAAACGTACTGCGTGGAATCAAGCTATAATAAAAAAAAAATAAAAAAATGATGGAAACATTCTCTTAACAAGAAAGTGTGATGGTATGATATACCGTCAGGTTGTAACGTACACTTCGAAACAGCTACACATTTATAGGGAATTCCATTCGTAAAAACATATTTGACTACATTAGCGTGGGAACGAATGCTTACTCATTGAAACGTTTATTGTTATTCAAATTAACAATGATGTATTGTATCTTCGTAACTCCTGTGAAGTTGACAGAGTTTGTGTATGCCACACAAAAGTATCTAAGTGAGCTTATGTGCAGAACTGGTGACAAGTAGTAGGAGAGACAATAGTAAGGAGGTACTTCCAGTTGGTGCCTTTTCTGAGTGATACTTCTACTAGGATAGCTAAGGTGAATTGCGTAGTTTGTGGACGAGGTCATGTGTCCTCCTGATGTTCTCTATTTTAATCCCTTTCTCCATGGGAAAGGTGGTCGAAAGTTATAGAGGTAGGACTTTGTTTCTTTTGCCCCAGAAAGACTGCATTTACTCGGGACACTTAACGCGCAGTCTGTGTAGTTCCATTACGAAGGTAAGCACAAGTCACAAAGCCGATTACTACATCAGATGAACAGCTAGCAAAATGTAGTTGTGTTTAAATGAGAAATTGTGTGTTTGGAATTAGCACCTGTACGACTAAATTACGGCAGTAAACAAATCGGTAAACATACATTTTTTGATGAGGTTTATGGAGTTTTTGTTAGATGTTACAGATGGCCGCAATGCACATAACTTTTATCGATTTATAATGAATTAGGGGTTTTGTGCATTGAGGTAGTTAGAAGGCTGTCAGTTAAAAGAATCATAGAGGAGTGAAATTTGAGACCATTCTTAGCCGGAAAAACTAAAACTACTACTGTAAACCTTTATTTGAAATCTTTCATAACACTAAGGGTTATTTAAGAAACCAACGTCATAAATTAACAACTAGATACAAAATTTGAGTTAAATACATTTATGTATTAAATACTTCCACGTGATATGTACTTGATTTGAACATTTATTCTCAATCCAACTACAGGAAAAATTTCAAACCAGCGAGTAAAACACTTATGCCCACGAGTGAAGTCACCTGAAAATGAAGAAGAAACATCTAATAAAGCTTGGGATAAGTAAAAAAATGCTATCTAAATAGAGAAGCTGAAGTATCTATAAGCATGCAATTACTTGGAAACGACCAAGGTCTAATTTGAACATCATTACTGATTTACCTCTAGTTACATTTTAAACTTTATTGAAATTAACTTAAATTTCAGAAACATGGAAAAGTGCTTCTAAATAAAGTCTAGTTAAGGTATATTGTCCAGTGGAAATATGAATAAGTGAGTGATAATTATAGGCAGTAGGAGGTTTTGCATCAACTGGAGGATTGTTTGATCAAAACTGTTCCTGTGTGTACATTGTGATACATGAGGCTGCCTTGATAAAACACAGCATACAGGTATTCCATAATTAGAGGAATATATCAGTTTATTATTATTATTATATGCTTTAATTCCTAGAGGAACATAGGGCTTCAGCTGCTCATCTCTAGTGCCTTCGGTTCTCCGCCAACTTTTTCACCCCGCTCCAAGTTTGCCCACATGCTTTCATCTCCTCTTCACATGACCTCCTCCATGTCACCCTTGGACGACCAACTCTCCACTTCCCTTTCGGGTTCCAATCGAGCAATGGCTTGTCTGGTGATGTCACTTGATGGTTTCCTCAGCGCATGGCCAATCCATCTCCATTTCTTCCCGCCTATTTGTTACACAATCGGTTCCTGGTTGGTTCACTCATTACCAGAGATCCCTGTTTCTGATCTTTTCTGGCCGGACATCTGATCTTGAGTATTGAGCGAAGACAACTGTTGATGAAGGTCTTAAGTTTGTTGGAGATGCTCTTTATGACGCTCTGGCCAAGTCTCTGATCTGCATGGTAGCACTGACTGACTTTACATTGGAGTTGAAAATCCGGATCTTATTTTTGATGATGAGTGCTGCTGACCTCCACACAGATTTGAGAGTAATGAAAGCTTGTCTTACTTTTCCGATTCTGGCCTTGGTATCCTCGTCAGTTCCGCCTGTAGTTGAAACGATGCTTCCCAGGTAGGTGGGTAGGTGAAGGAGAATGTTTCTTTAAGGTTCCTCCCATTTGTGCTGATTGTTGTCTGTTGTTGTTGCTGTTGGCCAGTTTGAGTTATCCATATTGCCCTGGCCTTCAGTAGAAACTATAAACTCATGAATTTGTAATATTATCCTTCCTAATTCTTCTGACATTCAGCTTATTTTATGTTGATGCTATTCAGCTGTAATCTATCAATATTATTGATTTGATATTATTTAAGATTAATATCGTTCATAACACTAATTCATTCATTCACTATAATGTATGTGTAAATGTAGAGCCTGATGAAGAAGAGGTTATCGAAAAGAGTATTCTTTGTTCACTATCCATTCTTTTGAAAATTTTAATGGGCATTTTTAAGCAGTTATCCATATTAATTGGGTTGAAACAATAACAGTTTATTATTATAATATTTCCCCTGATATTCGTTGCTTTCATTCAGAATTCCGAAAATAAAATGGGGGTGTACAATGCAAACTGTCAAACCATATCTAACTCACTAATATAGTATCTAAATATTAAAAAAAATACAGTGGAAAAGGCAGTGGAAATAACTGCTTCTATTAGGACGACAATGAACACAAATATATATTAGAAACCCGAAGAAATTGTAAGAAATCTAGTCAAAAATGGAAATAAAGCAGAAAATCTTAAGGTAAAACTACACAAAAAGATCTGAAATACTATGACACAAGGTATTCCAAACGTTTAAGGGTGGAAGTTCTATCAACCGCGAATTGACACGAAACTGTAGGAAATATGGAGTCAAAACCGAGTGGAAAAATAAACCAACGATTCTACTAGAGGGTATTAGCTAACAGAAAACATATCAATGCTACACAACTGTTCCTCGATTTCGGGTGCCACCTCATTTGTAGTTGCATGATATCTGTCTGTAGGTATTTGTTCATGTGCACAAACAACTTCTAACTTCACTTCCGATATGGATTGATATCTGTCGGGTTACTGGATTCACAAGCTGAGTGAAGTCCTTTTCAGATATAAACGAGGAATATATGAACTCACTGGGTGCATTGGCTAGACAATATATAATAGAAATGTATTCAAATAACAATGGATTCGTTTGACATTGTAAATTTATTGAGATAGTGTTTCTATAAAAAGTGCATTCGATAATGAGGTGATTAGTCGTAGTTGTTTGAATAGACATGAGCTAATCGACGCTTTTTTATCGCATCAGGTGTCTCATTTCGTGATTATTAACCATAAACTTTTGGTTTATTGTCAACAGGGGATTGTTAGATATTGTTTTGTTTTTGTTTTCATGTGAAAATCAGACATAGATAAAAATGGGCACCAAGAGGCACATCACACAAAATGTGGGAGAATGATGAATACAAGGAATCAGTAAGAGCATTATGGAGACCAGTTAGCATGCTTATCAAGAGCAATCAAAAGATCGTTCATTTCGGCACTTTTGTTATGAGAAAGAGAAGAAGAGAGTAAATCCCGTCATGTTTATCATTGTCTTAGATTTTCATCCTAATAACACCAGTAGGGTGAGCCCACATTTTATCAGAGACACGAAAACAATGTGCTATACACAATGTCAACCGCCAAAAATGATTCCGCAGGTAGGCCTAGGCCAAATAATATAGAATGGGCTGTTGTCATAGTGCTTTAGTAGTCTGAAACAAAAACATTTCAAAGCGATGACGAATATTAATGTTTTAATTGAGCTTGATGAATACAATTTTGACGTGTAATTTCAGACTGGTTCAAAGGAAAAAATTGTCGCATTTCACAAACAGTTGGAAACAGAAAGACGCGATGAGTGTGCAAACCGTGGCCAGATGTACACATTTCGAAGTTATCAATTGATGTCAAGCTAACATTAAGCAAAATGAGGATAATCTATGATAGTCACATTTGATGAAATCTAAAGCCACTCATTCTGATGATGTCTCAAATCCCATACTAGGAGTCCAGAAGATGAAACAGTGTTTTATGTGACACAACTGCCCCTCAACTTGGGGTGCCCTTTCATAAACAGTTTTGTGATATCCATTTATAATTATTAGGTTTTGTACACAAGCAATGTCTACCTTCACTTTTGATCTGCAGTGATATCTACCGGGCTACTGGATTCATAAGCTGAGTGAAATCAATTTCAGACAAAAACGAGGAATATATGAACTCACCGGGTGCATTGGCTATACCGTATATAGTAAAAATTTGTTCAAATAAAACAAAATTATTTTGTGTTGCGTATTTCGGAGGAAATATTTCGCGATATTCATGCCTCTTTAATGATGCTTCTGCATAATTTAAATGTTTGTCTGGTGTTGAAGTGTAGAATTAATACTATGAATCATGGTTGCAATGTGGCCCCCATTCTCTCTGTCTCGATATCGCAATACACTATGAATTCTTGATATTGTATGATTGGCGGCAATTGGTAGGAATCCTTGAACCTAGGTTTCCTGCTAGTTGTTACTCGTCAGCAAAATGTATCTACATCCTTGAAGGAACTCATGTCCCTTTTGAGATTCGCATGGGCGTCACGCAGTGCTGCAGTCAAAGACGTTACCACAGAGCTATTCTGGCTTGTGACTGACCTCTTGTGTGATTGTATTGGATACCCTGTTGGATACTAGTAAATGACTAGTGTAATTTGTCTATTTGTTGACTGATAGAATTTAGTCTGCACCAAACCAACGGCTTAACACTTTACACTAATTAATAACACTAATAATCAAAACGTTTTTGTCTTCTGCTTTTTGGCTCTTGTCTTTCTTTCTCAATTCTTTAGCTAAATGCATTTGATTATCTTAGTGTGGTGTCTGACACTTATTTGTTTCATCTCACTTTATTGTTTTAGGATATTTTTATTGCCCTTTTCTTCTGCGTTTCCTGACTATTTCAGTCCTGTTACCGCCTATTGCAGTATTACATGGAGGACTTCATCATGAGCTGACATCACTAAGAGAACCACTGGAAAACCTGGGAGTACTGGACAGCTGTTTTGCAGTATTAGTCATGTAGGAGTTTAATGTATCACTGTCGATTTTTCTTTGCTTTCATGTAAACACTTATTTATTTATGCACTTGGAGTTTCTTTTTTATTCCTTTTAACGCTAGGAATGTCTGTTGTTTACTGGAAAAAGTTTCCAGAATATTTTCCGTGGAAATATCTTACTGATTTTTGTTAGTCATCGAAGTATATTTTTCAATTTTGACATTTCATCACTTTTGAATTATCAAATTAACTTACATTTTATATTCCATGTTCGGGCAAGCCTGGTAAGTTAAATCCAATATGTATTTGAATAGTAGGTTGTCATTTTAAAAAAGTTGATATCATTTCCATTTAACCTTGTGAATGACATTTAAATAAAATTGAAAAATTATTCGAATCCACTGTATTTCGTTTCTGAGCCTGTTCTTGATATGTTTATACCAATTTCATTTCGATTTTGATGGTATACCGGGTTAGTTAAACGTACAGTGAACACTGAGATTTGAATTCAAATCATTTGAAGACAATAAAGTATTCTTTGGTAGAATTAGAGCAACATTCCAAAGAAGAGTACCTACTTTTATTAGTTTTCTTCTGAAAGTATTTTGGTGCATGTACATGAAAAGCATTTTGCGCTAAACTGGCCAACAGAAGTATCATCTTAAAGTTTGCTGCGTTGATCACTTAAAGAAGTTGAAATGAATCACTTTTTATGAATGAATATTATATGTGTCAACGAAAGGGCATTTAAGAGTTTGGAATGTTAAGAGAGTATCTCTTTATTCAAGCACTTAGTTAGTTTTATTCAGTGTGATATTAAAATTAGCAGTAGTGTTGCTTCATATCTTATTTTCATATTTCTCAGGATAAAAATGGATTGCAAACACGTTACTTTGCGAAACAAATCTCACTTGGTGTCATCTTTTCTTCAGTCAAGTTTATCAGCATATCACTGTTGTGATACTGCCTCCTGGCATAATGTAGCTACATAAATAACACTATCACAATCTTATTTTTGATGTTACTGCGAAGCTATCAATTGCTAAAGTCTTCATGATGTACATGCAGCACGCGTTTACCTAACCTGTCATTAAAATTAAGACATCTGTTAGCGTTTTGGTTGATGCTTTATATATATGATATACTACGCAGTTGAGAAAATGGTTTTTATCCGAAATAACTATGAGATTTACTTTGTTTGTGACCAATGTAAAAGTAGTTAGAAGCGAGTGGAGTCTTAATTTTTCTCTTAAGGATAAAGCGGACATCGTAGATGCTCATTCCTATGGCTTGTGAAGCATACTATTTCTCGTCTTGGTCTAAATTTAAACTGACATCTGTTTCTTATTATTTATAAAACTTTTAGCCAACAATGTTCAATAGGTGCTAGACAGCAGTTTTAATACTTAGATCATAAATGCTATAATATGAAGTGAAAAGCAGTATTTGACTTGTCATTTAAGAGTGTCATTGTGATAGGTAATAGTAAGTAAGACACTTACGCCGTCCCACACTTTGCCTGACATTCTCTCATACTCCTAAAGTTATTTCCATTTCCCAGACAACCGCCATATATGAATGTTTCACATTTGTCTGAGGATGAATTATAAAAGAAACGTATGAAAGAGGCGCGGCATGGACCAGTTTCGGCATCCAATCTGCAGTTATCTAAAACATTCAACAATTTATGAAACATTAGCAATTGTATTACTATAGTTCAGCATAAAGTAGTTCGCCATTAGAGGGTTTTTACATATTTAGGTAAACAGTGATGAGACAATGTTCATTGTGTACAACATGTACCTGTATTATTTCGTCTAAGACAACTATAACTGATGAAGCTACAAGACGAATGATTTTTCCAAATGAATTCATCACAGCATAACGCCTTCTGTCTGAATAATTTATTTGAGTACTCTATTGAGTTTGAATGAACACTAAGCTGTGAGAGTTAATTTGCTAAGACGTGCATATAAAGTACGAACTTCTCTAAAGTACACATTTCAGTGAACGCGATGGTTAAGTCAGATGTATTACCTCAAGCGCTGACATGACATTTGACTGAAGACTCAATGTTCCAGTGGATCTGTGTGTATGCGCACATATGGTTAAGTATTGAGTGACAGTGTAACCTGGGGTTCAAGATTTTGCGATATACGAGATAACACCGATCATAAAACACTTGAATTCAGTTTTGAAATCTTTATAGCTAAACTAGAGTCCTAGATTCATTCCTGTGCCCAGAACTAAAATACTTTAAATCCGACTCAGTTAATTTCTGTTATTAAACATTTAGGTAAGAAGCATGAATGCTCAAACATTATCACAGAAAGAGACAGTTACTAAATAAATTGATAAATGATGAATACGTGCCCGAATGAAAGAACCGAATTCCTGTTCATCAGAGATGACGACAGAGAAACGATAAATGAAATGCCAGCTGGAAAACGGGACTTTTACATAGTGAAAGATTTGAAGCGCATAGAACAATTTAAACTGAACAAAAAAAGAGGCCATCAAGTTTATAAAGGATCCTCGAATGTGTGGACTTAATGTCACTGTCCGCAGATGTTCTGAAAATGGTAAAGGCCAACAAACTGGGAATTTAGTGGGATGTTTGGAATCCAGTTATTCTTTTCAAATAATTGACAACTACATGTGCTATGAAAGTAAATCTCTAGTTTAGCAGTAAAATCTTTAAGCAGGTGTTTGGGTTGGCGATATGTATATCAGTGATGATACATTTGTCATTTATCAGAATACAAATAACAGACTTCTGAAAGTTTCTCATTTCAGTGAAGTTCAACCAGTCATAATACTCACATGTTAAGATAAATCCTGAAGTTAAACTGTTTATTTCAATGTAACTGGATCATCCTTATTCATGTGTGCATTGATTTTACTGACACGGTGATGAAATTAACACTTATCTATGCATCGATGAGAAATGCAATAAAATTCATAAACGGTTCAATATTAGTACAACTGAAGAAAATAAATCACAAAGACATTATTGAACAATCGTTTTGTACCGTCTGTTATGTACCTAATAATTTCAAATGTATGTTACACACAGAATGCTCTGAACAACAGAAGCCATAGTCAGCCTAACAACGTTAACAACGTAAACACTGACGGTATTGAAAGTACTGACAAAAATAACACATGTGGGTATAAATAATCATTACGCTTCTACTGGCAGTAACTTACTTCTATCAAATTTGCCACTGAAACAAAATATTAAATAAATTTTGAATGAGTTCCATGTTGTGCTTATCTTTTAGAAATCAAGACCGATTATAAGTAAATAAGGGTTGTGTCATTTGAAAGTATTTTATGAATAATCATAGATTGGACCTAATATTTCTGATTATTAAATGGAGTAGAGCTTTAAAATTTTGCAAATATTGATTCTCTGCATTCACTTGCTCATGAAGTGCACCAGATGCACATAATGAATTACATGTTTCCAGTAGTTTCACCTGAATATTACATTTTTCATTCGGCTTTACTACTTAGATCTACAGATAACTACTGCTGAAAAAGGAAAGAACAGTTGGAAAGGAAACGGCTTTGCAGATCATTTGACTGCAGTCAGATTTCAAGCGACATTTTCAGTTTTTGACTGAAAGCTTCGGGGAGCAGACAAGAAGAGAGGAAATTAACTTTTACTAGATGTTGGAAGTATAACGACGAATCAGTTGCAAACGTTATCTGTAGACTTATTAATATATTATTGAAACTAACGTCTGTCAATTCACGACATAGCGCAACCACTTCGCAATGTCTTATTCGATGAGTTACTGCCTTATCTTCGACCTGCTCTACCCTACTGGTCACGGTCTCCCACTATAACCCCGGGTTAACTGTCTGAATAGAGCCAGTCGCTAGTGAGCATCAGATTAGTTTTGAAATAATTGAAACTAACTTGGAACGCTTTTAAAGATAATTATACGTGAATTGCAAATACCTGCTTTGACACTTTTGTTTACATTCTTCTTCTGATTGGAAATTATTTTCGTTACCATAACATCCACCATAGATGAACATAGCACATGAACCAACAGTAGCATTATAATAAAATCTTGTATTGCTTGCTTTACATGGGCCTTCATCATCTTTATAAAAGCAAACATCTGAAAGCAAACAAAGCATAGTTTATGCGTCACCCACTCGGTGCAAATAAAGTCATACTGTCAAATTTCATGCATTTGTCAATGATGAATATTCCGTTGAAGCAAAATGATTTAAGAGACACTTACCATTCCACGATGATGAACATGTTATCACAGACAGAATGAGCAAAAGAACTCTTAAAATGTTGGAGAACATTTTATTGCAAAATAAGTTAGTTCAGCTCTCTCTCTCACTCTATATATATATATTTTCTTCTGCTTAAATAGACATCAGCTGATAAAGTTGTTATAAATGATAGCGTGCTTGAATTTACAATCAATTTCGAACTAAACTGTTGTGTGTGTATATATATCCGTGAGCATGGCTACGCACAAAGCACGTGTTTATTTATGTGTACTTTAAAATTCATTTCAATGAAGTGCAATAAATCATGACTCTGTAGTTTGCTTTCTGCGAGTAAGAATTTGGCTTGTCCACTGGACAGTTTTTCCATAAAACAACTAACAGAATTCAATTTTCCAATCTGCAAGGGATTCCTGTAACACAATTAAGAAATCAACTACGGGATTAACTTCGTTATATTTATCAGTTAACTTTGGTGAATTCTTCATTCGAGTATTGAGAAATCATTTGACTTCTAGATAGGATTCATTTTGGGTGGTTATTAATCAGAGAATTATCCAGTAGTTCGCTGATGGTGCCTTAATAAATGTCTGTCACGTGTGAAGGGAACTTTAAGTAACCTTATAGTCTATAATGCTAGATTCATGCTTAATAATATTCTAGTTAAATCCTAGAATAATGTATGCATAATTCGAAGTTTACGCCGAAGGCATTGCTTACTATTACTCATTGTTTGAAGACGGAAATTAGTTCTTCAAGCTACTTTCTACTATGAATAGGTTCGACTGCGTACTAGTGAAGGGGAGTTTTATATTTCTGATAACATTCACTGATATTTACAGCAATCAGTTGACTTTATGTGTTTCGGCAAAACAATAAGAAGGCATAATTTACCTGAAGCACGTAATGTATTAGCGTAACACTTTTAGGACACTGATCACACGCGTGCCTGTCACACATATATTTATATAAAGGCGACGGATCACTGGGAATCAGAGTTCTCATGATTATAGTTCAAATAGGTACGTTTCAAAGTCCCAGACAGTAGGTAGCAGATGAGGTAGAAAAGGAACGGTGGTGAAAATACTGATAAGTGTAATAAGCCTTGGTTCTGAAATTAGATTGCAAAGTCTGGTTCACTTTCGAAAGCACAAAGAAACACAGGTCTGAGCCATTCAGTAACTAGAGCTTTACTGAACTGAAGTATATGACGCAAACATGTTTTATAAATGGGTTTAAAGGCTTCAACCAATTATTTAAACCTTCTTTATGATGTGCAGCGCAATAGATGACAATAGGCATCTGTCTCCAGGGTTATTTGAATCGGGAGATTTTATTTCTTCTTGAATTTACCTAGGAATGTGTTCTGTTCTGTGTAGACCGATGAGTCCTCCTCATGTAGATGTGACGACGCAAAAATGGAACATGAAATGTGGCACTGTCGTTTGAATACTGTGATGGTTTACAGGACAACATTCATTTTGTCTTATTTGTTATTACTTTGAAGGTGTGAGAAATTCCCATGACATGTAATTCAGAACACAAATTCAGCAAAGAAATATATTTTCGTGAATTCACTTCCATGCTATGCAGTAATTCATGGTTATTCACTTGTACAAAGTTAAGTGACAACAGAGACCAGCGTTTATTGACAGTCAGTAGTAGTCAGTCAATGTCTAAGTGTATGACTAAGGTTAATTTTCGAAAAATTGAGAATAATCATACGAGATCAAGGGGATTGGCAACACAGTAGCTTAAATCACATTGACCTATCTTGATAATTCACATTTAGAATCATCATTTATTTTACCTCATAATATTTTCACCACCCTTTTTTCTTAACTCACTGGCTGTCTATTATTTGTGATCGTGACAATAACCCTAGATGTGTTAGCTTCAAGCGAATCTATGGAAATGAGGAGTGCCTATTTCAATGTATTTGCAGACCGCCATAACCTTATCCAGTGTGTTGCATCAATTTATTTTTCAAGAGGGTTTCATTCGTAAAAATAGGCCAGTAACAATAAAGAAGCTTCATCTACTCTCCGTATTCGTTAACAGGCAACTAGAATACCTTGTTTCGAGTGTTTTTATGGTGCATTACCCACTCAGTTATATTACCTCATTTCTGATCAACATAGAACACTGAAAAAAAACGCCGAAATTGAGATAAAGTTGTACCGAACCAACCTGTCAACGAAAATACTCATACATTTCTTGCTATTTATGTATTTGAGTAGATCGAAAACAGTAGTTTGTGCAGAATAAGATTGTACAATCATTTATTTCGTCGGATTCTCATCATCAGCTTACAGCCTAAAGACGTTATTAAGTTTAAGTAAAGAAACAATTTCGACGTACTTGTAATTTTCACATTACGTTAGTTGACAAAGAGTTCAAGTCTAAACAAGGGAAAATCAATGTATGCGTACAATGGTAAAGCCGTTACGTAATAAAGTCAAGGAGTTAAAGACAGATATTACGTAGTCAAACGAAAGAGATATTGAATACATCCATTAACCAAGGCAACGAAGGACGGATCACTGCTTCTTTCTGAATACGTAAATTAGGTTGTGGGCGCTTGACAGACGTTGCCTGAGCAGACTTGAGGAGTCCTGAGCTATTCTGTCTACTGACAGTCTTAAAGGAATTTGCCCGGAAATGACATTGTTGAAAGCGTTTGTTCCCTAGAGAGGTAGGCCTTTCGCTCCATGTTCAGAGAATTTGATGTCTTTCTGCCTGTTCTCCAGACGTCGACCCAGATATGAAGTAATTGTGACGTATAAATAATAACTCCAAAGGTCACTGTCATTAGTAATATTTCGTTTAATTTCAGTTGCTTAATAACGAATGAGTTTGTTCTTCGAATGTAAAGGGTTCACAAGATATCCACTGTGGATAATCAAACTGGTTAATTTTTTGATGTAGTCAACGGCTTTGAATCTCAGTAAAAGTCAAAATGAATTCCGATAAGTAGATTTATTATTTCGAATCATTAGGAAGGCAGAGTTTCATATTCACTTCAAGGATCATTAATTCACAATAGATATTTCCCTTTCAATTCTCTCGATAATAAAATTTTGTATACAAATAAACTTTGAATTAATGTCGGTTATGTGGAAAGAATTTCAATTAGGTTATTACTGGGTGGCCTATTTTTTATTACTATTTTTCACGATGGAGTGAACAAAATTGTTGATCTCCAAACTCAAAAGTTACTGAAGTTTGGCAGTAAAGATATTCGAATTTCTTCCGAAAACATTTTCATTGTGATCACATTTTTCGAACTGAAAGCCTTACAGTTAGTTTGAAGTTGTTTATCTAAAGACTTTCACACAAGCAGAAATCCAGCTTATGAATTGTAAAGATACACAAGACTACCGGTATTGGTATACTGTTTCTTATAAAACACGGGTGGTGCTGATTAATGCAGCCATCACTTTCCATGGTTGATTGATCACTTTCTCGAAAAATTATCATCTGATTTCATTTTTAATGACAAAATTAAGGTTTCATTCTGTTTTGAATATTTCTATTCCTTCTCAAACTTTTCACAAGTAAATTCTGTAAGGTTTAATTGTAGTAGAGACCTAGGACTGGAAAAATATTTCATATTGTTTGATAAAATATTTTACTCTTAGAAACAAATTATTTAATTGATTTCATTTTATCGGAGCATTAAATTTCGGTATTGCATATTTAACTGTCAATAAAATGCGCATTTGTGTTATCACTTGTAGATGGATTGATAATTCAGTTAATCACACGATATCAGTTTCATAAGCACATGTATTAAAATTCATAGTCGATGCGTTTGCGTAAATTCGCGTTTCACTTGTTATGAAAGACACATGTATTATTGACACATATGTAGATGCCAATTTGTGTTTCTGTAAATTTAAAGATTGTAGATTACCAAAGCTTTTGTTGTGGTTTAGTCCCATGAATATTTAAAATAAGTTAGAAGAAGTTAGGTGGGTATAGAGGGTTAGATGTTAAAGTAGGAATGAAATTGTTAACCGTGTAAAGAATCGATGAAATAGCAGCATATTTCAGATCGGATATAAAAACACTTTTGGTTGAACAGTATGTCTTCTAAATAATATGATTTTGAAGTATTATTATTATTTTGTTCCTTAATTTCCCAGTGGAACATAGAGCTTCAAACTAGAGCTTTAAGGTTTCAGTAGCAGTGGGGTTTGTTTTTATGGGATGGTGTTGCTAGCCTCATGCCCAACCTTCCCTCTTTACCAGTTTTATTACTGGCTTAGCGAGGAAAGTAGTGCGTCTGTCGAGGATTGAACCCCGAAACACTTGCGTGTTTGGCGAGCACTCTACCGCTGTGCCACCAACGCAATCTTGATGTATGCAGACACAGAATTGGTAGTTATGATAGGTGACTTGGCATCATATAAAAATTCTATGAATTTCTAATGTAGAATAAAAATACTAATGATTTTATTCTGAATTTTATTTAGCTCGTATTGTAGAATTTTTAATGTGTTCTATATCGAACCGTACACAGCTTCTTTAGAAACTCTAAAAGAGGAAAAAATCGTTCGGAGCAAGATTATCTAGTCCTTAGAACGCTCAAATAACCTCCATTTTATCCGGAAACTCTGTATCGATATGCCGAATTCTTCTCGAAAATTGTCTTTAGTGCGAACTCTGTCTCAGATATGTAATTGGATATTTAAGACAACATGAAATGAAATGGGTAAGATGCAGCTTAATGGATAGTAAAATGCTTCAGGCCAGTGGTTTAAGCAGTCCGCTAAGATAGACTCCTCTGTGACAAGTCACCTACGTTTTTATATAGTGAACATTTCCATTAAAGGATAGTTTGTTCTGTATCAAATTTACTTTTTTTCAACCACCGTATCTTCATTGTTTCGTCTACATATTTAGGAAACCTTCATGACACCTACATATTTTTGAAAAAAAGAGAGGATAGTAGTGTTCTAAGGTTTCCAAAACCACTTTATTTGTGGTGTATGCATTTTCTTCCAACATTATTTTCACAAAATATAAATATTCTGCCTATTCATCTGCCCGCAGATGCAATGAAAATGTTAGAAAAATAATTTAATTGCCGTTTGCATTTTATTCTTCCTACTGAGTGCCACTTATTGCCTTGTGGTGTCGTGAATGTCAATTTGTACTTAGTGAAATTTCTCTGAATTGATAGTTATTTCATTAGTATACCAATTCTTAAGTGTACCCGCATGTTGACTGAGTTCTTGTTTGTAGAAGTAACATATCTACTTTGCAATTTTAAATCCACAGATTTCATTATGAACTTATTTGGATAACCATTTCTACTCAGTGCTTTACTACTCAAATCTTCGGAAATGGCTAGGTCTTAGTAAATCACTATGATTTTATCAAAATCTTTCATACAGGAGGGAAAGGAATGTGTGGAGATGTGTAGTGTGTTCATTTCAGCCTTTCTTCTCATGTAAATTCCTTCTTATTGCATTATCTTGTTGGAATTTTATTCAGGTAGGAGTTTAGAAACTATAATTTATTTTCGTGAGTGATTCTTTTCAGTTTAGCAATTATTATAAGTTTGTCTTTTGTTTTGATTTAATATAGAATAAGCTCATTATTCATTAGGACATCACCACCTCTTCTACATATCTGTAGGTCATAAAGTTAAAGGTTACACTCAAGTAGCAAATATGTGAAGAATCTTGATATGCGCTGAATATCAACTCAGCTGTTCATAAACTCAAATGGTGCTTTCCACTTGTGGAGACGTTTTTAGTGGTGAAGTTACTCCAATGAATTTCAGTACCTTACGTTATCAAGAGGGAACATCCTGTGTTCTTGTGGTTTTTTCAGGTAATTCTGAGATTTTTAGTCTCTGGAAGTTTGAGCAGTTGTTCCACAAGTGCTTCATCATTATTCTGTTATCACTCCTTTCTAGAAAGATTGTGCTTCATTTATTACTGAAATTATTTCCATTTGCCATGTGATAATTTCTTTGATAATTCTCAGGTATTGAATAAATCAAAAACAGCTGTTTGTGCAGAATATATTAGCTTATCATAAGCCGCGTATAGCCTAAAGAAATCGTAATGTTTAGAAGGAGAGCACTCTTATTATATTTGTAAGTGTTATATGTTTTCAGGTAAAAAAGATTGCAAACGTAATAGACAGCGCTCAGAAATTAAACTTATTTAGCTTATATTCAGAAGGATCAACTTTAAAAGAAAATAGATATTTTGATACAATAGCCAAAGAGTTACAACTAAAAAGTACAGGTGGATAAGATGACAGGTAACTAATAAGATGAGTAACAATGTAGTGTCTCAACTCAAATGATAGAAAAAGTATGCTACAAAAGTTACATTATAACGAAGAGCGAGATATTTAAGCTAAAAATTATTATGATTATTTATTACTTTATTCCTTTAGGTTCTCAGTGGAATATAGGGCTTCAAGCTAGAGGCTTGAAGTTTCTGTAGCAGTGTTTATTTTTACAGGATGGCGTTGCTAGCCTCATGCCCAACCTTTCCTCTTTACTAGCTTTCATTTCTTTGTCAGTGAGGTAAAGGAGTGCGTCGGTGGCCGGGGAGCGAACCCTGAACCACCCGCGTGTTTGGCAAGCATTCTGCCGCTGACCTACCGACGCTAAACCTACAGACTGCATCACGAAATTAGTATAAAGTAAAAACATCTAGTTATCAGTGCAAGGAAAGACCAATAACTACTTTTTGAACACATAAATTGGGTTTCAGATGTTTATTAACGATTGCTTCGACAAACATGGAGCTAACTGGACCATTTTATCTACTGATGGTTTTAAATGATGTCACTGTTTTCTCCTCATCATGTTTATTGACGAGATGTCTGGCGATGACACTGTTGTAATCGATTGTTCTCTTGACATGTAGGCGTTTGACATTTCTTGAAGTTGTGTCCTCCTTTTTGCTGTCCCAGTGTAGCCGCAGCAAGTGGAGTTAGCAAAAAGAGGATACCTGCCTACGTTTGATTGCACCAACTAACTTGTTCGATAAACAGGAACTAAGTGGATAGCGAGGTATTCAAACTTACCTTTAAATTCTAGCTGGATGAAGATAGACTCCTTTTCCAAATTGATTTGTTTGACACTTAAGTCTTCACATCTTCTGTACTTTTTATTGAATTTCCAAAGGCAACCGTCGTTCTTCAAAATTACATCGAGAATCAGAAATTCTTGCGTCTCTGTAAAACAGATTTTTAACCAGTTCTCTTTGACATCTGTTTGGATAAAAACTATTGAGGCATATGCATTGTCTATTTCAGGTAGGCTTTCTCTGAATTGATGTCAAGAAACTACAACCTTTCAGGTGCTGCATAGTGATAGCAAGAAAATGAAAATCCCTATCTTTTTATTATCTATTGTGAAGTATGACTGTCTGAATGTTCTCTTCTGAGGACATGCTTACTTCCATCATATTTATAACACCAAAAACCTGGATAATGTCAAACCATTCTACCTATATGCAGGAAGAGAAAGCTAGCTTTCAATCAGACAATAAATGCATTCGAAACCGAATCTTAGTATCTTTATGACTGGTTTCTTACTGCATAAGGCAAAGTATTACGTCTCCAGTTACCCTTTATGTAATTTAGTGCTACTACAATTTTGAACATATGAACAGGTTTTTCGGAGAAATGCAAACTTCTGACTTCATTTGAGTTTGGCTGAGTGTATCTTATTTTGAGTTTTCAGTTACCTTTAAGTAATCTTTATCCAAACACTTTATCAGTCCTTTAGGTGATGAATTTTACTCGATCGTTGCTTTCAAAAGTGTGTGGACGTTAAGGAACTTGAAAACTCCGTTGAAATTCTATTGACTATTACATAAATTATGCAAAACACAATTCACTATTATGCTTCCGTGGGACAAAATAAATTAAGTACTGGTTGTATGAAACAAACATTATTTCATTGTTGTTTGCATTCATAAGTGAGAACTTCCTAATCATTCATTGCTTTATAATATATCACCTTAATATGGCTTATAATGAGTGGCATGTCTTTGAATTGCTTCAGATAAGTGCCTCTTAAAAGCAGACCCAGGTCGATGCAAACCCTTTCTTAGGTGTTCCTACTGTAATTAATCTTTGAATCAATGTGAACTATTTAAATTTAGTCACTGTTAAACAAGAGGAAACAAATTTTGGAAAATGAAAGAATTCCAAGCAAGGTATGGGTTACCGTAAGTTCGAAGTTATCTCTTCCTATCAGAAAGACACCTATTTTGAAAGATAAAATTACTTTCCAAATCATAATCATAATACATACTACATAAGCCCAATGGTTTTTGTCTATCACTCAGCAGGCTATGTCGCTTACCAGTGTTTGGTTGATAATCAACACTGCCTTCAGAAAAATATTTCTTGACGAATCGTAGAAAAGAACATACAACAGGAGCTGTCCGCTAAACTTGTTTCGACTATTTTACAACAGTTAAAAACAAAATGAAACTGACGGTTGTCGGGCACGAAAATTACTACGTAGACTGTTTGGTAAGTAATGCGTAAAAACACCCACTAACACATTGACAATCGTTTTAAATCTAGGAATACGTTAGATGTACACCTGCCGCACCTGCATAAACAGGTTATGAACAGGAAAATAAATTGATGGTCAGCCTACAAAGTAGTACAGAGTATTGTTTATAATAGTCTAAGCGCGCAAGGATTTGATTAGTTTCAGGTAAGATTATAAAATTTAATTTAATGAACATCAGTGACTAACTACAATAAAAATTAGCCTGAAGTGATCATGCGACGTCATGACCAATTGAAGCTTGCAGATGGAGTAAGGGAACAGCCGATGACACCGGCTGGCGGTGGCTCTAATCATCTCAAATACTCAGAAGTTAAAGTTCGTGAGCTATTGCATTCTGCCCAGTGACAGCTCATCTTGTTACTTGAATGTTCATGGTTCGATCATCACCAGAGAAGTGAGTTTCTGAGTTCTTCAACATACTAGTCTAGTTTCGACTATATCGGTTCACTAGTTTTAGACACCATGCTAAGCATGAATATGTTTTAAACATTAATTGAGGTTAGATCAACTGAAAATAGTAGCCTTGAATATCACTGTCATTTAGTGGAAGTAAAAATAATCGAAACTCTTGAATTTTAGTTTAGGGCACTGTGCTTATCATGCACGAGTATTCATTTATCACTGGTACTGTAAAGATTAAAGTAGCATCTCTTCGTTTGAATACTGTTCTCATTTGATCAAAGGAAACTTTGTAAATGCAAATGACTTCTTTAAATATAAATCGACACTGTTCGTCTATCTAATTTCGGTTTTCTGTCACAGAAAAGCGTAGTATTTCGTTTGATACTTTAATCTAATAACCATATCAACAATGAAAATACTGCAGATTATAGGGACTCGTCACTGTAGTTTAAGTTTTGGGCATGACGTGAAGTGTAACCCTTTCAAACCTCACTTTTTCAAATGATATCTTGTTTCAAAAATGTATTTCACGTTAAATGCACCAGTCTTGTTAGATCATGGGATGCAAATGGTAGGTTAGTTTAAGAAAAATTAAGTTGGCAAAAATCCATAAGTGAGAAATAATTATCAATACTCAACCAAACAATAATATCAGAATGACGTTTTGACAAATTCTGTTCTTATTAGTATAAACACGGCTCACTTCACAAGTGAAGTTCTTTGAGTCTTACAAGCACTAATGTGAAAATGTATATATGTACATATATAACCCTTTCCATGTATATATGTATCAGTTGTGTGGCCCCCAAAGCAAGTGAGTTCCCTTTCTTTCCATGTTTCCTCCAAAACTAGCAAGTACTAACAAATACCCATTTGTCGCAATCCATGAAATTCATAGTACGCAACTATTGGAAGGAAATGAATCACTGATTTACTCATATTCACATTGCATGTTGTCCAAACACTGAAACAGGCAAGTTCATGTTTTCTTTATTTTTCATAGACTACATTCTTTCAGGTTCACTGATGGGATAACTCAACTTCAAATGAGTCAACGGTAAAAGTAATGTTATACTTCTTGGAAAGCTCTCCTTCACCCTCACTTGCTGGGTTCTTGGAAAGCAGTTCTCATTAATCGGATTCTTCTACCACCTACCCATCAGCTAGCTTTATATGAAGTAAAGTAATGAAGGCAGGTGTTCTGGGGCCATTTCGTTTTCTACTATTTGTAAGTAACATATGCAGCCAGATTAAGCATGACACAATTTGTCTCCGTGCTTCCCGTATTCGGTTCAAGCTTTCTATGATACAAACTGAGTCCTGGGTCACAAACTGGTTGCATTCCAACTTCTCAAACAGAATGCAGTATACCGTATACAAAGGCAAATCCTCCTCTGCCATGCTCACTAAAGCTAGTGTCCCCCAACGTGCTGTACTCTTCTCATTTCTCTTTTCTTTCTTTCTACATGACTTACCATCTTCAAATGACATTAATTTTGTCAAATATGCTAATGACCTAACTGTATCTTTGCCCGTCAAATGTCAAAGTGAATGCTCTAAACCAAATGGCTTTTTATCAGAAGTCAGCCAATGGTCCAAGGAAAACGGTCTAACCTTAAACCCCTCCAAATGCCAAACAGTTAATTTCACCTTTAGGCATAAATCTGACCTAAACAAACTGGTTAGCACTCACGAGGTGTGCAGCATGGCACTGAAATAGAAACCAAGTCGGAAATTAAATACCTAGGCGTCATTCTATCTGCTGATCTTTCCTGGTCGTCTCATATCTTGATGATTTCTAAGAAGATATTCCGTCTTATCTTCCACATCAAGAAGTTAAGGCAGTCTGGTATGACCCGAACCTTACTCCTACAATTCGTTAACTCTTGCATCCTGCCTATTATTCTCTATTGTTCCCCTTAGTTTTTCCTGGGCTGCTGAAGAAAGACTATACCTTATTACGTAGGATGTTAAAGGTTGTCAGCAGGGTAAACAATGTGCCACTTAACCAGATTGTTAATATTCTGGTTGACAGGCACATGAACTCATTTGAAACATGGGAGAAATCCATTTTATCTAACTCACACCACCCTTCATTCACAACTTTCCCCTTGGATCTCATCAGGCAAAACCAGAAGCCTATATAGAAAACTATATGCTGGCACTAGCAAGTACAAAAACTCAACTATACCCTACTTAGCTCGCTTTCTGTGCGATAAAGAAAGCATTAGACGTGATGCCTAAAACTTATTAAATAGTCAGTAGAACAACTGGATCTCGTCTTTCCAACTCATATCATTTATAGGTACAACATTTTCTTTCTTTTTTTCGCTGTTATGTGCTGCTTCGTTTCTTTCTTCTGCTTACGCTAGTAAGTATGCTAGCATCTAATTTTCTAACACCTTCAAACACTCTGTTCAATTTTGGCTTTGCTACCGACATGCCAATATGTTGTTGTCATAATGAACTGAAATTTCCTTAATCTATGTAGAAATTTATTTATTGATAATGTACTAACTGGATGCAGTACTGTATTAAAATTCTGAGAATTCCATTCTGTATCGCAAGTACTGTTTTGGAATAAAGCAAATTATTATTATTCTTGATCTTCGGTTAAATCCCAGCGTCTCCGGAATGAGGTCATTCTGTCTAAATATGTCTGTGAATATATATGCCCTCAGATCACTTATTTAGCCTAGGTAATTGCGATGGTCATTATGTGCGTTGGTGCATCCCTTTTGTTCAGCTTTTTGACATGTACACTTCTATCGAGTTCCGGGTATTTATTCAGATAAAATTCACATTACTTATCAATAATGAGTATTCAGATATAAACAATTAGCTCGAATTTCGCATCAGCGTTTTGACTTGCACTACTGACTCCTTACCTGACTGGTGGTATGAATACATACTTCAACCAAAGTTATGGTTTTCTTGGTGCAGAACAGCAGTGAATTTAACCATGATTTATTAGTTCAGCTCACCTCCTTGCGCGAAAGCGTCCATACGTTCCTAATTACGGGGAACAATAAGCACCTTATTGTCAATTGTCAAATGTCATCCGTCTTTTTATTTCACGGAACGTAGAGAATATTAAAAAACTTAAAACAGTAATATGAAGAAAGGGCCTACATTTGGCATAAACAAACAGTTTATCTTTCAGGTTTTAGTATTCACCAATCAATGTCCTTACATTTTTAAAGCTAAGCCACCGTACCATTCAAAGTGAAGCCAGTAAAAAGACAGGAGAATTTATCTAACACTACTTATGTAGAGTTCCGCAAAATGCATTTAGTAGATTATATTTGTAAAACGGCATGTGTAACAATTCCTTATTCTGAAACTTAAAAATCAAGGTTTCACCATCGTATATGGTAGGAACATCTAAAAAATTAAGTCAGGATTGCTATTAAGAGCACAGCCTGGGTGGTGACTAACTGGGAGATAACATTTGCTCGTTGGAGGATCCTTCTGGACAAAATGAATAAAATCATCTATTTCTCCAATTACCATGTAAAGGCATGTGAATAGATCAGGCCAGTATATGTGGACTAGATTAATATGCCAAGAACTGTAGACATTACTTTCGAATTAATTTCGTTGGGGGAAATTTTATAGGAAGATATACTATAAAAAAGAATGAGTATTGCAATTCATTAGATGCATCGGTTCGTATATTATGTATAAGGACCTGAGGACATGTCATCGTATGCAAAACACTTATTTCGTTGCGCTAAGTTGCCTGGAGCCGATGGTGCGTGTGTTATGGTGTGAAAGTTAAAACGCTGTATTCACTTTGTTAACTATTCCTATGCATATGTTATGCAATATAGTCTGTTATTATTTTTAAAGAGGAACTGGCATGCCATGTCTTGACAGAGTGTTCCGTCTTCATCCATATCCAAACATCCTGTATTATGGGAGATAGGGAAACATTCAAAACATTTTTCTTCTAACTTTAAATCAGCATTTGCATTATCATAGAAGGTTAACGTTTTGATTTCTTATAAGTTATACAGTGTATCTCTGCATGTTATAAGGGTTCCAATACAATCGTAAACCGTATTATGTTCAGTAAGGAATGGGTTGGGTTTCAAACTCGCGATCATACTCGAAATATTTCCCTTTCAATCACTTACACTGAAGAACATGGTTTAATCGGAATAGTAGTCATATGATTCTTGAAATACGCGGAATTAATAAGCTTCTCCTGTTTAGCGAAATATACCATTGAGTTAGATTTTTGATGGACCTAGTGTTACTGGAATGAGATAAGCATTATGCTAGGAGGAATTTGCGCTGTCAAAATATGACAAGAACTAAAGCTGAAAGTAAACACAAAATAAGAGTAATGTGAATTTGGATCAATAAAAATAATAATAGAGACCCACAGTGGTAATAAGTGTAATACCTTAGCGGAAAGCCCCAGTAATCAAGCTTCATATTTGATTACTCCAGTTCAAAGTTTTTCCTGTAGAATTTTTATTACTGATACTTTGATATATTGACAATGGATTATTCTTTCATGGTGATATGGTGATCAAAGTCAGTCTGGATATAAAACATACACCATTGACCAGATACCGATGCATTTACGGTTTTTGTCACTCTAGCGCATACCATTAGCCATATATATGTATGTATGTCATCGTTTTCGTTTTGTAAATTTGATGTAGTTGATACTGCAATATGCTCTTCTGATCACGTCGTTGCGTGTTCTTGCTTAAATGGAGCAGACTGGAAAGACACACAGATAACGTTATAATGTTGTTGGCGTACTCAAGAGGTATTCACCATCAGAACATCTGTGTCAAGCATTGGCTTCTCTATTTCAATCTAAATGTTATTGTACTAATATCGAATATCGCCTGGCAAATAGCAAGTGAGAATTGAAATGTGATACCAACTGCCATATATTAGTGGCAGTTTCAATGTACTGGATATGGCAACTGTTTGTAGTCAGATCTTCTGCACTGCAGATTTCCAACTTTCAATATTTCTGATACTGGCTACCCAGAACTTCGGGCCGTATGAGTGTCGTTCGCATAAATGTTGAAAACATCCAAAAAATATCATTTAGGCTATAAGTAGATGGTTCACATCATTTTCCAGTTTTACGATGAAGACAACAAAACTTTGTCTGCGAGCTCGAAAATGACCAAAGATTTACATTTTCGTTTGTTATCTTTCTCCTTAGAATAATTTTAATTTTGATCATCTACATCGTAGTGAATGTTTTCACTGTAACTTGGGATTGACGTATAAGGGTTACAGATTGAACAGCTTTCATTTTCAGGAATTATAATTTGCAGATGCAATCGGAAATACAGAATTGAAACAGTAAACTTGTGATAGAACTACTGAGAAAAAAATGGTTCATTACGCTTTATTGATAACTCGTGAAAATACCACCAAAGCAACTTTGCCTGAGATACTGAATAACGGAGCTAAACGTTTAGTTATTGGTTTGACGAGAGCTTCGGATGATGAAAATGGGTTTAGTTTACTCCTGAATCAAATAATTGTCCCAAAGCCGTTTTTGTAAGATATTTAACAAGTGAAGATAAGGATGAGTCATCACCTCTTGCTTAGATCTTGGCTAGTACTGTGATGATTACTTATCGCTGAGTAACATCGGATGAAATAAAGCGATTTCTTCATAATAATGATATAACAATGTGTTTTCGTTAACAGATAAAATGGAAGAGGAAAGCCACCAAAAGTGAGTATGTCAGATAAATTGTGGGAATTGTTACGCTGTTTACGTGAGAGAAATTGTTGGACAGGTAAATGTGAGACTAAAAGAATGTAAACAATATCTTAAGTTGGTTTCAACGACTTCTGGAAATTTGAAGAAGTCAGGAAACTAACCTGTGATTGCACTTCATTCCATAGAAACGGAATACGCGATAAACTTGGACAGGACCAAGTTTCTACAAAAAGGTTTTGGTTTGTATAAAAAGAGACTAACTACAGAGGTGCTACATATATTGGAAAATCAAAAACGTTTGAATATGATTGACTTTGTGATGTAAGTTGATGCATGACAACTCATAATTATTCAATAAAATGGATGCGTATCCCTAATTCTCATGCTTAGTCTATTTCGGCGAATACACATAGCTCATGGAAAAAGTAACAAATGACATGCAATTATTCTCCCATGCACACACACACTATTGAGTACCATATAAACGTATTTTTATGATTCACTTATCTAAGACCGAGAACTCCAAACGCTGTCACCAAAGTCTAATGCAAAATTACTCACTGTTTACAGTGTGTAACGAAATACACTAATGATAATAACAATGTGTCTCTGGTGAAATTTCTATCACAGTTCATATTTCTGAATAGAGCAAGAACAACAGTTTGTGCAGAATAAGATGGTATCATCGTCGGTTGCGTTGAGTTCTCATCAGCTGGGTACAGTTTAAAGAAATTATCAAGTTTATGTACAGAGCAAAGTTAGCACATTTGCAAATGTTACATGAATGTCATTTCACGGGTGGCTCCAGACGTAATAAACAGTACTCAGAAAAATACACTTACACAGTTTTTTATCCAGAGTTCAAGTTCAAACAAAAATAAATATTCGCATATAATGATGAAGGAGTTACGTAAAAGAGGAAAGGGATAGGTAGGATGATGAGTAAACAGTAAATTGAGTAGCAATGTAGCGAATCCAACTAAAATCGTAGGAATAAGAAACAAGTAAAGTTGCACTATACCAAGGTGGGGAGAGGTTAGAGTCAAGAATTACGTGATGAAGTGCTCGAGTAAAAACATCCAGTTAACTGAGTAGGCAGTGACTGATATCTGCTTCTTTCTGAACTTATAAGTCAGGCTTCAGGCGTTCCGTAGCGATTGTTTACTCAAACTTGGGAATTTCTCTGTTTTGTCTGTTGATAATTTTAAAGGATTTCATGACGTACATTGATTAGATGTCTAGCAATGGCACTACTGAAAGCGTTTCTTCCTTTGCAACGGAGGCGTTTTGATACATGTTCAAAAAATTGGAGGTGTGCCGATCACCATTTTTCGTGGAAAATTCAATATTTGTGTGTGCCTCGCCAAATTATCCGAGTAGATGTGAACCATAACCTTCGTTGTTGTATACTACAAATGTTTCATCTGTGCATCAACAATTAGGCGTTTCTTCGATTGCAGGCCTCACCAATGTTCTTTCAAATTGCGACATGAAGGTGTCTGTTAGAACAGGGCTAAGTAGATTTCCCTTCATTACACCATCTATTCGGCATTTGAATTCCAACAAAACGAGTAGGAGGAATTGAGAACACTGACAAATGATACCGGAAGTTTCATCGATTAGGATACTTGTGACCAAGGAGGTTATATCAAATGACGCCATGAATTTATTTGAAAGAATCATGTCGTTCAGGCTTTTGGCGGGATGAAATGAATCTTTCATGGTTCACACAGCCAGCCGTTGACGATTGGGTTCTAAGTTTTGTGAAAGACAACGAGAAACTTTGTACGGAGGCAAGTTGATCACAGGTAGGATAGCTCTTAGAGGGAAATGTTCTTTGTATGTTTTCGGCAGGCCACAAATGTAAGGGAAAACTCTATCTTGGGGGTTTAAAACATTGCGAGTATTGTTGTCAGCCAATCTTTTCTTCAGAAGATCTCTCAGTACGTTTGTGATGCAGTTTTCAGCTGCATCTATCTCATCTTTCTGACAATAGTCAACTTTAAACCTCAACGGGTCATTCAACATTGTTTTAATATTTGCATCACAGTCATCTTTGTCCATCAACACCACCCGTGAGACTTTAACAAATCACGGTATGACGACTTTGTTATATTTTCGAGAGCGTTACATGCTCTTTGGTGCTCTTCAGATAGGGTTTTGGATTATGCCTTTGGTGAGACGAATTCACCATAGGGAATAAATGTATGGACTTATTTAGTTCCGATGTCCATTTATGACTCATATGGCTGGTCAAGGATTTTGAAGACCAGATGTGTCATTTCACAGATACACTTTTGTTATTTCAGCAATGAATAAATTTCCTGAAGTTTGGATCGGTTGGCTGAAAGAAATGTTGGAATTATCGAATACAGTTTCACTGGGATTCATACAAGTATTTATTTTATGTATGTCCGCTGGGCGTCCGATTTCAGTCAAACGATCTGATCAAACCTGGATTGTTATTCATTGAATTGGATCATATTTTTATTGTATATATTGATTTCCACGTGTTGCCAATCTTTCACTGCAAAACTAGTATACATCACACTAAACCAATTTAAATATGGCATTAATAATGCTAATAATATGATACGACATACTTTCATACTTTTTCTTCAGTTGCTTTACAACTGCTATGGTTCACAATGATCAAAAATACAATCTATGAATAAGGTTCGAATTGCTCTTGAGTGAGAATAAAGGTATTTGTGTTCTATTGGCCGCACAAACCACACGCTTTCCAAACGCATCTCTGAACATTATCTTGCATGGTTAGCAAAGAGACAATGTAAGACATTTACTAGCTCAATTTTCGAGTATTTGGTGAACTCAGGCCACGTAGCTCCACCAGAGTCATCTTTCAACATCATCTACAAAGTGAAGCCAAATGGTACAAAGGGCATCAGGTTTCAGCTTTTAAGTATGGCGGAGGCGCTGGCAATTCATCAATACAAACCTGAACTCTGTATACAGAAAAAGTTTGTCCAGTCTCTTATTCTACCTTGACCTTAACCTCTTCACTTATTGTTCCCTGTAAAACATTTTGATTTTTTCTTTTGTTTCTTAATTTTTTCTTTTGCTTTTAGCTTGCTTTTGCTTTAATAATTAATTTTATATTATCAATCTCATATGCTCCTTTTGTATATTTTCACACATCTAATTTTGTTAACCATGCATTTTATTTCTATGCAATAACTGAGAAGATTTCAGTAATAATGACTTTGTGACCAGATATTATTAAGTGCCCAGAAATGGATAATACTAGATTTATATACGAATTAAATACATTTAGGTTTTCTTTACGACTTTATAACCACTTTGGACAATGCTCTCTCTAACGACATTGTAACATTCTATTTGTTCTACCTGTACATGTGCCAGTGCAACTGCTTTTGAACTTGTAGATATGGTATGAAGTAGAGTCCACATAATTTCCTCCTTCAATAGCACTCACAGGAGTCAAAAATGTTCAAGATGTAAAGAAAAGGAATACAGCATAGAATGTATACCTGATAGCAGACCGAAGCATTTCACATGTCGACTGTTTGATTCGCTCAACCTTGAATAGTAGCCTAATAAAATTAGTAGCTCATTTTGTATAAGGCTGGAGAGAATTTTAATCAAATGATATTCAGATGCTGAAATAAAACCACGTTAAATATGCACAATACATATGTTACGTCTTTTCTGATCAATGATTCAGATGTTTCACAGAAAGCAATGAGTTACTTTATTAATTTAAGTAGTCACAATATTCATCTTGACATGCATTTGGACAACGACGTGAAGAAGCATCAATGAATAACTTTAGTGAATAGATTGTTGTTCATATGTCAGTACTAATCATTGATACAACTTCACAGTGAAGCATAATGCCGTCGTATTAAAAATAAATGGTAAGGAAAGTTGCATGCACAAGGATGGATTCTCCAAAACTGAAATTTTCTAATGAAACCTGATCCTTTGGACCACAAAATCATGCTTTTAAAATCATTTACAGCAACATAAAAATGTTCACAAAATAATATAAAATGTGAAGCATCCAGTGATATCATTCTCACTCTGTACAGCCGCATTTATACATATATATACGGCCTAAAACATCTGAGGATAAAATAGAGATCGACTGGATCTGCACTGAAAGCACCTTCAAGTACGAGCAAACACCAGACAATCGAATGGAGCGCAAGGTGTGATCGACTGTTTTGTCGTCAAAGGGCGAGATGTGTGGGATTGTATAAAGAGAAAGTTTAAGCTATGGAACAGATATATTTCCGAGTGTAAGTGACAACAGGGAAACGTGTGCAGTGCATATCTGTTGATGAAGCCCTGCATTCTATTTGGGACTCGAGGGACGATTACCAATAATAATAATAATAATTTCAACAATGGAAACTCGATTCTGTTCATCGTGATATTATTAGCTATTTAATCCCTGTCCAACGCGATGTCGACATTATCTAATACTCTACTTATCCATGCTCAGAAAACGAATAATATAGGCGATGTCTTCATACAGAGTGGTTGATACTCAGTGATGCATCCATTTCTAAGCTGGATTTCGTTTAACACGCTGCATTATAACATTCTAACAAGTTACTTATTTTGACTATAAAAACATCTTATTTCCCATCTAATAGCATTTCATTGATGCTGACATTGTTCAGATGTTTAATCGATTACACTAATGTATATAAATGAAGTAAAGAGTAGTGTGAGTGAGTGACTTAATATGATTATGAGCAGTAGATTGTGCTCGAAACGTCATCAGTTAATATTACTGTGCAACACTGTGTGATTCATCAAAATAAAATCGTATCTATAATGGAGTGATACTCTACCACAGTGACAAAGTTTTATACTTATATCAATGCTACATAACATTATTTCTTTATTCATCAAACCTCCTGTATTCGATTCATTTTTGTTCTTTATTCATCCGACTTTTGAAGTGCCTCTGAATTATGCACTATCTCAAGGGAGAAGAGAAAAAAATTGCCAATGTCAACATTTAGAGCCTCGACTAATCACTCGGGAAACCTTGGCTGACTTACTTCTCATTCTCATAACAGTAGAAATTGAAATGTTATTGAGAGTGGACCGTTGTAAAAATGTGCTGATTTCTTATGTGTCAAAGCAGCATGTATGTTTGTAGGTATTTGTTTATATATGTATGAATGTAAGCTAGGATTCCGAAGAAGGCGTGCTTCTCAAAATTATTCCGTGGATTGAACCACGAATATACTTAATTTTGACACACTGTGAAACATGTTAACAAAAAATATTTTAGTGATATGCAAGAAGTAAACACAACTTCAAATTTCTATAAGGTAAAGTACCGAAATGTAAGAAATTCGGAATAGGCTTTGAAAATATGTTTAAAGTACTGAGAAAAGGTGAATTTGATCCAAGATCCTAAAATACCATTAATGCATTCTATTATTTTTCTCTTAATATCGTGAAGTACAATCATTCCAATGGAAATTAGTGGAATAGGATTTGTTTCGGCGGACATCTGTATTTCGGATAACTTGTAGGTCTGTCTGTGGTTCACAAAAAAGAGTAAGGCCGTAAGTTAGTAAGATGCAGAAACTTTTCTGAACTTTGTAGAACAGAATGGCTTGCGTACTGTTTTTGGACAGGTAGCAGACGGTAGGAGGACCTCTATAGGGATTTTAATCCCTGACCTCAGAAACTAACTGAGTCTAAATTTTGTAGATGATCACACTGCTGAACCGAATTCAGTGGTATTGGAGCGTTAAAACAAACAGTAATCCTGGAAATCTAATTGAGGCCTTGTTACTTTATATACGTTTATATGTTTGTTGGCTTTGGTTGACTAGTGAGATCGAGGAATTACCATAAAATGTTTGAGGTAAAAACATAGCGCTGTTCTAACATACTTTTATTAAATCAGTGCAAAGAGCATTGGGTAATCTTGGTTATTTAAACTATGCAGTTATATGAAAGCTTAATTCAGATGAAGTGAAACGAAAACGAAACGTCATGACACCTGTTAGCTAGAATCTAAAACTGCGCCGGTGGCACAGTGTTTAGGACTCTCACCGACCATGCACATGGTCCGGGGTTCGAGCCCACGCCGGCGCACACCTGATATCTATGGTCGGCCTGCAAAATTTGGGCTACCGATATCCATGCTGAAAATTCCATACTAGTACTAAAAATACAGTGTGGAATCAAGCTGTAAATCAAAAAATCAAAAAAAAATCAAAAAATGTTATCCTGCTTAAGCTGATAATGTTAGTTTTCTTCATATTTTGATGGATAACTAACCATTTTCTATCATATTTTTAATACATAATTTGGTGACATGCTATGATGTGAATTATGGTTTTCTTTTCTTGAGGTAAATGTCTTCGTTAGTATTCGTCAAATTCTGTAATTTACACTTTGAATTGGTAGTACAGTCAATACTGTTTCATTGAATCTCTTGTCAAAGGGCACTAAAAGTTATCGTTAGAGCAAGTGGAATGTCTCCTGAATACTGTTTTCAACAGACAACATTTTTCTGGTAAGTTGTTTAACTACTACATGCATCTTATTATTTTTCTAAAACTTCATTCATGTACAATCCTAGTGAAACATAGGGCTTCAAGTGAGAACTTTTAAGTCTCGGTAGCAGTGATGTTTATTTTTACGAGGCAGGGTTGCTAGCCTCATGCCCAGCCTTCCCTCTTCACCAGTCTTCTTACAGGATTAGTTAGGTAAAGGAGTTCGTCAGCGGGGGATCGAACTGCGAACCACCTGCGTGGTTGGTGGGCATTCTACTGCTGGGCCAACGACGCACACCACAAGCATAGATACCAACAATGTGAATATAATTTCAAATTAGTTGTTCCCAAAAGGCTTATTTAATTTATCATCTTTTTTTTCATGTAGTCACGAAAACTCAACTTATCCGTGATGATTAGTTTCCTTTCGAATAAATCATTCATACTAAATGTTTTCATATTGATTTGAGGTATGAAATTTTGACAGTAGAATATCTTCGCATGAACGTAATACCAGGATACGAAGTGTAGCCATACACAATAAAAATCAGTATGCTGTTTAACTGAACTCACGATCGATTCATGCAGCGAACACTTTGCATCGCTCAATAGTCAGTTGCCGTAATCTCCATTAGCTGGTTTCATTTCTGAGAATTTCGAACCCACTTGGTCACAAATACTGCTTCTCATTCTCACGTATCTGACATATACATCCAGTTTGGTATTTTTGAAATTGACAGACTTACAGTTAAAAAGTGTTTCGCATTCTCTAATCAAATGTTTTCAACGGAAAAAGGAGGTACGCGGAATTATATTCCTGACTTGCATATTTAGCCAAAACATACTTAATTGTCTCTAGTATAAGGATTTCTCCTTCAGAGAATGTCGTTTGCTGACTGTTTTGGTTAACTATACCATATCAGGTTCATGCATACGCATGGTGAAATTCAAATTCGGATTGTTCGATTCAGTTTAATTAATAATTTTCATTTGCAGTGAATTTTCATTAGTATAAATGTTTTTGCACTCCCCAATAAATGAAATACAAAACGATATTGTTTTTACTGACGTCTTGCCATTTCATGAGAATAACTTTGTCCAGGTATAATTAAACCAGAATCAGAAAATGTATAGCAACCTAAACATCTTTCTTCACTGTGAGGTAGTTTTTATGTTGTTGTCAAGTCTGCCAATTGTCAGAGATAACAAACCGGTCTACAGATTCTTGGATCGGATAAGCATATAAAAGTAGAAGAAAGCACTTGAATACACAATGAAATTGCTCATCACATCTATGTTGACTCCTGTCACTCTACTAACCCTGACCATCTACTGAATCCATGCTTACTTGCCACGTTTTCTTCGTTATAAACTACTAAAGATAGTGGAGGCCTACACCATTCATGAATTTAATTTTTTATGATAACCTACTTTATTTCAAAAACAGAACCTATAACAGAGATGGAATTCTCAGCATTTGTCACAATATTGCGTCTGAATTACTTAAAATATAAATAAAATTAAAAATGAAAACAAAATTAACCAGAGGAATCTGTCCACGTTTACGATATAAAGTCAAAAATATTTGAAGTAGGAATTCAGAGTATTAAATATAATAATATTAATAATAACAGTGAGTTTGTTTCAAACAGTTCTGTCGATTTAGTTTGGGAATTCTAGCATGTTATAGAATACTGAATCTGATGTTCTGCTGATATAGCATGGTCAAGAATAAGACTAAATTAACAGTGACTACACAGCTTAAATGATGTTCAGACTTATGAAAAAGTAAACCAAAATATGAGGGGATTATGAATATAAGAAGAAGAAGAATAATGAAGCTTAGTAGATTAGGGATAGAGAAAATTGTTAATTTACTATCCCAGACAAGGTTAGTTAGTTCGTGCCTGACACTATTTTCATCGCATAAATTACGTGCCAAATATGGTATCGTGAAAATTTCATACTCAGATGCAAGTGAATATGTCTTTTAAAATGACTTCTTGTTTTACGTGGGGAGACACAAGTTTGGAGCTGAGGGTAGAGTGGGTGCTCACAGTCTGAAAAGAAAATTCCTTTAGCGAATTTGTGGCATGAAATCAAGTGCCTATTTATGAGGATATCGCCCAACGGGATACTAAAACTCATCCTACTGACAGTCTTCATAGTTCTATCAAGTATGACATAGTCTTCTTTAAGCAATCCACGAAAGAATAAACAAGGAGAACAGTAAAGAAGAATAGGTAAGATGGACTAGTTGAAAAACTGTAAGGGGAGTGGTTGGGTTATGCCTGATCGCCTTAAATTCTTAATGTAAAATGTCAGACGAAATATACTTTTAGAAATCGCTAATACATGGGAATATCAGGATAGGTCAGAAGAAAGAATTAATCCAAGATACTTTACTTTAGACTTGATTTCTATATCCTCACTATCATCAATTTTGCAATGGCTAGATGGAATCGACAACTTCATTCGACTTTCTTTTACACTGGAAACTGAAATGAACAGTCTGACATTTGAAAGGATTTAGTTTCAGACCATTAGACGACGACCATTTGTTGACTCTTGACAGAAAGCTGTTCATCTGAGTACAGTATGTCTGGGAGTTAACAGACGTTTACATAGTAGCATCGTCCGCATACTTAACAAAGTTCATTTCGTCATCAGAGTGAGGCAAGTCATGCAAGAAGAAAGAGAACAGAAGAAGAGAAAGGACAGCGCCTTGAGGGACACCAGCCTTAGTAAGCAATGAAGTGAAAGACTTTCCCTGACATACAGTGTACTGCTTTCTTCCTGAGAAATAAGAATGCAGCCATCTGACAATCCAACACTTAGTTTGAGTTTCAGCAAGCTTGTTTAAGAAAATGTCCCTATGTACTGAGTCGAAAGCAGATGTGTAATCTAGGAAAGTGCAGAGAACAAATTGAGCCCGCTTGTCTAAACTGGAGACAATATTATGACGCAAGACTGCAGCTGCATCTAGAGTACTTCTACTGTGTTTATAGGCGAATTGTTTGGGATCTTTAAGGCTTTTAATTGACGGTTCCAAATAAGGTAAGAGCAAATTTTCCATAGTTTTTAGAAAAGGAAAGTTAATAGTGTAGTGAGAACTGTCTGCTGGCGAAAATTGTAGACAACAGTTTACGTAAATGTCTATGTCCCGAATCGCGGTCATGACAAAAAACAATAACAAAGCTTAACCTTGAGGGACTCACCAACCATCCCAGCAGATTTAACGTGTGCGTATACGATTCACAGATACATCGCCTGACTTTATGAGAAACGCCCACAAAGAGATGACAGAATAAACTTTAGCAAGAAAACAACCACTCACTAGATGTTGCTATTCCGCTGACAATAATATACATAAAAATCTATAAACATCCTTTGATTTACCCACAAATGATCTGTTGCCTGATCCTTGTCTTCTGTTGTGACAACACCAATAGGTCTAAATTTAAAGCATGTTCCATTAGATGACTTAAGTATAGGTATGACAATGGAAGTGTTGGAAAGTGTTTGCCGTTCCAATACCGTGGATGCAGTGGAAATGAAAATAGATTCTTTGATCCATACAAATGTCTATTTACGTGTGGATTAGGGCAATGGGCATTTGATATCTAAAATATTTTTTTAAATACTGCAAATTAGATTTTATTCAGCTTTCATAGATAATACTCACATTTCTTGCACTAACTGTTGTTATATAGTGTGCTGTCATTAAGGCAAAAGCTATTTGACATTTCATCTCATTCTTCATTAAAAATTTCCAGCCAAATCAAAGCAGAATGCTCAGAAACTAATGAGATTGAAATCATCAAACTAGCCGTATGCGCTTCACTTATTCTTACCTACTGTCAGTACAGTAATTAGCAGAAATATCCGGTAAAGTTGAGTGGAAACAGAGAACTTTGAATAGGACTACCGGGAACAAGTTATCGGTGATGCATCAATGATGCCTCGAAAATAAGTGGATAAATTGGATTAATAAACCCAGAAACACAGACTTTTATTACATCCAATATACCTATTGAATCATAAAGAAAATCAAAGACACTTCAGAGACGAAATTTTTCTTCGATAAAGAAACCATGAACACCCTTCTCAACAAATGATACGTATGTAAGTACTTTCCGATGATATTATCTTCATCTAATGACAAACCATCTTAATTCCTACCAAATAATCAGAAAATGAGATTCATATGTGACAAACTGGTTCACTTTCATATTGCAGTGGCTCATTTGATAGATGTAAGTCACTGCCAGTATAGAGGTTATGATAATTTATCGCCAGATGTGTCAACCACATTAACATTTGCAGTCAAGTTTGACAGTATTTGTAACAGCATCCCGTATTTAATAATTCCCACACTCGAAAGTTGTTCACGTTGTTATTAGGGACCGAAACTTATTTCTTTTGTGTAGACTACTACAAGTGATTGACTTCCACATTTTGAAACCTTCGGCGACCAGTGAATTTTGGAAATTTATCAAGCTTACGGTAGTCGATGGACAACAAATGTAAACTGATCTGCGTCAGACATGTTAATGCTGCAATTTTTATACATTCCGTTTAAAGTATTTTCGAATGACAAAGTTTGCACGGAAAAAAGCTATATTATTTCTCCAGATACAATAAAAGTGACAGATAAATCAAAGGATGACTAGTCTAGACACTTGATATTTCAGATTGTATTACTGCCAATCGTGTAGAAATCATGAGCTGCGATCGTGAGAATGTTCATAAGAATGCTTTATCTAAAAATACGCATATGCCTGAGGTTGTTTCAAAGTATTTTCAAACCAGCGTATCTCAGTATTAGTATGTAGTGCATGACACTTTAAAACCTTCATATTAGAGTCTCCGGACACAAAAGTTTCTGGTGCAGCAGTAGGTTTGATATTTATCTGCTGCATCTAAATTGTCTAAGCCTGAAGAGATTAACTTCACAAAATCGTGGAGTCGCTACTTCTGTGGTTCCAGGCCTCCAGAAACGGTTCATTGGAGTAACACTTCTAAAAATATACTACTCAATGAACGCAATTATTATACAGATATTTACAGTTCATACGAAATCTATCTATTCTGTATGGAGCTAAAGCGATACTGTAAAAGTCTTCCATTTTGTGAAATAAACAATTGGTTGATTGCAAGAAAATTTCCACGCATGAAGTGATTTGTTTCGTCTTCGACAAACGTCCATTGAAGCATGACTTAAAATATGTTACGTCGCCTATTTTGGCCACCATGCTTAGAGTATACTCAGATCTCATTCATACATCATCAAAGTTATATAGTTGAATGTATGACCTCTTAGTTCGAATGTCACTCTCATTTGATTTAACAGTGCACAATGTTTTTTTAAGTGATCTGAATATGAACATCATTGGTTACTGTACATTTAGGCGATTCCCGTGTTCATCCACGCTCAGATTCGAGAAAATCGGAATACTCCGTTTATTATTTTCATTTGATCAGAGTATTAACTAAAAGATAACGATGATTTCATTGATTTTTCACTGTCTTTCAAATGTTGATCACAAAGTTTTATGAAAACGATATTAAATATTTTATATTGAATGAAAGTCCATCATTTAATTATGTTTGGTCTAATGCATAAAAGTTTTAGAGAAGCCTCAGAAATGCAGGCATATATACACATATATATTTCGCCATAGCATATAATTAAATTAATATTTTCGGTTCCAAAATAATCTGAGCAGGAAAGCAAAACATACAAGTTGTCTAAACAAAATAAATGCAGACAGATATTAGATAAGAAAAGTGACCACAAAAAACAAGAACTCTATTTCAAAAAATAAACAACCAATAAATTTGCATGGATTTCGGGGAAATGCAGTCGCATGAATACTCTGAAATCCTAATAGCGCGACACACACACAATCTCTAATCAGGAAATATGCAGTGAATTGTTGTTTGAAACTCCATCTCGTCAACTTTTGAGGTTAATAAAATTTTCACATTTTTGAACTACCTAGTTTAAAGCTGGTAAAACAGTTAATTTCACATTTTCCATGTTCAGTGAATACGAATAACTGAAATTCAAAATGAGACATATGGGACGTGTGTAGGTACTGCATCTGTGTTTTGCCCATTCCTACAGATATAACTGACTGGGGACTCATAAGGAAACAACAACACCAACACTGAAATGTCGTTTCGAATTTTTGGATTATTACATATGCCTCTACATAAACACACATTCATACATACTAGGCTAAATGATAACAGATTTAATCATGTCTTTAAATATTATAATGCAAAAATATATATGTAAATATATAATGATACACAGTTCAAATAAATCTGAAAATCATTGTATTCATATTTACTGTGATTAATGGACACCCGAAAATGAGTTCATACGACCTAAGTCGTATTTCACAATTCTGTATGACGCCCTTATCCAGTTCCTCCGAACTGAAATACCAGTCTGTTTCATTCAGTAACAGGTCAGTACTATATTAGGCAGAGAGAACAAATTCTGAGAAGACTGATGCATCTCAATATTTAAATGTCGTACAAATATGAGAAGTTTTTGACAGAAAATAATGATTCCCAGACCGAAATATCTCCACCCTTCTATTCCCTGCTCCTACTCAACTTTTACACTAACTGTGTGTTATCATAAGATACAGTTCTTATGGTTTACAATTTCGTCTCACTAGTATTTTTCACATCACTTCGAAACTCAATTTCCTTATACAAATTGTATACAAATCGTTCGGTCAAATAATGTATGTACAGCGCTAAACATGGAAAGCTATTAAACGGCCAGCATGTTCATGTCGAGATTTCTCTTTATCATGGAATCTATTTTCAAACATACAACTGTGGCATATACACAACCGTATAAATCATCATTCAAACCTGTTATGATCACTGAAAACAGATTTATTCGTATAACTGAAAATAACACCAAAATGCATGTAAATATTTCATCTTATCTATGGCAAATAAATATCGTAAATACTAAATTTGTATGAATTCCCGTTTAGCCATAATCACATTTCAGTTTATATCACCAGCAGGAGAGTGTTTAACATGTTCCATCCAATTCTCACTACCACTCCACTTGACATTTTTGTCACATAAGAAAGATACACTAGCAACAGTGATCATCACATGAAAGTAAGTGCATTAATTATTTTCACATATTGGTTTTACCTCATACTTTTGGATGAGATTGATTCGACTTGGTTTATGCATGCAGTGATCGAAAAATGCAAATGCATATGAGAAAAAAATGTAGAAATTATGATGAGTATAACTTAATAACCACAGATACATGTCAGATATCGGTGTGTAATGTGGCACCCTGAGTTGAGGTAGCATTATGTGGTTATAGAATAAACTTTGCTAAAGAACTACAAGATCGTCAAAATCATTAGCCTTAGTTAAGCTTTATCAGATTTGTTATATACCCCCATTGTGCCTAATGACTGCCCGATGTAAGCTCGTAACGGTTAATTATATTTAGTATAGTTAACATATATGGCTACTGTTTCAGACAACGAACCCGGGTCGTAAATGGTCAACAGCAACTGCCATTTGATTTTTTATCGTTAGACACTGCGATTAACGATCGTTGCAGTTTTCCTGAGTACTTTATTTCAGAATGCTGACACCTCACAACGATATCACAGTAAGCATGAAGATAATTGAATTAGCAGGTGCACATCCTGTGAATTCTTCGTCACATCTACCTTAGAGGTGAACACCCTTTGAGATTCCATTGATTAGGATATCTAATAATTCAGAAGAATCGGATTTCAATATTTCCTTTAACTGTTTGTTCCAATTAATTAGTCTGATTGATATCTTAGTGTCTGTATGCCCTCAGATTTGTATTTCAGGTGAAAATGCAAGGTAGTATTCACCTGATTGAATAGAGGATTTCATCATGAACTGACATCAGTTTGAGAACCACTGGAAAACATGGGAGTACTGGACAGCTGTTTCGTCCTAGTTTGGGACTCTTCTCAGTACACACCACCGGGGGTTCGAACCCAGGACCTTCTGGTAACAAGACAATCGAGCCACTGTGACCCAATCCGACTGCCAATGAATTCTAACTTCTGCCAATTCACGACGTAGCATGACCATTTCGCAATGTCTACTTCGATTAGTTACTATTCAACGTCAATTATTTTTACTGCTGCCTGTAAGCTCATGATCAGCAGTCTCTAAATGAGACACCTGATTTAATAATAAGAGTAATACAAGTTCGGATATTCCCCATCACTTACCATCAATCAATTTTGCAGGATAATATCGCATCATCATCTATTTCGCTGGCTTCTTATCAGCTGCGTTCAGCCGAAATAAATTATTATAAAATCCATGTACAAAATAATTCTCACATACCTGCAAATCTTTTATATGTCAGTTGACAGGAAGTTCCGACCTCTGTGAACAGCACTCAGATAATGACGCTTATATAGTTTTTGCTCACGGAGTTCAAGCTTAAACAAAGTGAATGTATGCATGCAATGGTGAGGGAGTTACGTGATAAAGACGAGAGATGAATAAGGCGATAAGTAACTAACAAGTTGAGTAACTATATAATGAATTCAAACAAATTCGTAGAAATGAGATGCACGCAAAATTATACCATATCAAAGTGGAGGGAGTTTAAACGCAGACATACATTATCAAACGAAGGAGAGAAAGAGAGAGTAAAGACATCCAGTTACCAGGGCGCAAAAAAGCTGTTGTCTGCTTCTTTTTGAACATGTAAGTCGGGTTTCAGATGTTTCAGAGAGATTGCTTTGGCATACTTGAGGAATGGCAATCAAACCTGTACCTCAACTTTATGGACTTTGAGAAGGCCTTCGACAGCGTTGATCTTGAAGTAATTTGGAAATTACTCGAGTACTACGGCGTACCCCAAATATTCATCAACCTTATTCAACAGCTGTACGACAATGCCACATGTCAAGTGATCCACAACGAAAAACTCAGCAAGGCATTGGAGTAGACACAGGAGTCAGACAAGAGTGCTTATTATCACCAATGATATTCCTAATTGTGGTGGACTGGATTATGCGACAGACAGTGGGAAACGAGAAGACAGGGATATCCTGGACCGACGTGAAGAACCTAGAAGTCCTGGATTTCGCGCAAGGATGATTTATGCTTGATGTCACACAAAATCGAAGACTTACAAGCAAGCGAAAACAGACAAACTGGTCGAAGAAGCAGCAATGACAGGACTCCAAGTGAACATAGACAAGACAGAGGTTATGAAAATAACCAACCAACAACAGCAACAACATCCAACGTCAATCACCATCAACGGGAGGGATTTGAAAGAGGTTGCTTCATTCACTCACTTATCTGGGGAGCATTGTCTCAACTACAGGAGGAACGGACGAGGATGTCAAATCGAGCGAGAATCGGGAAGGCGAGCGAGAAACACATTCATCAACTTGAAACCAATCTGGAAATCTTTGTCACTCAGCCAGCATCAATAACAAAATACAGTCGGATTTTCAATACAAACGTCTAGTCAGTCAGCGCTTCTATACGGATCAGAAACTTGGCAGTTGGGTCACAAAGAATGTTTCCAACAGCCTGTTGCAGACCTTTATCTACAACTGTCTTCGCTCTATACTGAAAATCAGATGGCCGGACCGAAACGAATCACCAACAAGAAACTGTGGACGCAAACAAAATAAGAACCAATCGCCAACCAACAAATAAGCAGGAGAAAGTGGAGATGGATGGGTTGGACACTCGCTGAGGAGGCCACTGGGTGACATCGCGCGTCAGGCCATTGCTCGAGTGGAACCAGGCCGAAAGGGAAGCGGCGAGTGGGACTTCAGTGCAAGGGTGACATGGAGGAGATAGTGTGAAGAGGAGTTGAAAGAGTATGGACTAACATGGATGCAGGTGAAAAGTACAGCAGAAGACAGAAGCAAGTAGAGATGTGCAGTTGAAGCCTATATTCCACTAGGAACCCAAGGGAGCAATAATAATAATACTTGGGGATAATTTATCTTTTTTGTTTAATAATAATTTTAAACAATTTCGTGCTGTCCACCTCATGACTCATATATAACAGTGGATATATATATATATATATATATATATATATATATATATATACTTAAATTCACTCCAAAGTGTCACATAGGATTCGGTTAAATGCAAGCACACATACGTGTGACAATGAAAAGGGCCATTGGATCGGGTCCCAGTGGCTTAACGAGCTCGCCTTGTAACCGGAAGGTCCTGGGTTCGAATCCCGGCGGGTGCGTACTGCTGAAGAGTCCCAAACTAGGACGAAACAGTTGTCCAGTTCACCCAGGTTTTTCGATGGTTCTCTAACTAATGTCAGCTCATGATAAAATCCTGAAACTAATCAAATCCCTACAAACCATCACTTGAATGAAAATATAATAGTGAGGCTTGTGACCAAGAATTAGAATTAATTTTAATCTGTCCCAACAAGTTTTATGTGAATGAATCCAACGAGATGAAAAAGGAGCAGAAGCATATAGGCTTGTGCTGCGATGCATGTTAATGTATAAATGAGAAGACATGGTGAAACAAACAATTTGTAGATTTATTCTTGCAAGTTTGGAGACAAAACAGTGAATGAATCAGTTGAATTTTCTAGAGAAACAAGTGGTGTATATACATATATAAATGAGTTTTATGGCCACATATCACAGGTACAATGTAACATGCTGCTGAGGATTTTATGGATTTCACATCTGGTTATGATGGCAGTACCTAATGAATTTCCTTCGTTTTTATGCATAGCTACGGCTTCCACTGCTTCCAACACACAGTGACTTATGTGTGTGTGTGAATGTGGACATATACCAGTAACACAATTGACGACGGAAGATGGTTTTTCATTACTTGACTTGTGACTTATTTTTCGTGAGGTCAAAGAATTTTGGAACCTTTACGTATTTAGTTGCATCTGTGCTTCGCGCATGCGTAAGCCACAAGGAACACGAAAAATAAAGCTACTAGGCCCAAGCACTGTAGATGTCGTTTTAAATAAGCAGTTAAATTTTGGGACATATCATAAGTTGTGTAGCCTAGGAATTTCAGATTCCAGACTCATTACTACTATTATAAGTATTATGAAAATAATAATAGTACTTTGATAAAGCTATTAGCATCAAATAGCGGTACGTCAGTAAAACCAATATCGTTTTGTTTTTCATTCATTGGGACATACGAAAACCTTAACTATAATGAATACTACTATAAGTCTTGTAAAGATAAGTTGTTATTGAAGGTTTCATCTGAGTAAGATCCAAGTAGTCAACTTTACGTTGGGACTCACGTTACATGTGAACCCTGTGACTGTTTTTACTTCACCGAAATAAGCGAACATCTCAAATCTGTTTTTCTGTCTCTATAAAGGATTTAGGTGTCATTGTACATGAATCCACCATCAACCGATTCTCCGATCCCCAATTCCCACCTTTAGACTTGAAAATCAGGGTTACTCTAAACTAACGTCGCAATTATATGAAAACTTTTTAAAATATTTACTGATTTCTGACTCATCTGTTCACGTATGTATTTAATTTGAAGCATAAGTGGATTTTTGTGCATAGTTAAATTTCAGTCGCTGATTTGTTTTCTTTTATTAGCTAAAGGGAATCATTTTTATCAGTCCAGTTTGCTAAAAAATCTGAGTAAGTTGGTTTCGATTTAATTATTTTCAATCTTTGATTAATTAAATGATATATTTATCACTCTCCACATCATTCACCTGTATCATCACTCCTATCGAGGAGAACTACTCCCATTTATCTTCCGAACAGTATCACTACAGCAGTTTCCTCCTAGCTTGGAACTCATATGCAGGACATACCCACCGGGCTTCAGACGCAGGACCTTCCGGTTACAAGCAAGCTCGTAGACCACTGAGCTACCGAGGCCTGGTGAGTGGATACTGTTTTTGATTACCACTCTAGGACGATACAGCTATTCAATATTCCTTGCTGTTATTCAGTTGTTCTATAATTGGTGTGGATTCGTGACGGAACGTTAAACAAATCAAATCTGATGCTCACTAATGACTGGCTACATGACTAAGTTGTCTGCAGCTCCAGTGAGAAGGCGTAGTCAGTGAGACTTGTCCGATTACATCGATTTCTCATAAATCGATTTAATTAGTGATTCTACATGATTTTGTGATACTGTATTTACAACTGTACCCACTTTAATTTTAATGATGACAACAATCAACCACACTGGAGTCAAAGCGTCCCTTATTCAAACATTCTGTATACTTTAGAAGTAATGTATCTTACTCTGTCATTGCTTTCACGGCAAACGTAAAACAGAAAGTCAACATTAATTAAGTCAAAAGTAAAATAAAACAAGTAGTACAGTGAATAGGCTTCGTTCGGCGAATTCTCCAAAATACTTCTTTACTCACCTACTTGTTATGTACTGTTGCACAATGTCTGAATGTTGATTATTCCAGAATAATAATATAACTTGAAAACCTAAGAATTGTATAATAGCAGTAATATTTTGACGATCAATTAAACTAGTGGTATTATCAACAGGTAGTTTTAATCATGAGAAAAAACGTCATTTTTTCAGTGAAGAAATGTTTCTTCACTGACTTCATTCTCAAACTGTACAGTCGTATTTATATCACAAAAAAGGCATTAAGTGACACTGAAAATTGATCAGTCAGTATACGCATGATAAGAATAAAGATAATTAAAATGATGTATTAATGGGGTAGAGTTGAAGTGGATGAATTGCAAAACTTATAAAGACTATTATTTTGATGGACTGGTACTAGGATTCTAAAATTGTAGGTCAAGTGTGGTTTGAAAACTTAATAGTGTGATGATGATAACAGTAAAGATGGTGAACGTGAAGCAGAGTGGAATAAATTGAAGCGGTAAAATAAAATAAAAATAAAAGTTTACAACTATGACCAAGGTAAAGAAAGGGGTTTAACAAAACATTTTTGGATGCAGTATCTAGGTTTCTGTCTATGTATGACTAGAGCTTCGACTAAGCATAAGTGGAAAAAACGTAGACTTTTGGAGTGGTTGGATTTGGTCCTGTAAGTAACTGTGGCTGAGTGATCTGACACCAGAATTTGTACGCAAATTGTAGACTTCAACTTTCTACGCTAACTTTTCATTAACCAAACGGGGTAGTGTTCAGCTACGCGTTTACACAGAACACGCATATACCGTCTGATATCATCAGCTCCACACGAGCATGTGAATGAGTATATGCACATAGACGTGGACATAGGCGGTAGTTTATCCTCAACCCTTTGTCGAATAATATTTTGGCTAGTGAATACTAAGTGCAAATCAGCTGCATAAAAACACCGTTTAATACATTTGGATAAACAAGTTTTAATTACTTCGAAAATACTGTCACCTTTCAAAGCCAAACTCATGAAGAGTGTCTTCTTTGGCAGAGTGATTTTGCTAGGAATGGTTTCTTTCTTGATGTTTTTATCAATCAACCTTCTAGGTTATGTATTATTTAAGAGAGTTGTGTCAAGAAAAGTGTTAGGAGATGGAATAAAATGAAACAAAAGTAATAACAGTTGAGAAGTAAAAGCCTAGTTGCACAAGACTCTGCAATCGCAAGCAGTTTTCCGTTTATTTGACTGCTAACAGCAGTGAGCGAGTTGACAGAATCAATTGTATATATCTTTAGTCTACAAGATGCTTCTTTTCAAATTAAATGATACACTCAGTTCAGCGTTCTTCAGTCATTTCAACAAGTGCGCAATCATGCATGAAGGCGGAATTATTAACACAATATCTGAGTATTTGTAGTCTACAGATAGAAAGTCGAGCACATGTTTCACAAGAACTTCTGACGCCAGCAAGTGCTACTGACACATCTCTCACACCATTTATCCCATTTAACCACTTCGCTCACCCTGATTTTGAAAATACACAGACATCAATACTGAGCCTGATTCTGTGACAATCAGGCATTAGAATTGTGTCAGAAGAAACGTACAATCTTAGTGAAAACACTGCACTATTCACTGAAGAATGAAAATCGCAGAGTAGAACTCCATCATAATTTACCACATCAAGCCTCTCAAATTGTAAGGGATTTACACTGGAAGGATTGTACATTAATTCCATTTTATCATCTTGGATACACAATGAAACAAACTACGTCCAGCTACTGAGGATATATATTCGTCCGAGGTTAGTTTGGAGGAAAGCAGAGTCCTGAGAGATGTTAATATGAGTTTTAACTAATTATCCAAAACCATCTGTATCATTTTTTAATAAAAAATAAGGTAACGTAAACATCAGTTTTTATAATTTGATATAATAAACAACATCCTGGGAAATTAACACGCTCAAGTCAGTGTTTAGAATTTATTCAGCCAGAATGAGGAAGGTGGAAGTTGTCTCAGCATGAAATCAAAATGTGAGTGATGGGATCAAAATTTATTTTAGCTATTTGTTATTCATTCTCCAAAATTTTACACTATTAGCATACTTTTAACTCAAGTTGAATCCATCAGCATAGTGACAATTCGTGTGCTTCTTGTAACTGAAATTTATATGTCGGTCATCCTCCTGCAAGCACTTGTTATTCGTAAATTGTGTAAGCTGGAGGTAATTTCAATTAACTCATTATAAATAAGCACAGACATGATAAATTCTCATTTGTCCTTTGTTTATTTGGACCATTGCAATTGTAATATGGAACAACACATTTAAGCGAACAATATTGTTTTCCATTACGCTTAACTCTAATATATATAAGTTTACAAATAAAAATTCAAATATAAACCAGTCATGGTGTATTGTCTATAGGATAATGAGATGGTGAATGTAAATTGTGCAATTAGTCATAAAGGTAGTAATGATAATAATAATGGTAATAACAATAATCGTCTTATCAGTAATGCTTGCCTCACTTTTTCATCCTTATTATTGATAAGACCAATATTAATATTATTATTATCATTACTACTATTATGACTAACTGCACAATTTATATTCACCATCTCATTATCCTATAGACAAAACACCATGATTGGTTTATATTTGAATTTTTATTTGTAACTTATGTATATTAGGGTTAAGCCTGATGAGATCTAATTGAAAAGAATATTGTTCGCTTAAATGTGTTGTTCTACATTCTACTATGGGAATATTTAATAAATTGTAATATGGCCTATTCGAAAAGGTAATCATAACGTTTTTGAAAGGGGTGTATGTATTCCCTTTGAAATAACAGCTAGTAAAGGTGAAGTCCACTACGCTTTTCTTCAGATTTTATCAAGTGTTTTGAATTAATTCTTAGAATTGTTATCATTACTACTTCTGGTCCTATTATGACTACTATTATTACTGCTATTGTTATAGTCATCATTATTGTGGCAGTATCTCATGTATACGTACAGAATTTCAGTGGTTATGTTGGATTTCGACCAAACTGTGACCTTGAGTACTTTTCATAAATGAGGACAAACCAGGCAATGAACAAGTATTACATTCGTGGGCAGAAGAAATAGAAAATACAATTTCGATATTGTCCATGCTTTAAAATTTCTCCCTAGAATGCAGCGTCATTATTGTATGGTCATACAGGAAGGTGCTCCTGAGTCTAAAATGCAAAGGAAGAAAAACATTATATTTGGAAATCCATCCAGCATATTTCTGATTTATCCTTATAAAACTCTTTGTGGAAGACAGAGCATAGTGTCTCATTACTATAGACGAAGACATTTTTCAAAAAATTGCAAGGAGGACATTCATATCAATAAACAAAAAATCCTCATTTAGACATTTATAAAGCAGATTAGTTTCTTTTAAGAAATATAACTCTCTTTAGGTGTTTATGCTCGTAGTGCTACTGTAGATTACTTCACAGCACTAGTTCATGATAACTGGAAATGAAGTTTTGATTATATAAAACACACATATCGTGTTCTGTGCTGGCTAATCCTTTTAGAAGCACTGTTTAAGTTCGTCAATAAAATAAACTCAAAATCGATTTTGAACTATTGCATGACGGAAACTGTATAATGTGAAGAGTAAGATATATGGGGTTGTCACACACCTGAAGGAATAATGGAATGTAAAATTGAAAAGGTACACTAAATTCGGTTTAATCAAAAAAGATGGAAATTTCTATGCCTGAAACAGAATATCAAAATACCAAATAAGATAGTTCCCTGTGGAAATTAATAATTATACTTACAAAGTTATGAATTTCTGGACAAATTTAAAACTAATATCTCTTTCTACTACTAAGCAGTATTAAGTTGAACTCAAGCAAAGCACGGTTAGACGGTGACACGGTTAGATATTGGTTAAAGAAAAAAGTAACTTTTTATTCACCAAAATATATCCCAAGCGTTTCGTCAGTGACTATTTGATGTACACAGAAAAACGAGTAATATCGCACAAATCTTCATTAATTATCAATATGCCAAATTTATTTTTATTTTTGATTACAGCTTGATTCCACACCGTATTTTTGGTACAAGTATGGAATTTTCAGCGTGGATATCACCACTGAAATGGAAAATACCGATTGTTTGTCAAACACATATGCCTTTTCTCAGCATTATCATTTTAAGGCTGCAAATATAAACTAATTCCAAGAAAACTTGTCAACAATAATGTTCACAAAATGATGACAGTCGGTCTTTAATGAAGGAAGTTAGTGCTGACAACATGGGAATAGCAAATATTTGCGAGTTATCCGAGTATTACTTAAAGGCAAACCCAGAATTCGACGACATAAAAATATCAAATCGACAAGAAAATCAGAGGTGCACATAGAGACAGTTTCAATAAAATCTAGGTATTCTTAAATTTCGTTTTAACCGGTGCACTTCAAACGGGGCTGTGATACTATTTTGAGCTCCTTGAGTTACCGACGTCGCATGCTGAAAATCTCGAAGTTGTAGGAGAAGAATATATGGAATCAAATCAAATTTATCCTGCCTGTGGCTGGCCGATGAATAGGCCGACCTTATTTAACGCTGAAAATTCCATGCTGTAAATTGTTATTGTTGTGGAATAAAGTGATTATATTATTATTATAAAGTTATCATTAAAAAAATGACTGGATTAAGGTGAAAAGTATTCAGACAGAACAGATGATACATCAGGCACATTTGCGTCAAATATAGAGCAGTTCACGTTCGAATTAGTGAGGTGAATGGACACTGTACCCCGTGGATGTTAGTAAACGTGAACAGGGCATATTGTATATTTGGCTGTTTCCACAGACTTTCAGGTTCAATATTTCTTTTTTATTATTTGCTTATTTTCGTTTCTATTAATAGCTTCTTTTTCCTGTCCTTCATTCTCCCTTTGTTTGGCTTATACATATACTAATTAGTTCCACTTTATCGAAGTAATGAAGATTGATTTCGGAGTAATTTTGTTAATTTTCTGTGCATCACTTGACTTGATTTACATCATTTTCAATTATACTAATCCTTCCATTATTGATTTTCATTAGATTCTCAGAAAACCTTTCCAAATGATTTTTCATGTATTTCACTATTTTTCACGTGACTCAGTTATAGCAGTTCACAAATTGCATGGATAATGATTCACCATATCGACTTTGTTTGACCGAATGCCATTTTCTAATCAGTAAACACACCCTTCTCATACATCTGATATTATACAAGGGGATTGTTCACTACATCCGTTGAAATTGTAGACTTCACCAATGAAGGACCTATTTAATGTCCGACAGCAACCTGAATCAATATGCTGATAGGTGAACTTTTGTTTTCTACTCAGTTTCCATGTTCGTCGACATGGAAGACATTTTCAGGACTAGGTGAGAAAAATAAGGTTTTCCATACTGATGGACTAGGAATTCAGTTATCGTTGTCGGATTATTAGGAAAGAGAATAACACTGGAGGCAGTAGTAAGTAAGACTAATGATAAGAATAATTAAAGTCACTTAATATACCCTGATTTTATACATGTTGCAGCAATTCAGCTCCTTTTATAAATATGTAGTTGCACAAAACCGGAAAGATACTAATAATGAAACCACGAAAATCTGAGAGTTGATGGCAACATAATGAATTATAAAAAAGGGGATATTATCAGAGATTATACATGCAAAACTGATCTTTGCTCATAGTTGTGAGTTCAGTAACTAATTTCGAAAGCATATGATTTATTTTTCGACATGTTAATCATCACACAAAACCTGAGGATTGTACTGTTTAGTGGAATTTGTATATTAATGTGTACTAACACTAATCTGTTTGAAGTTTCTTCTGGTTTCGTCGGAGGATTTACAAGGAGATATTTGAGAACAATGAGGATGTTCAACATCAGACAAAATAACGTTAGGCAACTCCTTGCAAGAATTCAGGTGCCTATTGACAATGATGTCTGTAAGTTGACTGGTCAAAGGGACACTGATAAGCCTACTCATAGCCTTCAGTGTTTTACGTAGTATGATACAACCTCATTTGAGAAGACCGTGGAAGAATCATTCCGAACACTGTAGGAGAATGGGCAGAATACTTGAGTTAACGAATTGTAGGAGGAGAGGTTGAGTTATTACAGAAAGTTTCAACTCCTTTATGTAATTAGTCAGACGAAGTGTGTTCTTCGAAATCAACAGGATATGAGACGACCAACAGAAGTGTGAGGAGAAACTAATGTGGAGATGAGAGATATTCCTTTTACTCCCTATCACAGTGCCGTCGGTATTACAGGAATCATGAAACTGAATCAGTCAGTCCACACAATTGCTTTTCGTATGTGAAACTGAAATCAGCAAATGACATTTAGATGAATTCGGTGTAAAACCATATGGCTGGGACTACTTGTTAACTTCAGATAAGAATATGTTCATATAAGTACAACACGGTGAAGAAACTTCTGTGACAGTGATGGTTGTTTTCTTCCTGAAAACTTAGCTGACAGCCGCCTAATGACCTGGGAATCAGTGTTTGCTGAATACAGTTTACTTAATAAAAGTGCTCTGGCAACACGGTCAAAAGCAGCAGTGTAGTCTGAAAAGGATAATCGAACGAACCTTGAGCCTTCATCGAAACTTGAAACAATATCCTGATAGAGTACAAGTGGAACATCTGATGTGCGTGCATTGCATTTGAATGCCGAATCCTCCTGGTCTCTAAAAGATTTCAGATAAGGTTTAGGAACATCCAAGTGAAGTTTTTCCATAGTTTTTTTAAAGATGGAGGTGTGCAAGCGTTTGCCCCAAACATTAGACCTGATTCAGAGGATGATTTTGGTACAGAGACCACCTTTATTTCTTTCTAGGCAACAGGTAATGTATCCCTGTGAAACGATGAATTAAAGATTTGCGTGAGAGAACGACGCAAAATATCAGTACAACTTTGAAGCGAAATGCTTGGTACACCAATGGAACCTGGACAGTGTGACAGATTTAAGGATTTGAAGCATAACAATACATCCCTTTGAATAAAATAAGGGGAATGATTATTTATGTGATTAGAAGCATTATATTCTATTATTATTATTATTTTCTGCATCACAACAGGTCTATTTCAGTTATTTTCATCAGAATAAGCGTCAGTTGTGGTTTTCCAGCCTGTATGTTGATATAAAGGATTTTAGATGTTACAAGCATTGTAACATGATAAACATCCTTCATTATATACCCCATTCAGCTTTTGTATTTCATGCGCCAGCAGATTCATTCGATTTATTCAGGTCCTGTTATTCTCTTCTAGGCTTTTTAGTTGTTGAGAAGAGATCCTATCAATTCTCATAAACGATATTTCGGTGGGATGGCAAATGTTCCAACAGAAAGGGAGACAACAACCTCGGAGATTTCGTCAACGAATAGGTCTCGGTCAGTATCATGCAACACATATCTTAGGGCTAGAATATTGTCACGTGTATAAGATCATCCTTAGATTTCCTTTGTTAGGTGTACAAAACACCATCTGCACAACTTGCCATACAGAATTTTAGTAAATCGAGAATAATACAGTGATCAGAATTCAGCAGTGGAGCTCTCTTTCGCACCTCGTATATGTCATGGTTGTCTATGAAACCAAGTCTAGGGTTTCGTCCATATGAATATTGAGTTCGACCAGGCTCTCATGACCAAGTGATATGAGAAAGCTGTGATTGCAAGAAATAAAGCCGCGTCAGAATATGGACAAGGAATTTTCGAAGCCAATTCAGTAAATTCATCTGCAAAGATAGATATATATCAGAGGAACCGTAGTCTGTAGTCATATAAACATTAACTTAAGAGCTTTGCACGACACCTGACAGTGATACAGTCTATATGTTCACTAGAAAAGTTGAAACAAACACAATTAGATGCCGTCCACTTTGTATCCGTAAAAGTAAATTCCCATCTGTCATGCTGTTTCCTTGAACTATGTGCATCCTAATGGCAGAATGTATATCCATTTATCGTCAAGTTGCTAGTGGAGCCAAGCATCAGCACTTCGATACATATTAAAGGTGCATTAGAGATTAGACAATGCAATTTTTTGAGCAGAGACCTACAGTTAGCACTAACAACTTCGGGGACAGTCATACAACCTGTTCGTGTAAGCTTAAGTGCACACTACCAACCACAGTGACGATGTATCCTCAATTTTTGAGAAACGCTCAACGTGATAGGCTGTGGTGTTTGTAGAAACACGCGATTATAAGTAATTCGATTCAAAGACATTTATTATTGAATGAAAGAAAAAATATGAGAGCAAATAGAAGCAAAATGTAAGATGTTGCCAACTAGAGATTGTCAGTAGCATGAAATACATGCAGGCGGCCATGAAGGTGACAACAAATATCACTGGAAAATCAGCTCTACAGAGAATAAAATTCAAATATCGTCTTGGGTAGTGTGCAGTTTCATTTAATTTCATGCTTAAAGACAATTCAATATCTCTGGATAAACAAAATGAAAGATTTATAAAAGCAGTGAGTTTTCATGTTTTGATGTATTTATTGTCATGATTTCAATGCAATAATTAATTTATAACTTCTCCGATTCCAGTTGTGATTCTTCAGATTGAATCTATGGAAAGTGATTTTGTGATGAAACTGGAAAATGGAATGTAGACGAAATGGTTCAATTGTGCGCATTACCAAAAATGTAAAATTTTATTTGTGAGAATACACATCAATATCTGAGTGTGAAATGATAAGTGTATTAGAATTAAATTGCATACGAGATTATTTTATTTCAAGTGACAGACACCGATAGGGTGGCAGAGACAGGATGATTGTTTGAGTTCAGATTGTTGTTCGTGTTTATATTACTGCACACGTGGAGTCTCAGATCTCATCAGGTGATTCTCTTACTCTCAATGGATTCAAATGCAATCTTCTGTGTATATTCGAGAGTGATAGTGCCTCGTTTCTGCTATATGTACTTAGGGGCAATTCGATCAACAATGATCCTGTCACTCTCGATCCAGTTATGTTACTTATCCATACTCTGACCATCTAGTATCCTAATATAAGACTGAATATTTGTATTTGTATGGAAATGAGAAACAACCAATTATGGATTATGCATCCAGTGTAGGCTTCGCATAGTTCAGTAGCTAGCTAAATGCCTGCATTCAGAAATCCTAACTGGCCGCGATCTCTTGGTTTGTTCTTTGAATCTCAATTCACAGTCATTAAGTAGTATTTGCAGGATTGAATTGCTTCCTACACGTGTGTCGTTTGCATAAAAACTGATTATGTTTATTTGGGAGTCAGTTCAGGTGTTTAAATGTCACACTGACAATAGACCATACTCAGGATCCTGTCAGTGGATTCAAATGTTCCTACATGGTAGTTCTCCGTCCATTTCTTGGTTTCGAAATAGCAAAGTCCCCGGAAATCGATTGACGTTAATGTTAAGAGTAGGATGAAAGTCAATGCTATAAAAGTCTTCCACTGATTTAAATTGTGAGTGACTACTGAACCAGAAACTGCCAACTGGTTGTCTCAGTCACATATCTGCCTGTTTTTGATATTGCCATTTCAAATGATTTACACCCAACAAACTCCACAGAAATCGATTAATATCATTGATAGGTATAGAGTGACATTCAATGCTAAGTAAGTATATATACATATGCTAAGTAGCTTATTATATCATCCCGATTTGAAAGCATTGGATGTTTTCTTGCTTGAAGTGATCTGAGGTCTGTGAACTAATGAATGAAAGAGGAGTAACATTTACAAGCTATCTGTTCAGGATATAATAACGGCTGGAGAGATTTACTTAAATCTGGTTAAGATACTACTGCTGAAATATGAAATTAGCACTGCAAGCCAAAAGATTAAAACAAAATTTCAGCTTACTATACTTGAATGTCATATATTTGCAAATGATGTGAACTCCGTTTGAAGAGAGGTGCGCGATTCGACTACAGTATATATATCAGACCAACGAACACAAGACATACAGCAACAGCCAAAACGATAAGCAGAATGAGCTGTAAAATACAACAATTTATTAGGTAAGATATAGACAGTGAAGTGTTATCGCTAGAGTTTAAGCAAGACATATGTATGAATGCAGGGATTTCTTAAACTTCCTGTCTAACCTAAACATCATTTGTTAATCATCTACTGTCACCTTACTGTTTCATTTCATAGAAAAACAAAATATTCAAACTCACGTCGAAGAGACCTAAGTTGAAAAAATGGAATATGCAGAATGAACTAGCGTAGACACCTGTCGCTATTTCGTCCTCCACGCATATCCCAGATTCTAAGAAACCTTGATGGAGGCGGAGTTCGAATGTGGGAAGATAATGATCGAATAGACTGTAGCAAGGTAGAATAACATTTGAAACAAAATCGATTCTGAGTACCAGAGGTTGAATGAAAATAAAAGCAGATATCTATGCATAATTTCAAGTGTCCTATTTCGTCACCCACAATATACAAGAACACGGATCTATCTAATATAAAGAAGGAGATAATCAGTGTTCAATATCATCTCGATAGTGAAGAAAATATAAAGTATTAGAGTATAGGCAGGTGAAATCTACAATATTTCCCAAACAAGGTTAATATGAACTCACTAATGAAGGCGGCTGAAAAGTTGACAATATAAACACTTGTAAAACAGTGTCTTTACTGAAAGGTATTCCGTTGACTTCAGTACATGTAAAAGTCAAGTGAGCAGTACTAAGTATATTCTTGATACTAGTTTTAAAAGAAACAAAAGGAGAGCAGAGACAAACCTTGAGTTGTGGAATTCAGTGATTCGGATACTTTTTCTGAAAAAAAAACCCAAAAGCAAACACATTTCATGAAGACGATGAAATCAACGATGCAAATTAATCTGGAAACATAAGCATCAACCATTTATCGAGAGTTGTAATAAAGTGTTAGTTTGGAGAATTCAATAGAATTCACGAAATGGTGATAAAGGTCAACCAACAAGAATCGAGAAAGGTCAGTACACATCCGACCAACATTGGAATGAGTCAGTGGTATGTAACACAGAAATATTTGGAAACGACTATGACAAATCATGTGAACAGTCGCACAGATCAAGTGGATAATAATCTTTGTTATCTGATGTTCAAGACATTAAAATATCTCATTGCAGTGATTTCAGTAGCAATCAAGAAATTAGAATTTGTGCATCTGGTGTGGTTAGGACGCTTGCCGACCATGCACATGGTCCAGGGTTTGATCCCCGGGCGACGCACTCCTCTACCTCGCTAAGCCAGTAATAAGATTGGTGAAGAGGAAAGGTTGGTCATGAGTCTAGCAACCCCATCCTGTAAAATATATATTGCTACAGAAATTTCAAGCAACTAGCTTGAAACCCAGTGTTTCACAGGGGAACGTGAAGGAAAAAAAATAAAGTAAAAAATTAAAACAAAATTAACCACAGGAATTTGTCCACTTTTGCGATATAAAGTCAAAAATATTCGAAGCACGAATTGAGAATATTAAATATAATAATATTAATAACAGTGGGTTAGTTTCAAACAGAATTGTCGATTTAGTTTGTAAATTTTAGCATGGTATAGATTATTGAATCTATTATCTACATATAAGTTTCAGATTGTTCCAGGTTTGCTTCTCCGTCTCTTGTTTATTATTTTATTTCGTTTCATGTGATGCTGCACTTGTCTTTCCAAAGTGATTAACAAGAGCTTATAGGAATTTCCTCATCTGAGTCCTTTAAGCAGTTGTCTAAAATACACATAGCTTTTATGCAATATTTCCTAAAATAAATATCTAATTGAAACTATTTTTATTCTGAAGTTCACAAGAAAATACACTGTCGATTCGTGCAATGATTTTCTTGTGTTGAATCGATAATTATTAATCTGTTTTGGTTTTACTGTCTCGAATAACTTCTTCATAAACATACTTACTTCTTATTTTGAATGTCCGAGCGAGCCTTTAAAAGTGAATATGCAATATCTTTGTTTTAGAGGAAATCTGTTGATAAAACGACTCAACATGGATTTCATAAAACATCATTTTCAATGTTTAAATGAAAGTGACTAATATTTTAAGTAAGTGCCATTCTGCGGTTCATATTGTTTTCATGTCAAAAACATCAAACAATATAATACAGTTTCCTCGAAAGTGAGTTGACTGAATACCGGAGTCGATTAAAATCAGAAGTAAATACTGAAGTTCATTTAGACCAATGATGTATTCTTACATCGCATGACAGTGTCACTGAAACAAGCATGTCCCACTTTCATCTTTTTCATTCACATTTTGTACGAACGCGTGTTCACGTCAAGCATGGTGACGACATCGAGATAACCAACGTTATAAAAGTGAAGATTCCAGTAACACTTTCGGAAATTGGAACAAGTCTTATCTGGTGGAGAAAAAATTATCTGAATCACATAAAGAATATTTCATGAAGTGGAATGTTCAGACAGCAGTGTAAGCACTAGGTCTACTTAACTTCATTTGAGGTATGATAAAATTAGTAGTGACGTTTTCTGATATTTGTGTACATTGAACAGTATGATTTTTGGAAGTAATACTGTGTCAGTATGCTTCTTCATGGTGTAATATACTTACGGAAACAACACTTTGTAAGGAAACTGATTTTTTATGATTTCATGTGGCTAATTTCAGGTTATCTATTTCGCACTATAGCAACAGAGTTTGCTTGAGCATAAGGAGAGACTCTTAGATGCGTTTAATGTCTTTATAAACATATATGTATTTTAAATGTTAATCACATAGTAAAATCAAGACCATGGTCACGAAAGATCTCTTTCGTTACTATGCATATATATATTTTTTATGGAAATAGAGTAAAAGAAGGTACATTCAACAAAATTAAATAATCAGAAACCTACGCTGATTTACATTTCACTCTGCATTCCGTCTGAGAAGCAAATTCATTTCCATTTCTGGCACACTGTTTATATTGATATCTTGTACATTTATCATAAATCGCATCATAGTACCAATGTAGGGGTGAATTATCGCATCGAGACACTTCAGCTGTCAGATTGCAGTTTGCTGAAATTATTCATAGATCTATCAAGTACTCAAAACCATACTAATATAATGTATTTTAAACGAATGAATCATTACAAGCTCCACACATCAGAAGGCGAGTTATCAATGTGAAGCAAAAATTGTTAAACACAACCTGTCCTTGTGCATGTTCGTGTCAGAGAAGCACAACCAGTGAATTAGTAAAATCATTCATGTTCTAGCCGCACTCATAATAACATAAAGTATTCAATTCGCGAAAGTTATTTGAGTAGGCGATCGAATTCGAATTTGAGTAAAATTATATATATATATTCCAGTTTTGAAGTTATTTAATGTAAATAGTTTGACGAACGTACAAACTGACGAAGACATCGGTACGATGTTTCAATAAAGATTACTAAGGAATCAATGGCAAATGAAAATGGAAAGCAGACTGTAATACTTGGAGGAGTTGAGCTATACTCAAAGAACTTATAGATATGATCAGAAGTGTGGAAGAATGGGTTGAAAGTGGTTGTCACTCTACTCATAAGATTTTGTGAAATCCCTAAAACCCTAGGCATTTAGACACAGGAATTCTGAATGAATATCTTTATACTCAGACTGGGGACCTAGTTTCATCGTCTTATCTTGAAGGACGAAGGTTTAAATTCAGCCAGGCTGTTTGTCATTACAAAAGAAAAACGAGAAATTACGCAGTCAAACAGTGAATGAGGAGTGGTTATGATGACAGTACTAAATAAAGGAAGAGGAGATAACTTAACCGACAGGAATCATGACATTGCAAACACGAATGATATATGGGGTGTTAGCAGAACTTTAGGACACAATAGTTGGAAAGGATTGCAACAATGAGATGGAAACTGAAAGGATCTATTGTTTGTAGAGACTAAAGAAACAAAAACTGGATCCTTAGTGTTAACACAACATAGCCAAGTAGATGGTTGTGATGTCACTTTTTACAAATATTCCTCTAAAAGAAATTATCAACTAACTGTGTTAATAGACAGAAGACAAGTAGTTCAGCGAAGAGTCTCTTTTCGGCGAATTCATTTTCATAGCTGTACAATCGCAAATATATATGGTTATTTTGTGTGTGTGTGTATACATTAAATTTGTCAAACGAAAATACAATTAGTAAGTTCAGATGAATTGGATGTTGATAAGAGGATAGCAACAAAAGTGATGAGTTGTCATAAATGATTGTTAAATAAGAGTTACGTAATGGCATGAATAGTTTGATGAATGAGTTGTGCTCAAAGGGTGTACATGGAAACAAAATAATATACAGAATTACACAAGGGTTTTAAGTTAGAAAAATAAGCATACAAACAGAAGTAAGGTCAAATCAAACAAACAAAGAAAAGTTAGGTCAAATCAAAGGAGTAGTTACCATGCGAGTAAAAGTGGTTGGATAATTTTCTTTTGTATGCATAGTTCTGGTTCCTCCAACTGGATGGCTAGGGCTTCTGCGATGCAAAGAAGACGGAATCGTACTGTCTTTGGAAGGTTGTTCTTCACTTTGTAGATTACTTTGAAGGAGGCGTTCGTTGAGATGGAATGACCAGTATTGACGAGATGTTCGATTATTGCACTCCTTATATGGCCATTATTTCCTTTCTGTAGCCACGCTGGATAGTGTTCTTTTACCCTTTTAGACAGGATGCGCGTTGAACGACCGATGTACCTGGCTCCACAGCAACAGGTGAACTCGTCCAGACAAAGGAGCCGGTATAGTCCTTATGGACAAGAAAGACTACATTGAGAAAATGAACAACATCTTGTCAGATAAAACAAAATTTTCGCAAACACCCAACGAAAGAAACAAAACGGAACAGATTGAAAAGCAACTCACCGATGTCCTGAAAAGAATGCAAACCCAAACGTTAATCACTCATGAAGTCTATGATCAGATCCGACCGACAGGGTCAACAATACCAAGACTATATGGCTTACCAAAGACACATAAAGCCAACCTCCCACTTCGTCCAATTCTGGATATGTCAGGTTCCCCGTACCATTCAATAGCGAAATGGCTCACTGACATTTTAGAACCTGTACGAAAACGAATGTGCCACCATTCACTTCGCGACACTTTCCAATTCGTCGATTACATTAAAGATATCAATACAAAGGACAAAACTATGCTCTCCCTCGACATTGAATCACTATTTACCAACGTTCCACTCACAGAAACTGTCTCTTATATTTGTCACTATATCGACGAAAATCAGCTGAACATCGGATTACCGACGACCTGTTTAAAAGAACTACTACTGAGATGTACACTAAATGTGCAATTCACATTCAACGACATTATTTACAGACAACAAGATGGGATCGCAATGGGATCTCCACTGGGCCCATTACTAGCAGACTGCTTCATGGCAAGCCTCGAGAATGGCCCACTCAAATCAACCATCGACAATTTCCAGTTGTACGTTAGATATGTTGACGACATCTTTATCATCTGTGATGACGGTCACGATCTCAATCAACTACTGCAAATATTCAACAAATGCCATCCAGCCACAAATTTCACTTTGGAAACTGAAAATGAATCTAAAATCCCTTTTCTTGATGTCGAGCTTACAAGGAGAGATGACGGAACTTTAAGAAGGTCAATCTATAGGAAACCGACTTGGAACGGACAATTAACAAGTTTCTACAGCTGGGTACCAATCAGTCGGAAAAGAAACCTAATTAAATCCCTTGCCACTCGCGTCAGACGCATCTGCAGCTCCGACACCATGGAAGAAGAACTAAACTTCCTGAAAGAAATCTTCATACAAAATGGCTACCCACCAAGATTTGTAGAGAAAAACATCAAACAGAAAAACCAAAAGCAAGAGACACTATCCGTGCCGAAAAAGATACTTTATATGAACCTAGACTTCAAAGGAGACCTATTTAGTGACGTCCTCAGAAGGAGAATTTCCACCTCTTTAGGAAGAACTTTCCCTGCGGCAACACTAAGAATAGTGTTCTCCAGTCGCCCGCTGATCTGCAGAAACCCAAAGGACAAGATTCCGCACATGACCACTTCTATGTGTATATATCAGTTCACCTGTTGCTGTGGAGCCAGGTACATCGGTCGTTCAACGCGCATCCTGTCTAAAAGGGTAAAAGAACACTATCCAGCGTGGCTACAGAAAGGAAATAATGGCCATATAAGGAGTGCAATAATCGAACATCTCGTCAATACTGGTCATTCCATCTCAACGAACGCCTCCTTCAAAGTAATCTACAAAGTGAAGAACAACCTTCCAAAGACAGTACGATTCCGTCTTCTTTGCATCGCAGAAGCCCTAGCCATCCAGTTGGAGGAACCAGAACTATGCATACAAAAGAAAATTATCCAACCACTTTTACTCGCATGGTAACTACTCCTTTGATTTGACCTAACTTTTCTTTGTTTGTTTGATTTGACCTTACTTCTGTTTGTATGCTTATTTTTCTAACTTAAAACCCTTGTGTAATTCTGTATATTATTTTGTTTCCATGTACACCCTTTGAGCACAACTCATTCATCAAACTATTCATGCCATTACGTAACTCTTATTTAACAATCATTTATGACAACTCATCACTTTTGTTGCTATCCTCTTATCAACATCCAATTCATCTGAACCTACTAATTGTATTTTCGTTTGACAAATTTAATGTATACACACACACACAAAATAACCATATATATTTGCGATTGTACAGCTATGAAAATGAATTCGCCGAAAAGAGACTCTTCGCTGAACTACTTGTCTTCTGTCTACTAACTGTGTTAAGACAGAAGTAAGATGGCAGTGAACGTCGGGATTTCAATAGCAGTCTTCAAATAGTTGTAACTTACACATGGCATGGGTCTGAACCTGAAATGCTTTGATGAGATCTGAAGGCAGTGGATTGGAGTGGCAGTCGGTATTTGAAATCGATGCATTTGTCATTTATGAATACTACAAGGACAAAACTGTGATGACTAATCATTTTGACGAAGTAATTAGCAGTTAAGGAAGATGAATCATGGGGCTAAATTACCAAATGGATGACCACCATAATCTGAGAAACAACATGGTAACATTAGAAGTAATTTGCATTGGAAAAACACCTTAGCTGGACAACATACACATTCCCGCATTTTCGTTTCTCCCCGGGATTAGAGAAGTTTAACAAACATACTTAAAATTCGATCGACTGAGGAAAATCGACTTATTGTTTATATGTATGCATATTATTACATACAAATACAGTGTGGTGTTCAAGTTACAACATGTTCACATAGAACGTTTTGGCATAAGACTGACATATTTATTGACAGTAACGCTTCAATGTTATGAGTAGCATTATTGGTTTGAACGTCATGTGTGCCTTAATTAATAAAGAGACAGAAATGTTACTTTGGCAGAGGGAGATTTTCTCGGAAACAATGGTCATCGTTCGATTATTATTATTATTATTGTATGCTTTAGTTCCTAGAGGAACATAGGGCTTCAGCTGCGAATCACCCATGGCCTTCGGTTTTCTGCCAACTTTTTCACCCCGCTCCAAGTCTGCCCACATGCGTTCATCTCCTCCTCACATGACCTCCTGCAAGTCACCCATGGATGACCAACTCTCCGCTTCCCTTTCGGGTTCCAATCGAGCGATGGCTTGTCTAGTGATGTCACTTGATGGTTTCCTCAGCGCATGGCCAATCCATCTCCATTTCTTCCTGCCTATTTGTTTCACAATCGGTTCCTGGTTGGTTCGCTCATTGCCAGAGATCCCTGTTTCTGATCTTTTCTGGCTGGCCATCTGATCCTGAGTATTGAGCGAAGACAGCTGTTAATGAAGGTCTGTAGTTTGTTTGAGATGCTCTTTATGACATGCATTGCAAGTGTCTGATCCGTACAGTGAGTAGCACTGACTTTACGTTGGAGATGAAAATCCGGATCTTATCTTTGATGCTGAGTGCTGTTGATCTCCACACAGACTTGGGAGTAATGAAAGCTTGTCTTGCTTTTCTGATTCTGGCTTTGATATCCTCGTCAGTTCCGTCCGCCTGTAGTTGAAACGTCCGCACTATGTTCGACACTGGCAAAGCTGCCCATCGTTCAATAGTGCCGGTTTAAATTTACAACAGGAATATTCATGTACTCAAATTGTACTTTTTACGAGTCAAAGTTTCCTCATCAACACTATGCTGGACATTGAAAATGATTAACAAGCCTTATGAGAAATGTAAAAATCTAAAACTTCTGATGAACAAGTCAGAAAGAATGTGCGTAAAATACTGGTGACTAATGCCATATCTGGCTTCAAATCATTACGAAGTTTCTATTGGCAACAACTTACTTCTATCGAACCGACCACTGAAACAAATGAGTATGTAGATTACGAATGAGCTTTGTGTGGTTCTTTTTGTAAGAAACCTTGACAGATTATAGGTAAATCACGACTAGGTAACTTGAAGGTAGTTTAAGACCATTCATAGGTTGAAACTGGTGTAAGTAATAGATTAGCCTGATGTTAGAGATATTAAATCTTGTTTCCAAAGACTTGTTGATGAATAATAGATCATATATTTTCACTAGTCGTATTCCCAAATAAATGCTTCCATTGGCTAAAGAAATTAAATCTGCGCATTACTGTCCTTGACAGTATTCACGTGTAATTGGCGAATATGAGGCTGGATAGTTCATTCCAGGCTAAGCAGCTTTTTGGGGTAGACGTTTTAAATGCAACAAAAACTATTCCGTTGACACTAGGAGGATAAACAAATACTTTATCAAATCCTGGAAAAATTGTAAGACAATTGCAACTATAATAACTATTTACTGTGTTCGTAAACCATGATGCAAACTAGCTTGTTTAATTTTTACAGATATATTTCTATACAAGCAAATTACCTTTTCCCGCAAGTTGAATTACATTCTTCAAGTGTTTTGAATTTATTCGCGTTACCGCCACAGCCACCATATGTGAACATTACACATTCTCCGATTGTCGCATTATAATAGAATCGCTCGATAGTTTTATTACATGGGCCTTCATCCTCATGATAGAAGCAAATTCCTGAAATAACATCAACCAGAAGTATTTAAATTACAGTCAATCCAAACACAGTGTACAGGGTTAGTATAAATCAACCACTGCCACAAAATTTCATTGCTTTCTTAATAATGTATTTTATACTAAAGAAACAGGGTAAATGAAATACTTACTACTGTCCCACATTGACGTATCTGCATGCACAGACAAGATGAGTAACAGTACTCCTGAAATCGTGCAGAACATTTTTACTGAAATGATTTTTTTCGCTGTTTATGTATATATATGCTTCGAAAATAAGCAACATTTATCAACATTTTCCTAATATGAAATTACACGTTATTTATTGGTAAGTCTGTACTTTTGTTCATAATTTTCACAGCGTTGTTACGTGTACGTGTTTACGTATGTGTAACGAACCATAAAGTAGTTTATCACTACACCGAGAAATTTGGCTGATTGATGTACATTGTTTAACGTTCAATAACCTGCAGGTGTAACGTGTAAAATTTGTGGTGAGGAATTTTAATTGTTAAACTTGTATCGCTTCTCTTAATCGACTAACAGAATTCAACGTTTTACTCTACCAGAGATTACCGAAGTGTGATGTAGAAATAGTTCAATTCATACGCTAACAAAATGACGCATACAATGCAGTTAATTGCATTACAAAATATTTCTCACATTGTAAATGGTTTTAATCGTGTTTTTTATAGCACTTTAATCTATTCTTCTGAGGAGTATTGAATCGCGTATTGAATAAGTTATTCAAGGCCTCTAGACATCGATCGTACCAAACAGCAGAGGTCACTGCAACTCGCCGACATCAACGAGAGATCCGCATGCAAAAGAGATAGGTCCAGACACTATTGTTACCTGTGCTTGTAATTCCGTCAGTTCTGTATTACTTCCGTAACTTTTCTGGTACTCAGTTTAGTGTTGTAATCATGCAGATTATCTCTTCCTGACGCTTTTTTTAAATGTGACCTGTCGATACTACAATCCAGTGTAATTTAATGTAGTGTTATTAATAACTCTATTTCTTGAATTATTGCAGTCATATAGGTGTAGAACCTACTGACTGTGATCTCTTTATGTGCCAGACCATTCTGAGCATATAAATATTCATATGATTGTAGAGCAGGAAGAAGAAATGATTGAGAAGGAAATATTTTGCTGAAATATTCCTTGTTCTTCTAAATGTCCAAATGAGAATTCTCTCTGTATTCCGAATGAGTTCCGCATTCCAGGGGAATGTTTAAGTTGTTTGTGAGACTTCTCGATCAAATTAGTCATCATTTATTGCACTGCAAATATACATGAATGCAATAGTGTGCTTACATCTCGCGGTTTAACTTCGGATTGTAAGAGACTGAAGAAGCGTTGTTACACGAACACAATCATGCATTTTAAAAGATTCTCACGAGATTTAATCGGATGTGACTGAAATAGTGGAATTTCGGTTGTTAGATGACAAAATATTTACTCAGGTTATATGATTTATTTTCCATTGGATCAAAAATTCACCCTATTCACAGATCTAGTGGATAGGTTCAAACCGCTAGTGAATGGGCGCAGTGGTGACACAAGTAATTCAACTGTCGATTCCGAAGATGGCAGAGATCGATATGAAAAAATATGCCCACAGAGAGGATTCTTGCTATAAAAAATGATCAAATTGTACCTAAGGCACAAATAGACTCTGTAATTTGCCACCATCTTTAAACTTACACCACTGCACAGTTGGCATACAAATCTCAGCAGTGATTCGGAATTCTTTGTAGTAATATTCGTTGAAATAAAGCAAATATATCTGGTGATGAAACAAAGCGGTGGTGCTGAATCGATGATGATAATCACCTAATAGCAATGTGATATTACCTAGTGAAAAATGCCTCAAGAATAGATGAAGGAATCCTGAAAATAAAAGTGGAGAAAGTGAATGCATACTGCCTTTCTACATTTCTAATTCTGTTTTATTCTGCAAATCACCTCATATCTCAAGCGAATAGTAAAGGTAACAACTCCTACGCACTCAATGACGTGGCTGGCTGGAACAGTTGAAATTTGGCAGCTAGTGAATCCACCTCCGGTACATTTCAAGAACATTTACATTGAGATTTCTAATTTGAAAGGCAACAACAGACAGACATGTAGCTTGGCTTTTCCGAACACATAAATAATCACTACTTTTAGAGCGGCGCCTACTCATTGCGTGGCATAGAACCTCAATATTAATGATACATGTTGAAATACATAGGCGCCTTAGGAGAACCTCGCTAATAGATTAGGAAAGTAAGTCACTGGAAAGCCTGAACGGTTAGTCCACTACGACGACTGATACTGTGCTATTATTATTGACACATAATAAAAGTGATAATCGATTAAAATATACTAGATGAGGAGGAATAATAAGGCATAATACAACATCAAAACATGGGTAATTACGTCTCTGCTGACCTTATAGTAAACCAGAATAAACAGAGAGGATGAACGTACTTCTTTCCTACACATACGTCAGGTTATTTTATTGATCTCTATAGCTTCCTCTATGACTAAGGGACATAATGGTGTGCCTGTAGGCCAATTCTTTGGTACTCGATACACAACTGTAAATGACTCATCTATTTTACCGTAATGTCCACTATCTACCAGATGAAACAATTTGGTGCTATTTATTGATTTGGTTACACTTTCTCCAAGCCAAACAGGAACATGTTCACGAGATAGATGGCGATAAATTCCTCTCATTTCGACCTGTATAACCAACTGCACGTGAGTGGATGGATTCGTATCCATACAGTGATGCGGCCATCTTCGGTAATTTATCTTTGGTGCACTGTGTCAGTATTGGTCTGCTGGAGAAACTGATGTGTAGTTCTGCGGCATTGGAAGTTCCTTCTACTGATCTGATCAATTTGCACCCAATATGTCACCGCCTATATCATCTTTTCACTGTACTGTCCAAATAAAGCTCACCGTATCACACTTAGTTTCATCAGTTATTTTGGAAATACGCTTCTTTACAAAATAGTTGACATAATCACCTTGTGGCAGGGTACTTTAAGGCATTTCGATTTCATCTTCAGTACAATCCTAAGTATACATGATCCTTATTCTATGGTGGATCAAGTTCCATTTATATTATGTGAGTATGGAACGATGGAAATGGATATTTTGTCCATTCCATGTGGCTTTTCTGTAGTTATTACGTGACATCTGATCTTTTGGTGAGAAGAACATCCGAAAATGAAGTAGTTCTCTGGTGTTCACATTCTCAAGTGAATTAACAGTGACCTGCATCAGGTGCTGTTTATCGTGATTATTGTCACAAACGATGAATGTATCGTCCACATAGCGGCCAAAACATTTAAATTTGTTTGGCTAGGAAATTGTCAACAAATGAGGAATCTATAGGGCAGCCCAAAGAAACTCCATATATTTGAAGGTAAAACTCTTTGTCGAGCACAAAACGAACATTCATAGTACACTGCGGCAACAACTCTTTCAATTTCATAGGTGTGATCCCGATATCTGTTTCTCTCTACAACTTGATCGCATATATAATTCACTGTTTCAACCAGGGACAATTTTTAAATGGTGATGTAACATCCAACGACCCCATGCTTTTGTCCACTCTTTTCATATCCCCAGTGTTGTCAGCAAAAGCGAAGACGTCTTTCACAATGTACTTAACTAACTTCCGAATTAGTGGCTAGAGCAGATTAATCAGCTATTTAGCTGTCAAGTGAAATGGTGAATTGAACATATCGGGAATGGGACGTCGAGGAACTACAGTAATCTTCATTTAACCATAAAGCCCAGATGTATGGCTTCCGGAGCGTTTGATCGCGTTTAATTTTATGAAGGTTAATTGGGTTCATCCGAGACTCCTAGATCTGTTCTAAAATACATCTTAGGGGATATATGCAATTATATCAGTTCGATTCGCATACCGAAGTATTACTTCGACATGTATTAGGATTTGTAGTGTTACTGAATTTGTCTAAAATGTTGCTCAACCGTTTGCATGAAATTTGCATAAATTGTCGGTAGTGCGACTCAACGAGTAATACTGTGAAGTGTGCAATGCATACCTATGCGATTATCCTGACGAAATACAAAACGGAATTTCTACCATTCACTGTTCTCGATATAGGTCACCAGCCATAAATATGCATGACTGTTTCTCTAAATTTTCTCCGGGTCCACTAAAGACATATTTAAAATTTCTGATACTTATAGACGTGCATGCTATGGTATTAAGAAATATGTGATCGACTCCATGGAAATCTTTATAATTTGATATTGATAAGTATTATTGTCCCATTTTAGAATGACCACCAAAAAGCATTTGCCACACAGGTATACAGCTAAAAGCATGTCGAATATTGTGTCAGCTAAGAAGCAGTAGTCAGAATCGTTCAAAGTTACTGATTTTCCGATTCTCTCCTGAAAGACCTTTCCCGGCGTAGATTCTCGTTAGGGCTTGCTTGTTCACTTCCGTAATTGACACTTGTTTGAATTTTCAAACTTGATACACTTTGAAAGATTATGAATTAATCCTACTAAATCATCTTGATGAACACAGATTACTATATGGCTATTGTGATCATTATTATTATTATTGGTAGGACTCTTATCGTCATTCTCACTATTACAATTGTTACTAGTATCATGGCAATTTATGATCTTGGTAATGCATCTGACTGCAGCACTGGATAGCGCAGGTTGGAATCTCAGAAGGAACATGAGTTCCTTCAAGGTTGCCGATAAGCTTTGCTGATAAGTGCCAAGTAGCACGAAACCTAAGCCCATGGCTTCTCACCCACCACCCCCAACCATCTTGTATCAACGGTTCAGAATGTGCCATGATGGCAAGACACCTAGAGTGGTGGCCACATTGCAAACTGACTGACTGATTGAATCCAGTCTGCACCAAGCAAAAGACTAGACACATTTTACTGCTTACTGACAAGTGTGAAATGAATTTTTGCTATCTATTTAAAATATTTTAACAAAATATTTCTCGCTGATGAGACAATGACGAAACATTATCTCATCTACTTTTTTAGATTGAATAACCATCTTCAACAGCAACACCAATCGCTACTTCTAACAATCGACAATAGTCTAACACAGTTTTATTATATTCAGATAAAACTGGTGTTACTGTATGCCTATCGACAACATCAATCATCAGTCGAGCTAAGGAAATTCGTGCTGACTTTTCGATCAGCATGAAAATTATTAAGAAAATAATATTATTTTCTCTGTCGTTCAAGCATTACTCATCTCATTTGCCAACTACCATACACATTCTCCTCAGGAGTGATTTTTTGTGTATTCTAACTGCGAATCATTCAATAAAAAAATCATCTAGTTGCAAAAGTCAATCGCTAACCTCTCTTTTGTGTGTTGATTGACATAAGCGAACACATTTGAACAGCTCACCTCTTCACAAATTATTTAAAATAATCTCAGCGTTTTCAATAAATTCCGAATAACTCTGCTGAAGAAGCTATAGCTTACACAGCAGGACGTTCACAAAAATCTTGTTTTCAATTTTTCCTCGACACGCTGAGATTAGTTTAAATAATTTATGATAATTCAGTCTGACTAAAATCTACAGGCTCAATATTTATAACCATACACACATGAGTTTCATATTCTCTTTTGTTAATTTCCTCTTTTGTAAAAATAAGTCGCATGTGAATGCCAAGAAATTGAAGTCTTCGAAAAATGCCATTTTTCTGATCAACTCCTTTTGTCTCTTCGTAGATGTGTGCAGTGGCATTAATCATTTCTTGTTTTCGTTATGCCATATATCTGCGTTCAACAGAGTAATACTGAAACAGTTTTAAATCGCATTGTCTGCAGTGGAATCAGATGCTTGCTTTACAGGAATCTGATCCTATCTAAAGTGAGACTGAAACGTCATCCATTCATCCTTTTCGACTGAAGCACTGTTCGCTTTCTGGATTCAAAACATATGACTCCAGTAACAGAGGCGAATTATTGTGACTTCTTGAAAGTATGAAACATTCCCGTGTGATATGAATTAAAACCTCATGAGCCAGTAAAGAGAATATTTTCAGTATCCGCTCTTTGGAAGTTTTTAGTCATTTACGTTTTCGAGTAGAACTAGTTTCTTCTCCAACCAGTTTTAAACACATCGTTCTCTTGTTTCTTATGAATCACATGCAAATGATTTTTCGTCACTTTACTGATTGCAAAAGTTAGTTCATTTTGATGAATTTTATCAATGAATTAAGAGTACAGATATTGTCAGGTTATATGAATTCGCAGCCTCCTTCTGATCGCATGATTCACGATAATAGAATAAATCCTTCGATATTACTCACTTATATATATAGAATAAAAGTGCCTGCTAATAACCAATCATATTCTAGTAGGTCAAGTAGTCCATGTCTGGCGGAGATTGATGTCTCATGTTTTACGTACACACAGTTTGGAACACATTCAATGAATCCGATGTGCTCGCATCGTCTTCAATATTCTCGAATTAAAGTTGTGTGGTCATTTATTTTTATCATCATGAACCATGCTAGTTGTAAGGGGATCTTCAAGGAGCCACAAAGAGACATCATCTCGCAATATTTTTCTTCCTTTTGCTGTCTTATATCAACTTAATCAATTACCTGTCAGCCGACCAGATTATGTAAGTTTTTTTACTTTTCTGAGGACGTTGTTATGTCTCGTGCATGTTCACTAACTAACAATCTCTTCTGACTTTGTTGGCCCTGAACTTTGTACACTTAAGCCTATAAATGAGTATTCAGCTTCCAAGAGGGATAACGATTACATGGGATCTGTTTACTGGAGCATGTGTTCTAATCATCTGAGTTTCATCCACATGTATAAGTGATTCAGATTTCTTCGCTATAACGTGTTTTTACTGTAAGACTGTGATTCATACTGAACTAATTTATACTATAAATGATTGACAAGACATGGAAATTAAAGTGTAGAACCAAGACATATGATCAGTGGTATTACTTTACACTCTTAGACAAAGTGAATTAAGCATGACTAAATCTGTCCTAATTGAATCTGATGAGGAGAAAACGGATAATTCAGCATCACAGTCGCATAGAAACCAACGTGCTGAAACATATATTTGAAAGAAACAGTTCAGAGAAGAGTCTGTTTTCGGGGAGTTCGCTGAATTGTTGGTTTTTCTGATCATATTTGGAGGGGGATTCATCTTCGTAGGAACTAATGAAAATGTGATGCTGGTCAATCTTTATATACCATAAATACCTAGAATACGAGCAGATATTTGCCTCTTCAGGCAAGAGATTCAAGAAAATAATTTGAAATTAGCAATGCCCAAATAATCCTTTCCGAGGAAAAATGCTAATATAATTCAGATTAGGAGTGAGTTCTCTGCTTTAGCGTGTGGAGTAATACCTTAGAAATTTATCGAACTGTATGAACAACCTTATAATTCTTCACTCTAAGAAGTTCTAGTCAATTCCGCTAACAGAATATATTTACCAGTGTTTAGAATATTTGTAGCTCGGGAGTGTGGTTAATGATTTTCGACTTTTAATCAAAAATGTTATCATAAGCAAGCTGTGCGTTTTATTCAGTGCTGATTTAACTGAGCGGATGTGGGGATTTCGTGTATGACACGGCACAATTATATCAGATTATGGTTCTTCATATCGATACACTGATGTCTTCTCTGAAATGACCCAAGAAACGGATTATATGAAAAGCCCTTTCCAATGCTGTTCCTATGAGTGACAATACTTTCAGTTCTTATTCATTTTTATCCTTGTTGTTCAATAATCTTAATTTTGAAGAACAAATTTTCTGCGTTAATTCACATTTCACTCTGACAACTTCAAAACGCCTAGACAGTTGAATCTTCCTCGTGTTTTACTCCTTATAGATTTTTTAATTTCACTTGTCACCGGTGTTACTCTGTTTGTCAGTACATACTGCTGCTTTGAATGTCCGAGTAGTCGGAGCTAAATACAGGTGATTGTTGTTTGTAAAACATAAGTAATGTATGGTATTAGCCATATGGGAGACTCGCTCCTGTTTAATCCAGAATCATTATTGCAAATGAAGCTTTCAGTCATGTACACAAAATGTTTGAGTTAAGCCTACAACCCAAAATACATAATTTATATGAATTAATTCATGTAAAATTCCCTTCGTATCACAAAGAAAATGAAAACAAGTGATTCAGCGAAGAGACCCTTTCGAACGAATTTATTATCAATCTGTACAATCGTATATATATATATATATATATATATATATGAATTTTAACAAATTACATTCGGCGAGGGAATTGAATATTAGGTGTGAATGCATGAAAAATAGTATGAAATGTAATTAAAATGTTTTTGACTATAATCTCATTTAAATTTCAATAAGCAAAACAATTAATTTCACATATAGAATACTCCATAAGATGTGTAGATTTTGGAAGGGGTGTGAAATTGTAGGATGAGTAGGCAAGTAGAATAAAAATGAAAACTTTACTTAATATTGTGTGAAATTCGACAACATAGAATTTAACTTTGCAACACAAAAGTGATTTAGAATGACACATAGGACGATTGAAATCATACCGGAGACAGTTAAGAGTGAGAATAATAATAGTAACCAAAGTTATAACAATGAAAGGATATGCGAATTTAATAAACAAAACGGTGATTGATAATAGCATAGAGGGGTTAAGACTATGAGAGTTAGGGAGGGGGCTGAACGAAACTTTTCTGCATACAGAGATCTGGCTTTTCTGTTTCGATGGCCAGAGCTTCAGAAATACAGATCAGTCGGATATGTAATGATTTGCACAAATCACTTTTCGCCTTATAGATAACTTTGAAGGCGAAGGCTGCTGATATAGAGTGATCATTATCGACCCGATATTCAATGATTGCACCTCATATTGCTTCACCTACACTTCTTCATACCCATGCATGATGGTGTTCTTGCACCCTCTTGGTCAAATAACTGCATTTTATATTATTATTAATTTATACACTCACACCAATGATTCAATTTCTTTAAAAACCATATAAATACAATTGTGCAGCTTGATAATAAGTTCGTTGACAAGAGTCTCTTCGCTGAATAGCTTGTTTTGATTTTATATGAATTGACCTTGCTTCAAACGCATGGATAATGTGTTATAATGGTGTAGCGGTTAATCACCATCATATGATTGGCAATAAAACGAACATCAGAACACTCATGGTCAGAAATGAAATATTTGCACTTGTGGAGAGGGATGACATATCGTTTCGACTAAACAAAGTAGGAGATAGTGAGAACAACTGAAACAGCAAATGATGTTGCACTTCCACTACTCTGACCTTCACAGTAGTGTAGAATTGTATGCAAAATAAATCAGTGCACGATTTCACTGGCACACATTTTATGCAACACTCCTGTCAACGTAGTTGAAGATTGAACGATCAATTCATGGTTGTTTGCTCAAAACCAACTTCCCCAATTTTCGCACAGGCATCAATACACCAGTCATCGTCTCATCGGTCGCTGTTCAGAAAGAAGTCAGACCAAAACTGTCAGATGTAATATTGTGATTTATTATTGTAATATTTGTTCATAGACCTTAGTTAAAGCTTAAATTTATAGTTGGATACATTGGTGTTACAATAAAGAATTCTCAAGTAGCCTATCGGTGTTTTGGTTTTGCGTCCGTTCTTACTAAGAGTTTCTGAGAAACTTCAAGGAACAGCGTGAGTTCCAGGGTAGCAAGAGCTGGGCATCGACGGTTTACGAGACATGGCTGACAACTCCATCTGAGAGATCATGTGTGGATATCATGGACGTCCCAACAGTTTAATCACCGCACTCAGACAAATTTTCTTCAAATCCATGTCTGATAAGATTACCTGGGCCATCGAACAAGAGCGAAACTCCACTGATAGGTCAGAGATTAACCTGAGTCAAAACCCTGCAAACGATGGAAGATGTGGCCGATAGAGTTTCAATGGATTGCATGAATATATGACATGAGTGATGCTGATGGATAGGCGAAATAAGAACAGTGGTGTTGGGCATGTAAAGTCATTCGGTACTTCACAGAAATCCCATAACATCAACTGAATGTAAAAGCTGGTTCGTACTCCATACGAGGTGACAATGGATATGCATCTCGTGTCCACATATTGACTACTTTCAATCAGATGGGACGAAATGAGGGTCCTCATGGATTTTTCTGATATTTTCCCGACCGTGGAGGAAGGCGGTTAGTGTTGCGTCTAAATATGTAAATACTAGCATAGTTTATGTAAGTAACGTCACCTAGTTTATTAATTTTCATATTTTTCTAGCCGGTCCCAAATCCGCGAAAAGAGGGAGGTTTGGAAGTTGGGCTAGCAACACTTCTCGAGAAAATCAATAAAATCGCTGCATACACTTCAGAACACAATAAAGACTAGAGAATACAAAATTAATAAACTTATTTTCGGCTGCTATTAGAGGGACGAAATAGCGTGGAGTGGTGAAAGCCTCCGGGAAGTCACTTAGCCGATGAAAGCAAAATCAAACGTGGGACATGGAATGTTCGTTCAATGAAGGAGGCTCGAAAGGCTGCTCAAACTACCAGAGAATTAAGATATGGCAAAGAAGTGGTTGGAATATGTGAGAGCAAGTGGAGTGCATGTGAACTTTCGAAATTGTCAACTGGAGAGTCAGTGACCTATTCGCGTCACCCAGACGACAACCACGCGCACACTGTGTGAGTAGATTTTAGCAGTCCCCAACAACAGTTAAAGCTCTTATGCACTGGGATAATGACAGCAGGCTTATGAGCGAAACAACCTCCAAGCTGGCAGCAGAATAAAGAGAAGAGACCTAGTCATAGGCCGAAAAATGAATGAAAACGCCAAACCGTTTGCTGACTTCTGTGCCTCCACTCATTTCGTGATTGGAGGTGGCGGGTACATCCACAAGGTTATATTCAAGACAACATCGATTCCACCTGAATGGTACGACAAAAGTCAAATAGACTTCATCTCATTAGAGTTCGGGGAAATAGTATCTTAGTCTACTAGATACGTGGTCGAGGAGGGGAGTACATCTGTGCTCACGCCATCATTTAGTTTGAGGAACCTTCCAGATGAAGCTGAGAGCCTTCGAAGTAACTTCCGTAAGACCACAATCCGGGTCCGACACTCAGAAACTGAAAGACGTACCCACTAAGGATACTTTCACTACAGCCATCTGAGCAAAGTGAGCGACACTACGACACTAAGAGAAAAAGAACTGGGCATCACTGTGCAAGAAGAACTTGAACTCTGTGAAAGTGATGTTCAAAGAAATGTGTGCAAGCGTTTTAAGAGAAATGGATACCTGGAAGCTATAAGAAGAGATGAGAGGAGAGGATGATGGTAAGTGGAAGTTGATTCATCACAAGGATAGACAACATCAGGAGAAGCTGAAATCCGTCTACATCACACTGAATAATGAAAGAAGTCAAGAAGAGTGTCGGGATAGACAAAAACAATACCATGACACACTGCCTGGCAACCGAAGCAGATCAGGCAGGCAGCAAGTGAAAGTGACCTCAGAATATTATATCAGATAACCAAGTGTCTATCGACGTTTTGTGCTTTTCCCTTGCGATGTTAACACACACATACCCTGAGTTCATAATAGTTCAGTCATACTAGCCGGACACGTTACTAGAACGCTTGCTTCAGTAACTTCAACTTTATATTCCATCTGAATATGCTGTTCAATACAACAAATTTACAAATAACTAAATCTTTTCAATTTGCATTCAGCTGTAAGTGCTTCTGAGTTAGACAGTTCACTGAGTGCACTGCATGATTAGTTGGGTATATTATGTTTAGTAAGGTTGGTACAGTGTAGCTAATCAGTAACAAAACCAGAAGCTTAGAGGTGTATGGAACAACTAGCAGAGGAGATCTCAGGCAAGTTTGTGGATGGAATAATCACAGTTTGTAATGTTGTGAGGATTTAGTCCACGAAAGGGTGTCATAAGAATCTATATTATTGCCAACTCAAAAAATGCAGTTTCGCAACTTGTGTAATCAGAGACACGTAGTGAATAAAAAAGAAAAAATGACTTTCACATTGAGAAGTGAGCCTCATTAAAGGCGCGAGGAGAATGCATTCATACACACTGTAAATTCTAATAACGCGCACTCAAATGAATTCCGACAAACTAATTTGATATTTAGGTGGTCTCAGTTTTGAATAAATAGTGCTACCAGTGAAGGTGGACACTGATTAGTTAAAATTGATCCTACATACTCTCGTTAAACTGTGATATGGTAAATTCGCCTTATCACAGTTCCAATCTCATTCACGTTAGACTGTGTACTGAAGGTATTTAATGCAGCTGCGTATGTTGTTAAACAGCCGAAGCTGATTTCTTACTTTTTTGCATTTCCCCAGTGCGAAATAGACAAAGTCGCCTGCTGAAATGGATGATTTGATATGAGTGTGCATTGCACTTCAGGCTGTCTGAAATTCTAGATAAGTATACATTTCATTAACCCCTGCAGGAAGTGGCATTTATGACAGCGCAAAACTACACTGATGTGTTCATAGATACGAAACATAACAAACTAAAGAGCTTAATGAACGGATTCAATTCACACTGCATTAATGAGTTTGTCATTCGATTTTCTGAAACGTTTTCTAATCGATTTTGGATGTATTTCACTATTTCTACATGACTCAGCTATAGCAGTTCACAAATTCCATGGATTATGATTCACCATCTGGACTTTGTTTGACCGAATGCCATTTTCTAATCAGTAAACACACCCTTCTCATACATCTGATATTATACAAGGGGATTGTTCACTACATCCGTTGAAATTGTAGACTTCACCAATGAAGGACCTTGTTTTAATGTTTGACAGCAACCTGAATCAATATGCTGATAGGTGAACTTTTGTTTTCTACTCAGCTTCCATGTTCATCGACATGGAAGACATTTTCAGGACTAGGTGAGAAAAATAAGGTTTTCCATACTGATGGACTAGGAATTCAGTTATCGTTGTCGGATTATTAGGAAAGAGAATAACACTGGAGGCAGTAGTAAGTAAGACTAATGATAAGAATAATTAAAGTCACTTAATATACCCTGATTTTATACATGTTGCAGCAATTCAGCTCCTTTTATAAATATGTAGTTGAACGAAATCGGAAAGGTACTAATAATGAAACCACGAAAATCTGAGAGTTGATGGCAACATAATGAATTATAAAAAAAGGGATATTATCAGAGATTATACATGCAAAACTGATCTTTGCTCATAGTTGTGAGTTCAGTAACTAATTTCGAAAGCATATGATTTATTTTTCGACATGTTAATCATCACACAAAACCTGAGGATTGTACTGTTTAGTGGAATTTGTATATTAATGTGTACTAACACTAATCTGTTTGAAGTTTCTTCTGGTTTCGTCCGAGGATTTACAAGGAGACATTTGAGAACAATGAGGATGTTCAGCATCAGACGAAATAACGTTAGGCAACTCCTTGCAAGAATTCAGGTGCCTATTGACAATGATGTCTGTAAGTTGACTGGTCAAAGGGACACTGATAAGCCTACTCATAGCCTTCAGTGTTTTACGTAGTATGATACAACCTCATTTGAGAAGACCGTGGAAGAATCATTCCGAACACTGTAGGAGAATGAGCAGAATACTTGAGTTAACGAATTGTAGGAGGAGAGGTTGAGTTATTACAGAAAGTTTCAACTCCGTTATGTAATTAGTCAGACGAAGTGTGTTCTTTGAAATCAACAGGATATGAGACGACCAACAGAGATTCGAGGAGAAATTGATGCGGAGATGAGAGATATTCCATTTACTGCCTACCACAGTGCCGTCGGTATTACAGGAATCATGAAACTGAATCAGTCAGTCCACACAATTGCTTTTCGTATGTGAAACTGAAATCAGCAAATGACATTTAGATGAATTCGGTGTAAAACCATATGGCTGGGACTACTTGTTAACTTCAGATAAGAATATGTTCATATATGTACAACCTGGTGAAGAAATTCCTGCGGCAGCGATGGTAAGACTGTCAGCATATTTAATTATGTGAGGTTTGAAAGAGTACGAAGGATCATGCAAATTGAAAGAAAACCGGAATTGGGGGAGTACAGCACCTCTGAGGCTTGCTCATTTGCATTAGCGACGAAGTGCAGGGCTTTCCATTCATTACGGTATGTTGTCTTCTACCCGTAAACTAAGCTGACAACCACCTAATGACCCGGGAATCAGTGTTTGCTGAATACAGCATGCTTAATAAAAGTGCCCTGGCCACACGGTGAAAAGCAGCTGTGTAGTCTGAAAAGGATAGTCGAACGAACCTTGAGCCTTCATCGAAACTTGAAACAATATCCTGATAGAGTACAATTAGAGCATCTGATGTGCGTCCATTGCATAAGTATGCCGAAACCTCCTGAAGTGAATTCTTTCCTAGTTTTTTCAAAATGTAGACGTGCAAGCGATGGCTCGAAACATAAGACCTGATTAAGAGGATGATTTGTGTACGGATACCACCTTTGATGCTTTCTAAGCAACAGGTACTGTATATCTGTGAAACGATGCATTAAAGATTTGCGTGAAAGGACAACGCAAAATATCGGCACCAATTTGAAACGAAATGCTTGCTATAGGGAAACGACTATGACAAATCATTTGGACGGCTGCACAGATAAAATCATATTAAGTCAATCACTCACACTACGTTTTACTTCATTTATATACATTAGTGTAATCGATTAAACATTTGAACAATGTCAGTATCAATGAAATGCAATTAGATGAGAAATAAGATGTTTTTATAGTCGAAATAAGTAACGGCGTAAATGGGAGGAGCCTGAAAGAAACAACCTCCTTTACCCACCTGGGAAGCATCGTTCCGACTACAGGCGGACGGAACTGACGAGGATATCAAAGCCAGAATCAGAAAAGCAAGACAAGCTTTCATTACTCCCAAGTCTGTGTGGAGATCAACAGCACTCAGCATCAAAGATAAGATCCGGATTTTCAACTCCAATGTAAAGTCGGTGCTACTATACGGATCAGAGACTTGACCAGCGCGCCATAAAGAGCATCTCCAACAAACTTCAGACCTTCATTAACAGTTGTTTTCGCTCAATACTCAAGATCAAATCGCCGGCTAGAAAAGATCAGGAATAGGAATCTCCGGCATTGAGCGAACCAACACAGCAGGAACCGGTTGTGAAACAAATAGGCAGGAAGAAATGGAGATGGATTGGCCATGCGCTGAGGAAACCATCAAGTGACATCACCAGACAAGCCATCGCTCGATTGGAACCCGAAAGGGAAGCGGAGAGTTGGTCGTCCATGGGTGACTTGTAGGAGGTCATGTGAGGAGGAGATGAACGCATGTGGGCAGACTTGGAGCAGGATGAAAAAGTTGGCAGAAAACAGAAGGCCATGGGTGATCCGCAGCTGAAGCCCTATGTTCCTCTAGGGATTAAAGGGTATAATAATAATAATAACTGCATTGGATAATGTAATGACCTGTGATAGTTGGTTGAAGAAAGATGACCTATTGATCACGGTTGTTGTCACACCACCTGTCGCATTTGGTGAACATTAATCGTAGAGGTAGAGAGTCGATTGTCAACAAATGAGAATTGTCATATGCTGCTTGTTATTTTCACTTGAAATACAAACGACAATGTAGCAAAATTAAGTATATTTGTGGTTCAATCCATGGAATAATTTTGAGAAGCACGCCTTCTTCGGAATCGTAGCTTGCATAGATACATATATAAATGGATACGTACAAACATACATGCTGCTTTGACACATAAGAAATCAGCACATTTTTACAACGGTCCACTCTCAATAACATTTCAATTTCTACTGTTATGAGAATGAGAAGTAAGTCAGCCAAGGTTTCTCGAGTGATTAGTCGAGGCTCTAAATGTTGACATTTGCAATTTTTTCTCTTCTCCCTTGAGATAGTGCATAATTCAGAGGCACTTCAAAAGTCGGATGAATAAAGAACAAAAATGAATCGAATACAGGAGGTTTGATGAATAAGGAAATAATGTTATGTAGCATTGATATAAGTATAAAACTTTGTCACTGTGGTAGAGCATCACTCCATTATAGATACGATTTTATTTTGATGAATCACACAGTGTTGCACAGTAATATTAACTGATGACGTTTCGAGCACAATCTACTGCTCATAATCATATTAAGTCACTCACTCACACTACTTTTTACTTCATTTATATACATTAGTGTAATCCATTAAACATTTGAACAATGTCAGTATCAATGAAATGCAATTAGATGAGAAATAAGATGTTTTTATAGTCAAAATAAGTAACTTGTTAGAATGTTATAATGCAGCGTGTTAAACGAAATCCAGCTTAGAAATGGATGCATCACTGAGTATCAACCACTCTGTATGAAGACATCGCCTATATTATTCGTTTTCTGAGCATGGATAAGTAGGGTATTAGATAATGTCAACATCGCGTTGGACAGGTATCAAATAGCTATTAATATCGCGATGGACGTAATCGAGTTTCCATTGTTAAAATTATTGTTATTATTATTGCCAATAGCTCTCCGAGTCCCAAATAGAATGCAGGGCTTCACCAAAAGATATGCACTGCACACGTTTCTCTGTTATCACTTACACTCAGAAATATATCTGTTCCATAGCTTAGACTTTCTCCTTATACAATTTCACCCATCTGGCCCATTGACGACAAAACAATCGATCACACACCTTACGCTCGATTCGACAGTCTGGTGTTTGCTCGTACTTGAAGGTGCTTTCAGTGCAGATCCAGTCGATCTGTATATTTCCTCAGATTTTTGGGGCAGTATTTTATTATTATTGCTCCCTTGTGATCCTAGTGGAACATAGGGCTTCAACTGCACATCTCTACTTGCTTCTGTCTTCTGCTGTACTTTCCACCTGCATCCATGTTAGTCCATACTCTTTCATCTCCTCTTGTCACGATCTCCTCCATGTCACCCTTGTACTGAAGTCCCACTCGCCGCTTCCCTTTCGGCCTGGTTCCACTCGAGCAATGGCCTGATGGGTGCGCGATGTCACCCAGCGGCCTCCTCAGCGAGCGAGTGTCCAATCCATCTCCACTTTCTCCTGCATATATGTTGGGCGACTGCCTCTTGTTTTGTTTGTTTGTTCCCATAGTTCCTTGCTGGTGATTCTTTCCGGCCCGGCCATCTGATTTTCAGTATAGAGCGAAGACAGTTGTTGATAAAAGTCTGCAACAGGCTGTTGGAAATATTCTTTGTGACCCACCAGCCAAGTTTCTGATCCGTATAGAAGCGCTGACTGACTAGACGTTTGTATTGAAAATCCGACTGTATTTTGTTATTGATGCTGGCTGAGTGACAAAGATTTCCAGATTGGTTTCAAGTTGATGAATGTGTTTCTCGCTCGCCTTCCCGATTCTCGCTCGATTTGACATCCTCGTCCGTTCCTCCTGTAGTTGAGACAATGCTCCCCAGATAAGTGAGTGAATGAAGCAACCTCTTTCAAATCCCTCCCGTTGATGGTGATTGACGTTGGATGTTGTTGCTGTTGTTGGTTGGTTATTTTCATAACCTCTGTCTTGTCTATGTTCACTTGGAGTCCTGTCTTTGCTGCTTCTTCGACCAGTTTGTCTGTTTTCGCTTGCTTGTAAGTCTTCGATTTTGTGTGACATCAAACATAAATTATCCACGCGCAAAAACCGGGATTTCTAGATTCTTCACGTCGGTCCAGGATATCCCTGTCTTCTCGTTTCCCATTTTTTTGATTACAGCTTGATTCCACACCGTATTTTTGGTACAAGTATGGAATTTTCAGCATGGATATCGGTAGCCCAAATTTCGCAGGCCGACCATAGATATCAGGTGTGCGTTAGCGTGGGCTCGAACCGCGGACCATGTGGATGGTCGGCGAGAGTCCTAACCAATGTGCCACCGACGCATTAGTGTCTGACGCATAATCCAGTCATCGGTGATAATAAGCCAGCACCCTTGTCTGACTCCTGTGTTTACTCCAAACGCCTCGCTGAGTTTTCCGTTGTGGATCACTTGACATGTGCCGTTATAGTACAGCCGTTGAATAAGGTTGATGAATATTTGGGGTACGCCATAGTACTCGAGTAATTTTCAAATTACTTCAAGATCAACGCAGTCGAAGGCCTTCTCAAAGTCTATAAAGTTGAAGTAGAGGTTTGGTCGCCATTCCATGTTTTGTTCGATGATGATGCGTAGAGTTGCAATTTGGTCAGTACATGATTTGCCTTTCCTCAATCCAGCTTGTTCTGGTCGGAGTTCTGTCTCCAGTGCGTCCTTTAATCTCTCCAGGATGATGCGACTCAAGATTTTACTTGGCGTCGACAGGAGCATGATTCCTCGCCAGTTCTTGCAGAGTGAAGCCTAAGTCACCCTTCTTTGGTAGTTTCACGAGGTAACCTTTCTTCCAGTCAGTAGGCACCTTTTGCTCCTTCCAGACCTTTTGCAATAATGGAGTCAGCGTGTCTGCTGTAGTCTCTGGGTCCGCTTTCAGTGCTTCAGGGGTATTCCATCTGGTCCGGCTGCTTTTACAGCTTTCAGAAGCTTGATTGCATTGAAGACTTTAGCTCTCGTTGGAGGATTGATTGGTGTCAACTTGTTGTGTGTGCACTGTTGTTGGTATTTCTAGACGGGTTGTAGGTGATGGTCGGTTCAAGAGACCTTTGATGTGATCCATTCATTATTCAATCTATCTTTCTACCATGGTGATTGGGTTCCCTTGGCTGTATTTTATAGGTTTCTCTTGTGTTGATCTCTTCCCGGATACAGATTTGGTTATTTGATATAGTGTCCTCAGGTCCCTTTTGCATGCTGCCTTCTCAGCTTCAGTGGCGAGGTTGTCGTAGAATTGTCTTTTGTCCTTCCTAGCATTCTTCTTCATTTCTTTGTCCAGTGCTTTGCAAGTTGAGCTCAGCGTCTCCTTTTCCTGTCCGTCCTTTCATTGAATCGTTTTCTCTTTCACCATTCTCCTCTCCCTTATTAGTTTCCAAGTGTTCATTGAGAGCCTTTCCTTGCCTTGTCTCTTCATTCTTCGTAAAACCGTTGAGCACGTTTCGTTGAGAATCGCCTACAGAGACTTCCAATGTTGTTCCACGCATAATTTTCCAGTGATGTCGCGTAGTGTTTCCTGCTTTGCTCTGACAATTGCAGTGAAAGTGTCATTTGTGGGTATGTCATTTAGTAATTGAGTGTTGAACTTGCATTGTGGCCTATTCCCAGCTATCCTCGAGGATTTCAGCTTCACCTTGAAAATCCTTTCTACTAGATAGTGGTCTGAACCCATATCTGCTCCTCTCCTTGACCTTGTGTCCAGTAGGCTCCGTCTCCACTTTCTTGAAATTGAGATGAAGTCTATTTGGTTTCTGGTGTTTCCATCCGGTAAAATCCATGTCGTCTTGTGTATATCCTTGTGTTTGAACACACTGCCACCAATCACCAAATCATTGAAGGCGCAGAAGTCTGAGAAGAGTTCACCATTTTCGTTCATTTCACCGAGGGCCTCTCGACCCATGGTGAGTTCTCTTCCTGTGTTGTCTCCTTCCAGCTTCGCATTCATGTCGCCCATCAGGATTTTGATATCGCCATTTGGGAGTTAACATAACATAAGATAAGCTTTATTCCAAATCAGTACTTGTGATACAGAATGGAATTCTCAGCATTTTACTACAATATTGCATCCAGTTTTTTACATTAACAATAAATAAAGTTCTACATAGTTTAAAGTTATCTCAACAACATATTAGTATGTCGGTAGCAAAGCCAAAATTAAAGTGTTTGAAGGTGTTAGAAAAGTAGATACTACTAGCATATTTACTGGCGTAAGCGATAGCAAAATGTTCGAGATGTACAGAGTGTGAAAGAACGAACAAGAATGTTTTAAGTAGAGTTTGCAAGGAAGAGAGAAACAAAACAGCACATAACAAAAATAAATACAGAATGAAGAGCGAGAAAACGTTGTACCTATAAATGATGTGAGTTGGAAAGACGAGATCCATTGGTTCTACTGACTATTTAATAAGTTAAAGGTTTCATGCCTGATGCATTCTTTATCGCACAGAACACGAGCTAGGTAGGGTATGGATGAGTTTTTGTACTTACTAGTGCGGGCATATAGTTTCCTATATAGGCTTCTTGTTTTCCCTGAAGAGATACATGGGGAGAGTTGTGAATGTAGAGGGTGTTGTGAGTCAGATAAAATGGATTTCGCCCATTTTTCACATGAGTCCATATGCCTGTCCACCAGAATATTAACAAGCTGGCTAAGTGGCAAGCTGCTTACCCTGCTGACAACCTTTAACATCCTACGTAATAAGGTATAGTCTTTCTTCAATAGCCCAGGAAAGACTAAGGGGGAGCAATAGAGAATAATAGGCAGAATACGGGAGTTAACAAATTGTAGGAGTAAGGGTTGGGTTACACCAGAATGTCTTAACTTCTTGATGTAGAAGGTAAGACGGTATATTTTCTTGGAAATCGTCAAGATATGAGACGACCAGGAAAGATCAGAAGATAGAGTGACGCCTAGGTATTTAATTTCCGACTTGGTTTCTATTTCACTGCCATCTATGTTGCACACCTCGTGAGTGCTAACCAGTTTGTTTAGGTCAGATTTATGCCTAAGGGTGAAATTAACTGTTTGGCATTTGGAGGGGTTTAAGGTTAGACCGTTTTCCTTGGACCATTGGCTAATTTCCGATAAGAAGCCATTTAGTTTAGAGCAGTCACTTTGACATTTGACAGGTAAAGATACAGTTAGGTCATCAGCATATTTGACAAAGTTAATGTCATTTGAAGACGGTAGGTCATGTAGAAAGAAAGAAAAGAGAAGTGGGGAGAGTACAGCACCTTGGGGGACACCAGCTTCTGTGAGCACAGCAGAGGAGGATTGGCCTTTGTATACGGTGTACTGCATTCTGTTTGAAAAGTAGGAATGCAACCAGTTAGTGACCCAGGACTCGGTTTGTGTCATGGAGAGCTTATTTAGCAAGAGACTTCTAGGTACAGAGTCGAAAGCAGAAGTAAAGTCAAGAAACGTGCAGCGGACATATTTGGCACCTTTGTCTAATGATGAGATAATACTGTTGTGTAAGACGGCTGCAGCGTCTAAAGTACTCCTACCCTGTCTGTAGGCAAATTGTTTGGGGTCTTCGAAGCTTTTAAGGGAGGGTTCGAGTTTAAGAAGTACTAGTTTTTCCATGAGCTTTAGAAACGGGGAAGTGATGGCGATGGGTCTGAACTTTACGTTCTTGCTATTGCCAGGTTTAGGGACAGGGACTATTTTAATGTCTTTCCATGGAACAGGTACAACGTTTTCACGGAAAGAAGCATTTAGTATATTAGTTAGAGGAGAACATAAAGCATCTGCACATTGTTTTAGAACATATGCAGGTATGCTATCAGGGCCAAGACTATGTGAGGGCTTAAGAGTTTTAAGACATTTCAAAACATCGAGAGTATTGAAGTCCTGGAAGTTATCAGCTACAAGATTGGTAACGTTAGAAGTGGTTATAGTAGAAGGAGAGCGTAAAAAAGACAGATTAAGAGCATTAACATCACAAGAGGGAAAAACATTACATCGCTTACTTTTGCCAGTAATTTCATTGAAAAGTTTCCACATGCTGTTTGGAGATTTGCATGATAAAAGTGTTTGGTTATAGATAGCATTAAGATTTTTGATTTCAGATTTGATTTGAGCATTAATCTTTTTAAGTCCTAACTTGTCTTTGCATTTATATAACATTTCTTTTTGCCTGCGAAGTTGTTTGAGACGGGGAGACGAGAAGCGGTCGAGGCGTTTGAACAGTGTTTGTTTGGGACAGCATATGTCGAGGCAGAACTTAAGATAATCCATTATATTGGTGATTGAGTCATCTAATGTACTTTCATAGAATAGATCCCAGTTGGTATCTTTTAACATGCATCTTAGATTGAGTAAGTTGTCAGATGTGTAGCATCTTTCTTGTGCTTTCGTAGACAGGTGTGAGAAGATTTTAATATGTGTTTTGCTGTATATTTTTGGCAAAACGCGGACAATGCAGTGATCGGAGTTATGTATCGGTGAACGTCTACGTGTTTCATATACTCCTTCGTCATTAGTAAAAACGAGGTCGAGTGTTTTGTCAAGTCGAGTGGGAAATTTGACTATGTTTGTGTGACCAAGAGCTTCAAGAAAGGAGCAATCCGATGTGTTGAAGTCTCCAGTAATAACGGATAGAGAGTTGTCGAAGTTGGCAGCAGCAAACATGGTGAATTCATCAGCAAAATTAGATAGATCAGATGGAGAGCAACTAGGAGAAATGTACATGTTTGTAATATAGAATTGTTTATACTTGGGGAGGTGTTTGGGGCGACATTTGACAGTAATACAGTCAATGAAGTCATTTGAGAAGGTGAAGCAGACGTTATTTGAGACAGACCATTTGGAGTGAATAAAAGTTGCAACGCCACCACCATTTTTCTTATTACAACATTGACGGTCTTGACGAAATAAAATAAAGTCCTTTAGTGAGATAAGGTTGTCATCATACAGTTCATGCAACCACGTTTCTTGTAATGCGATTATGGCGGTGTTATGATACGTATCAGTTGACATCAGGGATTGTAGGTACATTATCTTATTTGGCAGAGAGCGACAGTTTGAGTTCATTATGACGGGGACCGTAGTTAAGTGTATTGGTGTACGTTTGAGAGCTCTCTGCCAACCACTACGATGTTTCCTTCTTGGTTTCTTTGGAATATGAAAGTCATTTGGTCGTAAATCATTAATAAAGTTACGAGAGTAAATGATTCTGTTAGAATTCATATTTAGGTGATAAATGTATGCTGGTAAACAGTAAACTGGATGCAAAATGTAGATATTTTGGTAGCAGGCCCAAAAATTCGAACAGGCCGCCAAGGTCAAGGTCAAGATTTGTCCATCGTTGCTTGTAGTTGTCTGTAGAACGCCTCCTTCTTCTCTTGTTCTGAGACGTTTGTAGGCGCATAACATTGAATGACTGTAACTTTCCTTCCTTTTGAGTTGAACCTGGCTGTCATTATCCTGGAGGAGATAGGTTCCCACTGCATGAGAGCCTCGGCTTCTGTTGGTGACATCATGATGACCACTCCCTCAGTGTGCTCATGGTTGTCCTCTAGGTGGCCGGAATAGATTACTGTCTCTCCAGTAGGTAGTTGGCACCTTCCACATCCGTTCCATCTGCTCTCGCAGATTCCCAACACTTCTATTCTGTACCTTCTCATTTCAGCGGCTATCTGGGCAGCCTTTCCAGTTTCGTACATTGTACGAACATTCCACGTTCCCATCCATACTTTTGCTTTCATCGAAAGGGGGCATATTGGCTGACTGGCTTCCCGAAGGCTTTCACCAGCCTGCGTCATTTCACTTCCCCGATTCCAGCGAAAAATAAGGCTATTGTTTATGTTTTTAGAATTTTTAATATATTTATGCGTTGAAGTTTCTGCGGCGATTTGATTGTTTTACGTGGGGGAGTTGCTAGCACCACGCCCCATCCCTGCCTCTTTATCCGGGCTTGGGACCGGCTAGAAAACTAGCCAGCTAGTAATCATTCGAGGTTTGTGGTAGTAGATATACATATGCAGCTCTAGAGGGTGACCGTGATATCACTGGAAGCTTCACATTTTATATTATTTTGTGAACATTTTCAAGTTACAGTAAATGATTTTCAAAGCATGATTTTGTGGTCCATAGCATCAGGTTGCAATAAAAAATTTCAGTTTCCGAGAATCCATCCTTGTGCATGCAACTTTCCTTACCATTCATTTAAAATACGATGACATTGTGCTTCACTGTGAAGTCGTATCACTGATTAGTACTGACAAATGAAGCGCAATCTATTCTCTAAAGTTATTCATTGATGCTTCTTCACGTCGTTGTCCAAATGCATGTCAAGATGCATATTGTGACTACTTAAACTGATAAAGTAACTCATTGCTTTCTGGGAAAAATCTGAATCATTGATCAGAAAAGACGCAACATATGTATTGTGCATATTTAACGTGGTTTTATTTCAGCATCTGAAAATTATTTGAATAAACTTCTCGGCGGCTGAATACAAAATCAGTTACTATTTCTTGTGGACAAATTGGTGTACACGTTCATCTTCTGGCATCATTTATCCAGTCAAGGAATAAAACATGGTCTTTTGTAGGGAGAATTGTATTTCCGTGTAACTCACTGACCAAATGTTTACAGAATGATTTATTTCATCAAATGTTCGCCTATTCAAATGATCTTTATCCCAGAAAATTCTTGCATTAACTGTTATATTTTTCAATGGGGTATTAGAAGAATTCCACTTGTCTCAAATTATGTTGAAGTATTTAGTTCAGTCAAAAAATTTGACAATACGTCTTACAAATGGGATCGACTAAGCTGGTAACATGCACCAAGGTGAAGAAACAATCCGAAAACGTACTACACAGTGGGAAACATTAGTACATGTGATGAGGGCTTCCAACTTAACTGATGAGATGAAATCTCGGCCATCATGTTCATGAAACGCATTGCCGCACTACAAAACATACATAATTGAAATACTGAATGTTTGTTCAGAACACTTCATCTAACATATTACATGACTGTTTCCTAACAAGCGATCTATCCTACCCCACAAAAAATCGAAAAAGTCTTCTTTTTCCAGTCATATTTATCAGTTTTATCATTCTTACGGAGTGAAGAATATTTACTTTATTTGTAGGGAAATACATTATTCGTGACTGTATCAGGTTGATGTGTATTAACCTGTCAGTGAATATATCTTGGGCTTTTAAAAATGACACTGATAAATTATTGTTATTGTCAATCTAATAATTATTATTTCGCCTGGACACATTGTATTCCATATTTTGCGGAGTGTTATCAGCTTCTGACTGGTTTCAACGTAGAAATTTTCACCGATATGCAGCAGTCTGAGTTTCCGCAATTCACTTAACACACAAAGAAAGAGAAGGAAGTAAACAGAGATTCAAAACGGAGATAATAAACAGAGATATGAGGCCAAGAGAATAGTAATATCGAAGAACAATATAGACTTACTGGATACTATAAAGCACAAGGAGTGGAACCATCTCCGCCAGTCACTGAGAACGATTTTTGTCATATCACCAATTGTTTCCAGCCTTCATTGGTTTTTACCGTCCTGATGATCCCAACCAAGAAGTGTACACCTCCCTACGTGACTGGCTTACACTAACTGTTGTGGGATTCATTGACTGGTGCCATGTTTTGGTTTGACTGTAAGTGGGACTTCTCCAGACTTGTTCTATGTCAGCTTACATTGCCCGTTGTTGAGGCAGGCAATCGATGGCTATTCATATGTTACACATGTCTTAATCATCTCAATCGATGTAACTCACAGCCTCGTCTATGGTTTTCCCTCTTTACCTAGCACTCGACGCCTAACGTAAATATTGCTCATCCTATTATGCCGCTTCACGTGGGATGCAGTGACTTATTTTCATGATTCATTTTGGCTTCGTTAGGCTAAACAGTTTACTCAATCAAGATACGCTGTTGAAGATATTTTTCACTCCTCTTGATACATGTTTCTGTCTGTAGACGAGCAGGAAAACTTATTTTGGAATTCTTCAGGTTTGTTGGGATATCACTGTCATAAGTATTCAGTCACTTCTCACAACATGAAGAGGCAGCTAATTGATTTTGCTAAAATCAATTTTCTGAGATTTTAATCACCTTTGAAGTGTCATATACTTTCAAAGATGAACTCGTTGAAAGATTGTGAAGAAAAGTGTAACAAATACTCAGAATACACAAACTCGATTCACTTGTTAGACGAGAGGATATTCAGTTAAACTCTGCAAGAATGCTTCAAACTGATGCAGCCTGTGTTAAAGCCGGAAACATCACCAATAAAGAGCAGATTCATGAGTATTATGGCTGAAATTCAGGAGAAATTAGATTTATTCTGTAAAAATTCAAGTTTAAAAATGTTTTTTCTGGGTTATTTGAAGCTGCATGCAGATAAATCTTTATGGAAATTTGACAGCACCTCCGGGGACACCACTAGCTTTTATTTCTTGTACTATGGTTATTAACTGACTGGGTGTTTTCATGTATTATATGTTGTCCCCTCAGTGATATCTCTTTGAGTGCAAACCTATGGCTATTATTAGATATTCATAGATTTTATTTTTGATCACTGTGAACCATGGCAGTTGTAAAGCTACTGAAGAAAAAGTATGGAAGTACATCGTATCATATTATTAGCATTATTAATGCCATATTTAGATTGGTTTTGTGCCTTCAATTTGATTGATTCCAACATTTCTTTCAGCCAACCGATCCAAACTTCAGGAAATTTATTCAGTGCTGAAATAACAAAAGTGTATCTGTGAAATGACACATCTGGTCTTCAAAATCCTTGACCAGCCACATGAGTCATAAATGGACATCGGAACTAAATAAGTCCATACATTTATTTCCCATTGTGAATTCGTCTCACCAAAGGCATAATCCAAAATCCTATCTGAAGAGCACCAAAGAGCATGTAACGCTCTCGAAAATATAACAAAGTCGTCATACCGTGAACTGTTAAAGGCTCACGGGTGGTGTTGATGGACAAAGATGACTGTGATGCAAATATTAAAACAATGTTGAATGACCCGTTTAGGTTTAAAGTTGACTATTGTCAGAAAGATGAGATAGATGCAGCTGAAAATTGCACCATAAACGTACTGAGAGATCCTCTGAAGAAGAAACTGGCTAACAACAATACTTGCAATGTTTTAAAATCCCTTACATGTGTGGCCTGCCGAAAACTATTTGTTTTACTTCACGAGTTCCCAGTGGAGCATAGGGCTTCAAGCTGGAGGCTTCATATGTCTACAGTTCAAAGTTATCAGAGGGGATGGAAGCACTTTGGATTAATCAAATGCATCAAAATCAGTCAATCAATTCGTGTGCCATTGGATTAGGTCCCAGTGGCTTAATGTTTTACGAGCTCGCCTTGTAACCAGGAGTTCCTTGGTTCAAACCCCGATGAGTGCGTACTGATGAAGAGTCCCAAACCAAACAAACTGGACGAAACAGCTGTCCATTACTTTCAGCCGGTTTTCCAATAGTTCTCTAACCAATGTCATCTCATGATTTAATCCTGTAACCAATCGACAAATCCCTACAAATCAATGCTTGAAAATCAATAGGCTTTAACCTTTGATTACAATAAACTACTTGACCAACTGTAATATGATTGTTTATTAGTATACCCTTTTGTTATGTTTAATCAAGTAACTGTGCATAGGTTCTATTTTATTATTGTGAACCATGCTGGCTGTAAAACTACATATCTCACAATATTTTCCCCATTAATGCCTTATTTAAATTTACAAATGGGACTAACTATTTCAGTCGGTTATCTGATGCATAGTCATTTAGAAATGATTGATACAAAACAAGAGGATCATGAAATTTTGAAAAGGTTACAAAAATGTTTATACACATAAACGCCTACATAGCTTTATTGTTCTGAAGGAAGTTTATCGACGGCGTTCGTGAAAATTGTATGTGCAACATATGGTTTGTTTGTTTATTCGAACTGATTTCAATTTACAGGAGACAAAAGTGGCAACAATTTTCTAATCGTGCGCTGGTTGGAAGAAGACTGAAGAAAAGCGACCAGCAGTATTCTTTTGCTTTATGTTGACGTTTATTCATCCTGAATGTTATGCTTTGAAACCCTATAACATCACTTCACTATCAGTGAAAAAATAAACGATCCTCGTGTTGCTGATACGTTTTCTGGTATTCTCGCATCGGTTGCCATACATAATATTCTGAGGCACCAGTTAGTCTTCTGGGATTAGCTCCAGGTTCAGGAGCTTTTTCGGTCAGGACATTCGACCTCTGTAGAAACAGTTCAGTGTATCTGAATGGGCGTTTTTAATTTACATCATAAGCAGATTTCTCATATATTCAAGGAATCACATTATTTCGTATCTGTTTCATTTAACTGCAAAAAGTGGTACTGACTACTGTCGCAATGCTATTCTGTTTCGACTAGATACCTAAGATAACAAGAAACGTAAATTTGCTGATGCTTTGGTAACCTTCAGGGGACAAATAAAACCAGTAGATCAGAAAAACATTCCTGGTAGGGGATTTCAGTTTCAGTAGCTTGAAAATTCCCATTCAGTCATAGAAAAGAAAAAGTGTTCAGCAAAGAGTTACTCTTTTCGGCGATATCATTCTCAAGCTGTACAAATCGCATATTTATTTATTTCAGTTTCCTTTGATGCACAGACACATTTATGTGCACCTATTTTCATAAAGGTGTGTATTTACAAAAGAGATGACATCAGATGTCTAAATTGCAGGGACCCTCAACCTATCTCTGGTTTCAGCAGAGTAAGTTTTATACGCAGAACACTATGCACCGTAACCGACACAGAATAACAGAAAACTGTTGAGCAACAGGATTGTTTACTATTTCAGTGACGGTGAAGCAGATTTGTAATGGTTAATTAGTGCCAAAGTCTGTAAATAAACATTAAAATAATGTTGAACAATGTTTCTGATCGTATTTCTCCAGTATTCTGCCAACCAGTACACGATCAAGCAGTGACAGCATTCTTATCTCCCGCCAACGGAGACAAGTTGGAATAAACAAACTGTTGAATGTCCACCAAAATTGCCAGATGAACTGTGTGAAGTTTGGCTTCTAATGCTGACCGACACTGAAGAGAAGTTTAATGAGTGTGGAGTTACGAAACTGAATGAACAAATCAGTGAACATGTTGTGCACAAAGAATTAGAGATAGTGAGATATTGGGCGGTAATTCACAACTGATTATCCTCTCGTCTAACAAGTGAATCGAGTTTGTGTATTCTGAGTATTTGTTACACTTTTCTTCACAATCTTTCAACGAGTTCATCTTTGAAAGTATATGACACTTCAAAGGTGATTAAAATCTCAGAAAATTGATTTTAGCAAAATCAATTAGCTGCCTCTTCATGTTGTGAGAAGTGACTGAATACTTATGACAGTGATATCCCAACAAACCTGAAGAATTCCAAAATAAGTTTTCCTGCTCGTCTACAGACAGAAACATGTATCAAGAGGAGTGAAAAATATCTTCAACAGCGTATCTTGATTGAGTAAACTGTTTAGCCTAACGAAGCCAAAATGAATCATGAAAATAAGTCACTGCATCCCACGTGAAGCGGCATAATAGGATGAGCAATATTTACGTTAGGCGTCGAGTGCTAGGTAAAGAGGGAAAACCATAGACGAGGCTGTGAGTTACATCGATTGAGATGATTAAGACATGTGTAACATATGAATAGCCATCGATTGCCTTCCTCAACAACGGGCAATGTAAGCTGACATAGAACAAGTCTGGAGAAGTCCCACTTACAGTCAAACCAAAACATGGCACCAGTCAATGAATCCCACAACAGTTAGTGTAAGCCAGTCACGTAGGGAGGTGTACACTTCTTGGTTGGGATCATCAGGACGGTAAAAACCAATGAAGGCTGGAAACAATTGGTGATATGACAAAAATCGTTCTCAGTGACTGGCGGAGATGGTTCCACTCCTTGTGCTTTATAGTATCCAGTAAGTCTATATTGTTCTTCGATATTACTATTCTCTTGGCCTCATATCTCTGTTTATTATCTCCGTTTTGAATCTCTGTTTACTTCCTTCTCTTTCTTTGTGTGTTAAGTGAATTGCGGAAACTCAGACTGCTGCATATCGGTGAAAATTTCTACGTTGAAACCAGTCAGAAGCTGATAACACTCCGCAAAATATGGAATACAATGTGTCCAGGCGAAATAATAATTATTAGATTGACAATAACAATAATTTATCAGTGTCATTTTTAAAAGCCCAAGATATATTCACTGACAGGTTAATACACATCAACCTGATACAGTCACGAATAATGTATTTCCCTACAAATAAAGTAAATATTCTTCACTCCGTAAGAATGATAAAACTGATAAATATGACTGGAAAAAGAAGACTTTTTCGATTTTTTGTGGGGTAGGATAGATCGCTTGCTAGGAAACAGTCATGTAATATGTTAGATGAAGTGTTCTGAACAAACATTCAGTATTTCAATTATGTATGTTTTGTAGTGCGGCAATGCGTTTCATGAACATGATGGCCGAGATTTCATCTCATCAGTTAAGTTGGAAGCCCTCATCACATGTACTAATGTTTCCCACTGTGTAGTACGTTTTCGGATTGTTTCTTCACCTTGGTGCATGTTACCAGCTTAGTCGATCCCATTTGTAAGACGTATTGTCAAATTTTTTGACTGAACTAAATACTTCAACATAATTTGAGACAAGTGGAATTCTTCTAATACCCCATTGAAAAATATAACAGTTAATGCAAGAATTTTCTGGGATAAAGATCATTTGAATAGGCGAACATTTGATGAAATAAATCATTCTGTAAACATTTGGTCAGTGAGTTACACGGAAATACAATTCTCCCTACAAAAGACCATGTTTTATTCCTTGACTGGATAAATGATGCCAGAAGATGAACGTGTACACCAATTTGTCCACAAGAAATAGTAACTGATTTTGTATTCAGCCGCCGAGAAGTTTATTCAAATAATTTTCAGATGCTGAAATAAAACCACGTTAAATATGCACAATACATATGTTGCGTCTTTTCTGATCAATGATTCAGATTTTTCCCAGAAAGCAATGAGTTACTTTATCAGTTTAAGTAGTCACAATATGCATCTTGACATGCATTTGGACAACGACGTGAAGAAGCATCAATGAATAACTTTAGAGAATAGATTGCGCTTCATTTGTCAGTACTAATCAGTGATACGACTTCACAGTGAAGCACAATGTCATCGTATTTTAAATGAATGGTAAGGAAAGTTGCATGCACAAGGATGGATTCTCGGAAACTGAAATTTTTTATTGCAACCTGATGCTATGGACCACAAAATCATGCTTTGAAAATCATTTACTGTAACTTGAAAATGTTCACAAAATAATATAAAATGTGAAGCTTCCAGTGATATCACGGTCACCCTCTAGAGCTGCATATGTATATCTACTACCACAAACCTCGAATGATTACTAGCTGGCTAGTTTTCTAGCCGGTCCCAAGCCCGGATAAAGAGGCAGGGATGGGGCGTGGTGCTAGCAACTCCCCCACGTAAAACAATCAAATCGCCGCAGAAACTTCAACGCATAAATATATTAAAAATTCTAAAAACATAAACAATAGCCTTATTTTTCGCTGGAATCGGGGAAGTGAAATGACGCAGGCTGGTGAAAGCCTTCGGGAAGCCAGTCAGCCAATATGCCCCCTTTCGATGAAAGCAAAAGTATGGATGGGAACGTGGAATGTTCGTACAATGTACGAAACTGGAAAGGCTGCCCAGATAGCCGCTGAAATGAGAAGGTACAGAATAGAAGTGTTGGGAATCTGCGAGAGCAGATGGAACGGATGTGGAAGGTGCCAACTACCTACTGGAGAGACAGTAATCTATTCCGGCCACCTAGAGGATAACCATGAGCACACCGAGGGAGTGGCCATCGTGATGTCACCAACAGAAGCCGAGGCTCTCATGCAGTGGGAACCTATCTCCTCCAGGATAATGACAGCCAGGTTCAACTCAAAAGGAAGGAAAGTTACAGTCATTCAATGTTATGCGCCTACAAACGTCTCAGAACAAGAGAAGAAGGAGGCGTTCTACAGACAACTACAAGCAACGATGGACAAATCTTGACCTTGACCTTGGCGGCCTGTTCGAATTTTTGGGCCTGCTACCAAAATATCTACATTTTGCATCCAGTTTACTGTTTACCAGCATACATTTATCACCTAAATATGAATTCTAACAGAATCATTTACTCTCGTAACTTTATTAATGATTTACGACCAAATGACTTTCATATTCCAAAGAAACCAAGAAGGAAACATCGTAGTGGTTGGCAGAGAGCTCTCAAACGTACACCAATACACTTAACTACGGTCCCCGTCATAATGAACTCAAACTGTCGCTCTCTGCCAAATAAGATAATGTACCTACAATCCCTGATGTCAACTGATACGTATCATAACACCGCCATAATCGCATTACAAGAAACGTGGTTGCATGAACTGTATGATGACAACCTTATCTCACTAAAGGACTTTATTTTATTTCGTCAAGACCGTCAATGTTGTAATAAGAAAAATGGTGGTGGCGTTGCAACTTTTATTCACTCCAAATGGTCTGTCTCAAATAACGTCTGCTTCACCTTCTCAAATGACTTCATTGACTGTATTACTGTCAAATGTCGCCCCAAACACCTCCCCAAGTATAAACAATTCTATATTACAAACATGTACATTTCTCCTAGTTGCTCTCCATCTGATCTATCTAATTTTGCTGATGAATTCACCATGTTTGCTGCTGCCAACTTCGACAACTCTCTATCCGTTATTACTGGAGACTTCAACACATCGGATTGCTCCTTTCTTGAAGCTCTTGGTCACACAAACATAGTCAAATTTCCCACTCGACTTGACAAAACACTCGACCTCGTTTTTACTAATGACGAAGGAGTATATGAAACACGAAGACGTTCACCGATACATAACTCCGATCACTGCATTGTCCGCGTTTTGCCAAAAATATACAGCAAAACACATATTAAAATCTTCTCACACCTGTCTACGAAAGCACAAGAAAGATGCTACACATCTGACAACTTACTCAATCTAAGATGCATGTTAAAAGATACCAACTGGGATCTATTCTATGAAAGTACATTAGATGACTCAATCACCAATATAATGGATTATCTTAAGTTCTGCCTCGACATATGCTGTCCCAAACAAACACTGTTCAAACGCCTCGACCGCTTCTCGTCTCCCCGTCTCAAACAACTTCGCAGGCAAAAAGAAATGTTATATAAATGCAAAGACAAGTTAGGTCTTAAAAAGATTAATGCTCAAATCAAATCTGAAATCAAAAATCTTAATGCTATCTATAACCAAACACTTTTATCATGCAAATCTCCAAACAGCATGTGGAAACTTTTCAATGAAATTACTGGCAAAAGTAAGCGATGTAATGTTTTTCCCTCTTGTGATGTTAATGCTCTTAATCTGTCTTTTTTACGCTCTCCTTCTACTATAACCACTTCTAACGTTACCAATCTTGTAGCTGATAACTTCCAGGACTTCAATACTCTCGATGTTTTGAAATGTCTTAAAACTCTTAAGCCCTCACATAGTCTTGGCCCTGATAGCATACCTGCATATGTTCTAAAACAATGTGCAGATGCTTTATGTTCTCCTCTAACTAATATACTAAATGCTTCTTTCCGTGAAAACGTTGTACCTGTTCCATGGAAAGACATTAAAATAGTCCCTGTCCCTAAACCTGGCAATAGCAAGAACGTAAAGTTCAGACCCATCGCCATCACTTCCCCGTTTCTAAAGCTCATGGAAAAACTAGTACTTCTTAAACTCGAACCCTCCCTTAAAAGCTTCGAAGACCCCAAACAATTTGCCTACAGACAGGGTAGGAGTACTTTAGACGCTGCAGCCGTCTTACACAACAGTATTATCTCATCATTAGACAAAGGTGCCAAATATGTCCGCTGCACGTTTCTTGACTTTACTTCTGCTTTCGACTCTGTACCTAGAAGTCTCTTGCTAAATAAGCTCTCCATGACACAAACCGAGTCCTGGGTCACTAACTGGTTGCATTCCTACTTTTCAAACAGAATGCAGTACACCGTATACAAAGGCCAATCCTCCTCTGCTGTGCTCACGGAAGCTGGTGTCCCCCAAGGTGCTGTACTCTCCCCACTTCTCTTTTCTTTCTTTGTACATGACCTACCGTCTTCAAATGACATTAACTTTGTCAAATATGCTGATGACCTAACTGTGTCTTTACCTGTCAAATGTCAAAGTGACTGCTCTAAACTAAATGGCTTCTTATCGGAAATTAGCCAATGGTCCAAGGAAAACGGTCTAACCTTAAACCCCTCCAAATGCCAAACAGTTAATTTCACCCTTAGGCATAAATCTGACCTAAACAAACTGGTTAGCACTCACGAGGTGTGCAACATAGATGCCACTGAAATAGAAACCAAGTCGGAAATTAAATACCTAGGCGTCACTCTATCTTCTGATCTTTCCTGGTCGTCTCATATCTTGACGATTTCCAAGAAAATATACCGTCTTACCTTCTACATCAAGAAGTTAAGACATTCTGGTGTAACCCAACCCTTACTCCTACAATTTGTTAACTCCCGTATTCTGCCTATTATTCTCTATTGCTCCCCCTTAGTCTTTCCTGGGCTATTGAAGAAAGACTATACCTTATTACGTAGGATGTTAAAGGTTGTCAGCAGGGTAAGCAGCTTGCCACTTAGCCAGCTGGTTAATATTCTGGTGAACAGGCATATGGACTCATGTGAAAAATGGGCGAAATCCATTTTATCTGACTCACAACACCCTCTACATTCACAACTCTCCCCATGTATCTCTTCAGGGAAAACAAGAAGCCTATATAGGAAACTATATGCCCGCACTAGTAAGTACAAAAACTCATCCATACCCTACTTAGCTCGTGTTCTGTGCGATAAAGAATGCATCAGGCATGAAACCTTTAACTTATTAAATAGTCAGTAGAACTAATGGATCTTGTCTTTCCAACTCACATCATTTATAGGTACAACGTTTTCTCGCTCTTCATTCTGTATTTATTTTTGTTATGTGCTGTTTTGTTTCTCTCTTCCTTTCAAACTCTACTTAAAACATTCTTGTTCGTTCTTTCACACTCTGTACATCTCGAACATTTTGCTATCGCTTACGCCAGTAAATATGCTAGTAGTATCTACTTTTCTAACACCTTCAAACACTTTAATTTTGGCTTTGCTACCGACATACTAATATGTTGTTGAGATAACTTTAAACTATGTAGAACTTTATTTATTGTTAATGTAAAAAACTGGATGCAATATTGTAGTAAAATGCTGAGAATTCCATTCTGTATCACAAGTACTGATTTGGAATAAAGCTTATCTTATGTTATGTTAACTCCCAAATGGCGATATCAAAATCCTGATGGGCGACATGAATGCGAAGCTGGAAGGAGACAACACAGGAAGAGAACTCACCATGGGTCGAGAGGCCCTCGGTGAAATGAACGAAAATGGTGAACTCTTCTCAGACTTCTGCGCCTTCAATGATTTGGTGATTGGTGGCAGTGTGTTCAAACACAAGGATATACACAAGACGATATGGATTTTACCGGATGGAAACACCAGAAACCAAATAGACTTCATCTCAATTTCAAGAAAGTGGAGACGGAGCCTACTGGACACAAGGTCAAGGAGAGGAGCAGATATGGGTTCAGACCACTATCTAGTAGAAAGGATTTTCAAGGTGAAGCTGAAATCCTCGAGGATAGCTGGGAATAGGCCACAATGCAAGTTCAACACTCAATTACTAAATGACATACCCACAAATGACACTTTCACTGCAATTGTCAGAGAAAAGCAGGAAACACTACGCGACATCACTGGAAAATTATGCGTGGAACAACATTGGAAGTCTCTGTAGGCGATTCTCAACGAAACGTGCTCAACGGTTTTACGAAGAATGAAGAGACAAGGCAAGGAAAGGCTCTCAATGAACACTTGGAAACTAATAGGGGAGAGAAGAATGGTTACACTTTTCTTCACAATCTTTTCACGAGTTCATCTTCGAAAGTATATGACACTTCAAAGGTGATTAAAATCTCAGAAAATTGATTTTAGCAAAATCAATTAGCTGCCTCTTCATGTTGTGAGAAGTGACTGAATACTTATGACAGTGATATCCCAACAAACCTGAAGAATTCCAAAATAAGTTTTCCTGCTCGTCTACAGACAGAAACATGTATCAAGAGGAGTGAAAAATATCTTCAACAGTGTATCTTGATTGAGTAAACTGTTTAGCCTAACGAAGCCAAAATGAATCATGAAAATAAGTCACTGCATCCCACGTGAAGCGGCATAATAGGATGAGCAATATTTACGTTAGGCGTCGAGTGCTAGGTAAAGAGGGAAAACCATAGACGAGGCTGTGAGTTACATCGATTGAGATGATTAAGACATGTGTAACATATGAATAGCCATCGATTGCCTTCCTCAACAACGGGCAATGTAAGCTGACATAGAACAAGTCTGGAGAAGTCCCACTTACAGTCAAACCAAAACATGGCACCAGTCAATGAATCCCACAACAGTTAGTGTAAGCCAGTCACGTAGGGAGGTGTACACTTCTTGGTTGGGATCATCAGGACGGTAAAAACCAATGAAGGCTGGAAACAATTGGTGATATGACAAAAATCGTTCTCAGTGACTGGCGGAGATGGTTCCACTCCTTGTGCTTTATAGTATCCAGTAAGTCTATATTGTTCTTCGATATTACTATTCTCTTGGCCTCATATCTCTGTTTATTATCTCCGTTTTGAATCTCTGTTTACTTCCTTCTCTTTCTTTGTGTGTTAAGTGAATTGCGGAAACTCAGACTGCTGCATATCGGTGAAAATTTCTACGTTGAAACCAGTCAGAAGCTGATAACACTCCGCAAAATATGGAATACAATGTGTCCAGGCGAAATAATAATTATTAGATTGACAATAACAATAATTTATCAGTGTCATTTTTAAAAGCCCAAGATATATTCACTGACAGGTTAATACACATCAACCTGATACAGTCACGAATAATGTATTTCCCTACAAATAAAGTAAATATTCTTCACTCCGTAAGAATGATAAAACTGATAAATATGACTGGAAAAAGAAGACTTTTTCGATTTTTTGTGGGGTAGGATAGATCGCTTGCTAGGAAACAGTCATGTAATATGTTAGATGAAGTGTTCTGAACAAACATTCAGTATTTCAATTATGTATGTTTTGTAGTGCGGCAATGCGTTTCATGAACATGATGGCCGAGATTTCATCTCATCAGTTAAGTTGGAAGCCCTCATCACATGTACTAATGTTTCCCACTGTGTAGTACGTTTTCGGATTGTTTCTTCACCTTGGTGCATGTTACCAGCTTAGTCGATCCCATTTGTAAGACGTATTGTCAAATTTTTTGACTGAACTAAATACTTCAACATAATTTGAGACAAGTGGAATTCTTCTAATACCCCATTGAAAAATATAACAGTTAATGCAAGAATTTTCTGGGATAAAGATCATTTGAATAGGCGAACATTTGATGAAATAAATCATTCTGTAAACATTTGGTCAGTGAGTTACACGGAAATACAATTCTCCCTACAAAAGACCATGTTTTATTCCTTGACTGGATAAATGATGCCAGAAGATGAACGTGTACACCAATTTGTCCACAAGAAATAGTAACTGATTTTGTATTCAGCCGCCGAGAAGTTTATTCAAATAATTTTCAGATGCTGAAATAAAACCACGTTAAATATGCACAATACATATGTTGCGTCTTTTCTGATCAATGATTCAGATTTTTCCCAGAAAGCAATGAGTTACTTTATCAGTTTAAGTAGTCACAATATGCATCTTGACATGCATTTGGACAACGACGTGAAGAAGCATCAATGAATAACTTTAGAGAATAGATTGCGCTTCATTTGTCAGTACTAATCAGTGATACGACTTCACAGTGAAGCACAATGTCATCGTATTTTAAATGAATGGTAAGGAAAGTTGCATGCACAAGGATGGATTCTCGGAAACTGAAATTTTTTATTGCAACCTGATGCTATGGACCACAAAATCATGCTTTGAAAATCATTTACTGTAACTTGAAAATGTTCACAAAATAATATAAAATGTGAAGCTTCCAGTGATATCACGGTCACCCTCTAGAGCTGCATATGTATATCTACTACCACAAACCTCGAATGATTACTAGCTGGCTAGTTTTCTAGCCGGTCCCAAGCCCGGATAAAGAGGCAGGGATGGGGCGTGGTGCTAGCAACTCCCCCACGTAAAACAATCAAATCGCCGCAGAAACTTCAACGCATAAATATATTAAAAATTCTAAAAACATAAACAATAGCCTTATTTTTCGCTGGAATCGGGGAAGTGAAATGACGCAGGCTGGTGAAAGCCTTCGGGAAGCCAGTCAGCCAATATGCCCCCTTTCGATGAAAGCAAAAGTATGGATGGGAACGTGGAATGTTCGTACAATGTACGAAACTGGAAAGGCTGCCCAGATAGCCGCTGAAATGAGAAGGTACAGAATAGAAGTGTTGGGAATCTGCGAGAGCAGATGGAACGGATGTGGAAGGTGCCAACTACCTACTGGAGAGACAGTAATCTATTCCGGCCACCTAGAGGACAACCATGAGCACACCGAGGGAGTGGCCATCGTGATGTCACCAACAGAAGCCGAGGCTCTCATGCAGTGGGAACCTATCTCCTCCAGGATAATGACAGCCAGGTTCAACTCAAAAGGAAGGAAAGTTACAGTCATTCAATGTTATGCGCCTACAAACGTCTCAGAACAAGAGAAGAAGGAGGCGTTCTACAGACAACTACAAGCAACGATGGACAAATCTTGACCTTGACCTTGGCGGCCTGTTCGAATTTTTGGGCCTGCTACCAAAATATCTACATTTTGCATCCAGTTTACTGTTTACCAGCATACATTTATCACCTAAATATGAATTCTAACAGAATCATTTACTCTCGTAACTTTATTAATGATTTACGACCAAATGACTTTCATATTCCAAAGAAACCAAGAAGGAAACATCGTAGTGGTTGGCAGAGAGCTCTCAAACGTACACCAATACACTTAACTACGGTCCCCGTCATAATGAACTCAAACTGTCGCTCTCTGCCAAATAAGATAATGTACCTACAATCCCTGATGTCAACTGATACGTATCATAACACCGCCATAATCGCATTACAAGAAACGTGGTTGCATGAACTGTATGATGACAACCTTATCTCACTAAAGGACTTTATTTTATTTCGTCAAGACCGTCAATGTTGTAATAAGAAAAATGGTGGTGGCGTTGCAACTTTTATTCACTCCAAATGGTCTGTCTCAAATAACGTCTGCTTCACCTTCTCAAATGACTTCATTGACTGTATTACTGTCAAATGTCGCCCCAAACACCTCCCCAAGTATAAACAATTCTATATTACAAACATGTACATTTCTCCTAGTTGCTCTCCATCTGATCTATCTAATTTTGCTGATGAATTCACCATGTTTGCTGCTGCCAACTTCGACAACTCTCTATCCGTTATTACTGGAGACTTCAACACATCGGATTGCTCCTTTCTTGAAGCTCTTGGTCACACAAACATAGTCAAATTTCCCACTCGACTTGACAAAACACTCGACCTCGTTTTTACTAATGACGAAGGAGTATATGAAACACGTAGACGTTCACCGATACATAACTCCGATCACTGCATTGTCCGCGTTTTGCCAAAAATATACAGCAAAACACATATTAAAATCTTCTCACACCTGTCTACGAAAGCACAAGAAAGATGCTACACATCTGACAACTTACTCAATCTAAGATGCATGTTAAAAGATACCAACTGGGATCTATTCTATGAAAGTACATTAGATGACTCAATCACCAATATAATGGATTATCTTAAGTTCTGCCTCGACATATGCTGTCCCAAACAAACACTGTTCAAACGCCTCGACCGCTTCTCGTCTCCCCGTCTCAAACAACTTCGCAGGCAAAAAGAAATGTTATATAAATGCAAAGACAAGTTAGGACTTAAAAAGATTAATGCTCAAATCAAATCTGAAATCAAAAATCTTAATGCTATCTATAACCAAACACTTTTATCATGCAAATCTCCAAACAGCATGTGGAAACTTTTCAATGAAATTACTGGCAAAAGTAAGCGATGTAATGTTTTTCCCTCTTGTGATGTTAATGCTCTTAATCTGTCTTTTTTACGCTCTCCTTCTACTATAACCACTTCTAACGTTACCAATCTTGTAGCTGATAACTTCCAGGACTTCAATACTCTCGATGTTTTGAAATGTCTTAAAACTCTTAAGCCCTCACATAGTCTTGGCCCTGATAGCATACCTGCATATGTTCTAAAACAATGTGCAGATGCTTTATGTTCTCCTCTAACTAATATACTAAATGCTTCTTTCCGTGAAAACGTTGTACCTGTTCCATGGAAAGACATTAAAATAGTCCCTGTCCCTAAACCTGGCAATAGCAAGAACGTAAAGTTCAGACCCATCGCCATCACTTCCCCGTTTCTAAAGCTCATGGAAAAACTAGTACTTCTTAAACTCGAACCCTCCCTTAAAAGCTTCGAAGACCCCAAACAATTTGCCTACAGACAGGGTAGGAGTACTTTAGACGCTGCAGCCGTCTTACACAACAGTATTATCTCATCATTAGACAAAGGTGCCAAATATGTCCGCTGCACGTTTCTTGACTTTACTTCTGCTTTCGACTCTGTACCTAGAAGTCTCTTGCTAAATAAGCTCTCCATGACACAAACCGAGTCCTGGGTCACTAACTGGTTGCATTCCTACTTTTCAAACAGAATGCAGTACACCGTATACAAAGGCCAATCCTCCTCTGCTGTGCTCACAGAAGCTGGTGTCCCCCAAGGTGCTGTACTCTCCCCACTTCTCTTTTCTTTCTTTCTACATGACCTACCGTCTTCAAATGACATTAACTTTGTCAAATATGCTGATGACCTAACTGTATCTTTACCTGTCAAATGTCAAAGTGACTGCTCTAAACTAAATGGCTTCTTATCGGAAATTAGCCAATGGTCCAAGGAAAACGGTCTAACCTTAAACCCCTCCAAATGCCAAACAGTTAATTTCACCCTTAGGCATAAATCTGACCTAAACAAACTGGTTAGCACTCACGAGGTGTGCAACATAGATGGCAGTGAAATAGAAACCAAGTCGGAAATTAAATACCTAGGCGTCACTCTATCTTCTGATCTTTCCTGGTCGTCTCATATCTTGACGATTTCCAAGAAAATATACCGTCTTACCTTCTACATCAAGAAGTTAAGACATTCTGGTGTAACCCAACCCTTACTCCTACAATTTGTTAACTCCCGTATTCTGCCTATTATTCTCTATTGCTCCCCCTTAGTCTTTCCTGGGCTATTGAAGAAAGACTATACCTTATTACGTAGGATGTTAAAGGTTGTCAGCAGGGTAAGCAGCTTGCCACTTAGCCAGCTTGTTAATATTCTGGTGGACAGGCATATGGACTCATGTGAAAAATGGGCGAAATCCATTTTATCTGACTCACAACACCCTCTACATTCACAACTCTCCCCATGTATCTCTTCAGGGAAAACAAGAAGCCTATATAGGAAACTATATGCCCGCACTAGTAAGTACAAAAACTCATCCATACCCTACCTAGCTCGTGTTCTGTGCGATAAAGAATGCATCAGGCATGAAACCTTTAACTTATTAAATAGTCAGTAGAACCAATGGATCTCGTCTTTCCAACTCACATCATTTATAGGTACAACGTTTTCTCGCTCTTCATTCTGTATTTATTTTTGTTATGTGCTGTTTTGTTTCTCTCTTCCTTGCAAACTCTACTTAAAACATTCTTGTTCGTTCTTTCACACTCTGTACATCTCGAACATTTTGCTATCGCTTACGCCAGTAAATATGCTAGTAGTATCTACTTTTCTAACACCTTCAAACACTTTAATTTTGGCTTTGCTACCGACATACTAATATGTTGTTGAGATAACTTTAAACTATGTAGAACTTTATTTATTGTTAATGTAAAAAACTGGATGCAATATTGTAGTAAAATGCTGAGAATTCCATTCTGTATCACAAGTACTGATTTGGAATAAAGCTTATCTTATGTTATGTTAACTCCCAAATGGCGATATCAAAATCCTGATGGGCGACATGAATGCGAAGCTGGAAGGAGACAACACAGGAAGAGAACTCACCATGGGTCGAGAGGCCCTCGGTGAAATGAACGAAAATGGTGAACTCTTCTCAGACTTCTGCGCCTTCAATGATTTGGTGATTGGTGGCAGTGTGTTCAAACACAAGGATATACACAAGACGATATGGATTTTACCGGATGGAAACACCAGAAACCAAATAGACTTCATCTCAATTTCAAGAAAGTGGAGACGGAGCCTACTGGACACAAGGTCAAGGAGAGGAGCAGATATGGGTTCAGACCACTATCTAGTAGAAAGGATTTTCAAGGTGAAGCTGAAATCCTCGAGGATAGCTGGGAATAGGCCACAATGCAAGTTCAACACTCAATTACTAAATGACATACCCACAAATGACACTTTCACTGCAATTGTCAGAGAAAAGCAGGAAACACTACGCGACATCACTGGAAAATTATGCGTGGAACAACATTGGAAGTCTCTGTAGGCGATTCTCAACGAAACGTGCTCAACGGTTTTACGAAGAATGAAGAGACAAGGCAAGGAAAGGCTCTCAATGAACACTTGGAAACTAATAGGGGAGAGAAGAATGGTTACACTTTTCTTCACAATCTTTTCACGAGTTCATCTTCGAAAGTATATGACACTTCAAAGGTGATTAAAATCTCAGAAAATTGATTTTAGCAAAATCAATTAGCTGCCTCTTCATGTTGTGAGAAGTGACTGAATACTTATGACAGTGATATCCCAACAAACCTGAAGAATTCCAAAATAAGTTTTCCTGCTCGTCTACAGACAGAAACATGTATCAAGAGGAGTGAAAAATATCTTCAACAGTGTATCTTGATTGAGTAAACTGTTTAGCCTAACGAAGCCAAAATGAATCATGAAAATAAGTCACTGCATCCCACGTGAAGCGGCATAATAGGATGAGCAATATTTACGTTAGGCGTCGAGTGCTAGGTAAAGAGGGAAAACCATAGACGAGGCTGTGAGTTACATCGATTGAGATGATTAAGACATGTGTAACATATGAATAGCCATCGATTGCCTTCCTCAACAACGGGCAATGTAAGCTGACATAGAACAAGTCTGGAGAAGTCCCACTTACAGTCAAACCAAAACATGGCACCAGTCAATGAATCCCACAACAGTTAGTGTAAGCCAGTCACGTAGGGAGGTGTACACTTCTTGGTTGGGATCATCAGGACGGTAAAAACCAATGAAGGCTGGAAACAATTGGTGATATGACAAAAATCGTTCTCAGTGACTGGCGGAGATGGTTCCACTCCTTGTGCTTTATAGTATCCAGTAAGTCTATATTGTTCTTCGATATTACTATTCTCTTGGCCTCATATCTCTGTTTATTATCTCCGTTTTGAATCTCTGTTTACTTCCTTCTCTTTCTTTGTGTGTTAAGTGAATTGCGGAAACTCAGACTGCTGCATATCGGTGAAAATTTCTACGTTGAAACCAGTCAGAAGCTGATAACACTCCGCAAAATATGGAATACAATGTGTCCAGGCGAAATAATAATTATTAGATTGACAATAACAATAATTTATCAGTGTCATTTTTAAAAGCCCAAGATATATTCACTGACAGGTTAATACACATCAACCTGATACAGTCACGAATAATGTATTTCCCTACAAATAAAGTAAATATTCTTCACTCCGTAAGAATGATAAAACTGATAAATATGACTGGAAAAAGAAGACTTTTTCGATTTTTTGTGGGGTAGGATAGATCGCTTGCTAGGAAACAGTCATGTAATATGTTAGATGAAGTGTTCTGAACAAACATTCAGTATTTCAATTATGTATGTTTTGTAGTGCGGCAATGCGTTTCATGAACATGATGGCCGAGATTTCATCTCATCAGTTAAGTTGGAAGCCCTCATCACATGTACTAATGTTTCCCACTGTGTAGTACGTTTTCGGATTGTTTCTTCACCTTGGTGCATGTTACCAGCTTAGTCGATCCCATTTGTAAGACGTATTGTCAAATTTTTTGACTGAACTAAATACTTCAACATAATTTGAGACAAGTGGAATTCTTCTAATACCCCATTGAAAAATATAACAGTTAATGCAAGAATTTTCTGGGATAAAGATCATTTGAATAGGCGAACATTTGATGAAATAAATCATTCTGTAAACATTTGGTCAGTGAGTTACACGGAAATACAATTCTCCCTACAAAAGACCATGTTTTATTCCTTGACTGGATAAATGATGCCAGAAGATGAACGTGTACACCAATTTGTCCACAAGAAATAGTAACTGATTTTGTATTCAGCCGCCGAGAAGTTTATTCAAATAATTTTCAGATGCTGAAATAAAACCACGTTAAATATGCACAATACATATGTTGCGTCTTTTCTGATCAATGATTCAGATTTTTCCCAGAAAGCAATGAGTTACTTTATCAGTTTAAGTAGTCACAATATGCATCTTGACATGCATTTGGACAACGACGTGAAGAAGCATCAATGAATAACTTTAGAGAATAGATTGCGCTTCATTTGTCAGTACTAATCAGTGATACGACTTCACAGTGAAGCACAATGTCATCGTATTTTAAATGAATGGTAAGGAAAGTTGCATGCACAAGGATGGATTCTCGGAAACTGAAATTTTTTATTGCAACCTGATGCTATGGACCACAAAATCATGCTTTGAAAATCATTTACTGTAACTTGAAAATGTTCACAAAATAATATAAAATGTGAAGCTTCCAGTGATATCACGGTCACCCTCTAGAGCTGCATATGTATATCTACTACCACAAACCTCGAATGATTACTAGCTGGCTAGTTTTCTAGCCGGTCCCAAGCCCGGATAAAGAGGCAGGGATGGGGCGTGGTGCTAGCAACTCCCCCACGTAAAACAATCAAATCGCCGCAGAAACTTCAACGCATAAATATATTAAAAATTCTAAAAACATAAACAATAGCCTTATTTTTCGCTGGAATCGGGGAAGTGAAATGACGCAGGCTGGTGAAAGCCTTCGGGAAGCCAGTCAGCCAATATGCCCCCTTTCGATGAAAGCAAAAGTATGGATGGGAACGTGGAATGTTCGTACAATGTACGAAACTGGAAAGGCTGCCCAGATAGCCGCTGAAATGAGAAGGTACAGAATAGAAGTGTTGGGAATCTGCGAGAGCAGATGGAACGGATGTGGAAGGTGCCAACTACCTACTGGAGAGACAGTAATCTATTCCGGCCACCTAGAGGACAACCATGAGCACACCGAGGGAGTGGCCATCGTGATGTCACCAACAGAAGCCGAGGCTCTCATGCAGTGGGAACCTATCTCCTCCAGGATAATGACAGCCGGGTTCAACTCAAAAGGAAGGAAAGTTACAGTCATTCAATGTTATGCGCCTACAAACGTCTCAGAACAAGAGAAGAAGGAGGCGTTCTACAGACAACTACAAGCAACGATGGACAAATCTTGACCTTGACCTTGGCGGCCTGTTCGAATTTTTGGGCCTGCTACCAAAATATCTACATTTTGCATCCAGTTTACTGTTTACCAGCATACATTTATCACTTAAATATGAATTCTAACAGAATCATTTACTCTCGTAACTTTATTAATGATTTACGACCAAATGACTTTCATATTCCAAAGAAACCAAGAAGGAAACATCGTAGTGGTTGGCAGAGAGCTCTCAAACGTACACCAATACACTTAACTACGGTCCCCGTCATAATGAACTCAAACTGTCGCTCTCTGCCAAATAAGATAATGTACCTACAATCCCTGATGTCAACTGATACGTATCATAACACCGCCATAATCGCATTACAAGAAACGTGGTTGCATGAACTGTATGATGACAACCTTATCTCACTAAAGGACTTTATTTTATTTCGTCAAGACCGTCAATGTTGTAATAAGAAAAATGGTGGTGGCGTTGCAACTTTTATTCACTCCAAATGGTCTGTCTCAAATAACGTCTGCTTCACCTTCTCAAATGACTTCATTGACTGTATTACTGTCAAATGTCGCCCCAAACACCTCCCCAAATATAAACAATTCTATATTACAAACATGTACATTTCTCCTAGTTGCTCTCCATCTGATCTATCTAATTTTGCTGATGAATTCACCATGTTTGCTGCTGCCAACTTCGACAACTCTCTATCCGTTATTACTGGAGACTTCAACACATCAGATTGCTCCTTTCTTGAAGCTCTTGGTCACACAAACATAGTCAAATTTCCCACTCGACTTGACAAAACACTCGACCTCGTTTTTACTAATGACGAAGGAGTATATGAAACACGTAGACGTTCACCGATACATAACTCCGATCACTGCATTGTCCGCGTTTTGCCAAAAATATACAGCAAAACACATATTAAAATCTTCTCACACCTGTCTACGAAAGCACAAGAAAGATGCTACACATCTGACAACTTACTCAATCTAAGATGCATGTTAAAAGATACCAACTGGGATCTATTCTATGAAAGTACATTAGATGACTCAATCACCAATATAATGGATTATCTTAAGTTCTGCCTCGACATATGCTGTCCCAAACAAACACTGTTCAAACGCCTCGACCGCTTCTCGTCTCCCCGTCTCAAACAACTTCGCAGGCAAAAAGAAATGTTATATAAATGCAAAGACAAGTTAGGACTTAAAAAGATTAATGCTCAAATCAAATCTGAAATCAAAAATCTTAATGCTATCTATAACCAAACACTTTTATCATGCAAATCTCCAAACAGCATGTGGAAACTTTTCAATGAAATTACTGGCAAAAGTAAGCGATGTAATGTTTTTCCCTCTTGTGATGTTAATGCTCTTAATCTGTCTTTTTTACGCTCTCCTTCTACTATAACCACTTCTAACGTTACCAATCTTGTAGCTGATAACTTCCAGGACTTCAATACTCTCGATGTTTTGAAATGTCTTAAAACTCTTAAGCCCTCACATAGTCTTGGCCCTGATAGCATACCTGCATATGTTCTAAAACAATGTGCAGATGCTTTATGTTCTCCTCTAACTAATATACTAAATGCTTCTTTCCGCGAAAACGTTGTACCTGTTCCATGGAAAGACATTAAAATAGTCCCTGTCCCTAAACCTGGAAATAGCAAGAACGTAAAGTTCAGACCCATCGCCATCACTTCCCCGTTTCTAAAGCTCATGGAAAAACTAGTACTTCTTAAACTCGAACCCTCCCTTAAAAGCTTCGAAGACCCCAAACAATTTGCCTACAGACAGGGTAGGAGTACTTTAGACGCTGCAGCCGTCTTACACAACAGTATTATCTCATCATTAGACAAAGGTGCCAAATATGTCCGCTGCACGTTTCTTGACTTTACTTCTGCTTTCGACTCTGTACCTAGAAGTCTCTTGCTAAATAAGCTCTCCATGACACAAACCGAGTCCTGGGTCACTAACTGGTTGCATTCCTACTTTTCAAACAGAATGCAGTACACCGTATACAAAGGCCAATCCTCCTCTGCTGTGCTCACAGAAGCTGGTGTCCCCCAAGGTGCTGTACTCTCCCCACTTCTCTTTTCTTTCTTTCTACATGACCTACCGTCTTCAAATGACATTAACTTTGTCAAATATGCTGATGACCTAACTGTATCTTTACCTGTCAAATGTCAAAGTGACTGCTCTAAACTAAATGGCTTCTTATCGGAAATTAGCCAATGGTCCAAGGAAAACGGTCTAACCTTAAACCCCTCCAAATGCCAAACAGTTAATTTCACCCTTAGGCATAAATCTGACCTAAACAAACTGGTTAGCACTCACGAGGTGTGCAACATAGATGGCACTGAAATAGAAACCAAGTCGGAAATTAAATACCTAGGCGTCACTCTATCTTCTGATCTTTCCTGGTCGTCTCATATCTTGACGATTTCCAAGAAAATATACCGTCTTACCTTCTACATCAAGAAGTTAAGACATTCTGGTGTAACCCAACCCTTACTCCTACAATTTGTTAACTCCCGTATTCTGCCTATTATTCTCTATTGCTCCCCCTTAGTCTTTCCTGGGCTATTGAAGAAAGACTATACCTTATTACGTAGGATGTTAAAGGTTGTCAGCAGGGTAAGCAGCTTGCCACTTAGCCAGCTTGTTAATATTCTGGTGGACAGGCATATGGACTCATGTGAAAAATGGGCGAAATCCATTTTATCTGACTCACAACACCCTCTACATTCACAACTCTCCCCATGTATCTCTTCAGGGAAAACAAGAAGCCTATATAGGAAACTATATGCCCGCACTAGTAAGTACAAAAACTCATCCATACCCTACCTAGCTCGTGTTCTGTGCGATAAAGAATGCATCAGGCATGAAACCTTTAACTTATTAAATAGTCAGTAGAACCAATGGATCTCGTCTTTCCAACTCACATCATTTATAGGTACAACGTTTTCTCGCTCTTCATTCTGTATTTATTTTTGTTATGTGCTGTTTTGTTTCTCTCTTCCTTGCAAACTCTACTTAAAACATTCTTGTTCGTTCTTTCACACTCTGTACATCTCGACCATTTTGCTATCGCTTACGCCAGTAAATATGCTAGTAGTATCTACTTTTCTAACACCTTCAAACACTTTAATTTTGGCTTTGCTACCGACATACTAATATGTTGTTGAGATAACTTTAAACTATGTAGAACTTTATTTATTGTTAATGTAAAAAACTGGATGCAATATTGTAGTAAAATGCTGAGAATTCCATTCTGTATCACAAGTACTGATTTGGAATAAAGCTTATCTTATGTTATGTTAACTCCCAAATGGCGATATCAAAATCCTGATGGGCGACATGAATGCGAAGCTGGAAGGAGACAACACAGGAAGAGAACTCACCATGGGTCGAGAGGCCCTCGGTGAAATGAACGAAAATGGTGAACTCTTCTCAGACTTCTGCGCCTTCAATGATTTGGTGATTGGTGGCAGTGTGTTCAAACACAAGGATATACACAAGACGACATGGATTTTACCGGATGGAAACACCAGAAACCAAATAGACTTCATCTCAATTTCAAGAAAGTGGAGACGGAGCCTACTGGACACAAGGTCAAGGAGAGGAGCAGATATGGGTTCAGACCACTATCTAGTAGAAAGGATTTTCAAGGTGAAGCTGAAATCCTCGAGGATAGCTGGGAATAGGCCACAATGCAAGTTCAACACTCAATTACTAAATGACATACCCACAAATGACACTTTCACTGCAATTGTCAGAGAAAAGCAGGAAACACTACGCGACATCACTGGAAAATTATGCGTGGAACAACATTGGAAGTCTCTGTAGGCGATTCTCGACGAAACGTGCTCAACGGTTTTACGAAGAATGAAGAGACAAGGCAAGGAAAGGCTCTCAATGAACACTTGGAAACTAATAGGGGAGAGAAGAATGGTTACACTTTTCTTCACAATCTTTTCACGAGTTCATCTTCGAAAGTATATGACACTTCAAAGGTGATTAAAATCTCAGAAAATTGATTTTAGCAAAATCAATTAGCTGCCTCTTCATGTTGTGAGAAGTGACTGAATACTTATGACAGTGATATCCCAACAAACCTGAAGAATTCCAAAATAAGTTTTCCTGCTCGTCTACAGACAGAAACATGTATCAAGAGGAGTGAAAAATATCTTCAACAGCGTATCTTGATTGAGTAAACTGTTTAGCCTAACGAAGCCAAAATGAATCATGAAAATAAGTCACTGCATCCCACGTGAAGCGGCATAATAGGATGAGCAATATTTACGTTAGGCGTCGAGTGCTAGGTAAAGAGGGAAAACCATAGACGAGGCTGTGAGTTACATCGATTGAGATGATTAAGACATGTGTAACATATGAATAGCCATCGATTGCCTTCCTCAACAACGGGCAATGTAAGCTGACATAGAACAAGTCTGGAGAAGTCCCACTTACAGTCAAACCAAAACATGGCACCAGTCAATGAATCCCACAACAGTTAGTGTAAGCCAGTCACGTAGGGAGGTGTACACTTCTTGGTTGGGATCATCAGGACGGTAAAAACCAATGAAGGCTGGAAACAATTGGTGATATGACAAAAATCGTTCTCAGTGACTGGCGGAGATGGTTCCACTCCTTGTGCTTTATAGTATCCAGTAAGTCTATATTGTTCTTCGATATTACTATTCTCTTGGCCTCATATCTCTGTTTATTATCTCCGTTTTGAATCTCTGTTTACTTCCTTCTCTTTCTTTGTGTGTTAAGTGAATTGCGGAAACTCAGACTGCTGCATATCGGTGAAAATTTCTACGTTGAAACCAGTCAGAAGCTGATAACACTCCGCAAAATATGGAATACAATGTGTCCAGGCGAAATAATAATTATTAGATTGACAATAACAATAATTTATCAGTGTCATTTTTAAAAGCCCAAGATATATTCACTGACAGGTTAATACACATCAACCTGATACAGTCACGAATAATGTATTTCCCTACAAATAAAGTAAATATTCTTCACTCCGTAAGAATGATAAAACTGATAAATATGACTGGAAAAAGAAGACTTTTTCGATTTTTTGTGGGGTAGGATAGATCGCTTGCTAGGAAACAGTCATGTAATATGTTAGATGAAGTGTTCTGAACAAACATTCAGTATTTCAATTATGTATGTTTTGTAGTGCGGCAATGCGTTTCATGAACATGATGGCCGAGATTTCATCTCATCAGTTAAGTTGGAAGCCCTCATCACATGTACTAATGTTTCCCACTGTGTAGTACGTTTTCGGATTGTTTCTTCACCTTGGTGCATGTTACCAGCTTAGTCGATCCCATTTGTAAGACGTATTGTCAAATTTTTTGACTGAACTAAATACTTCAACATAATTTGAGACAAGTGGAATTCTTCTAATACCCCATTGAAAAATATAACAGTTAATGCAAGAATTTTCTGGGATAAAGATCATTTGAATAGGCGAACATTTGATGAAATAAATCATTCTGTAAACATTTGGTCAGTGAGTTACACGGAAATACAATTCTCCCTACAAAAGACCATGTTTTATTCTTTGACTGGATAAATGATGCCAGAAGATGAACGTGTACACCAATTTGTCCACAAGAAATAGTAACTGATTTTGTATTCAGCCGCCGAGAAGTTTATTCAAATAATTTTCAGATGCTGAAATAAAACCACGTTAAATATGCACAATACATATGTTGCGTCTTTTCTGATCAATGATTCAGATTTTTCCCAGAAAGCAATGAGTTACTTTATCAGTTTAAGTAGTCACAATATGCATCTTGACATGCATTTGGACAACGACGTGAAGAAGCATCAATGAATAACTTTAGAGAATAGATTGCGCTTCATTTGTCAGTACTAATCAGTGATACGACTTCACAGTGAAGCACAATGTCATCGTATTTTAAATGAATGGTAAGGAAAGTTGCATGCACAAGGATGGATTCTCGGAAACTGAAATTTTTTATTGCAACCTGATGCTATGGACCACAAAATCATGCTTTGAAAATCATTTACTGTAACTTGAAAATGTTCACAAAATAATATAAAATGTGAAGCTTCCAGTGATATCACGGTCACCCTCTAGAGCTGCATATGTATATCTACTACCACAAACCTCGAATGATTACTAGCTGGCTAGTTTTCTAGCCGGTCCCAAGCCCGGATAAAGAGGCAGGGATGGGGCGTGGTGCTAGCAACTCCCCCACGTAAAACAATCAAATCGCCGCAGAAACTTCAACGCATAAATATATTAAAAATTCTAAAAACATAAACAATAGCCTTATTTTTCGCTGGAATCGGGGAAGTGAAATGACGCAGGCTGGTGAAAGCCTTCGGGAAGCCAGTCAGCCAATATGCCCCCTTTCGATGAAAGCAAAAGTATGGATGGGAACGTGGAATGTTCGTACAATGTACGAAACTGGAAAGGCTGCCCAGATAGCCGCTGAAATGAGAAGGTACAGAATAGAAGTGTTGGGAATCTGCGAGAGCAGATGGAACGGATGTGGAAGGTGCCAACTACCTACTGGAGAGACAGTAATCTATTCCGGCCACCTAGAGGACAACCATGAGCACACCGAGGGAGTGGCCATCGTGATGTCACCAACAGAAGCCGAGGCTCTCATGCAGTGGAAACCAATCTCCTCCAGGATAATGACAGCCGGGTTCAACTCAAAAGGAAGGAAAGTTACAGTCATTCAATGTTATGCGCCTACAAACGTCTCAGAACAAGAGAAGAAGGAGGGAACAATGGAGAATTCTCAAATGGCTATATAAAAATCCTGATGGGCGACATGAATGCGAAGCTGGGTGGAGACAACACAGGAAGAGATCTCACCATGTGTCGAGAGGCCCTCGGTGAAATGAACGAAAATGGTGAACTCTTCTCAGACTTCTGCGCCTTCAATGATTTGGTGATTGGTGGCAGTGTGTTCAAACACAAGGATATACACAAGACGACATGGATTTTACCGGATGGAAACACCAGAAACCAAATAGACTTCATCTCAATTTCAAGAAAGTGGAGACGGAGCCTACTGGACACAAGGTCAAGGAGAGGAGCAGATATGGGTTCAGACCACTATCTAGTAGAAAGGATTTTCAAGGTGAAGCTGAAATCCTCGAGGATAGCTGGGAATAGGCCACAATGCAAGTTCTATATTTTGGTTTGTAAGGGTTTGTTATGTTTTAAGGGTTGATCACGGATTGATATCAGTTAGAGAATCATTTATAATTAAGGGAATACTGGACACCCCTTGTTAATCTTAATATAACAATCATCGGCTCTACGCACCCGCTGGGATTTGAACCAGGACCTTCCGGTTTCCAGACAAGCTCATAGAATATTACGCTACTGAGACCTAATTCAACGGCTCTTAAATTCTATTTTCCACCACTCCCTGGTTTTCAAAGATTCTCTAACTAATATCAATCCATGATCAACTCTAAAAAATGTTAATAAATTTATGTAAAATGTGAAGCGTCCCTTGATATCATTCTCACGCTGTACAGTCGCATTCGTACACAATTGTACTGCCTGAAATATCTGAGGAAATATACAGATCGACTGGATCTGCACTGAAAGCTCCTTCGAGTACGAGCAAACACCAGACTGTCGAATCGAGCGTAAGGTGTGATCAACTATTTTGTCGTCAAAGGGCCAGATGGGTGAGATTGTATAAGGAGAAAGTCTAAGCTATGGAACAGATATATTTCCGAGTGTAAGTGATAACAGAGAAACGTGTGCAGTGCATATCTTTTGGTGAAGCCCTGCATTCTATTTGGGACTCGGAGAGCTATTGGCAATAATAATAACAATAATTTTAACAATGGAAACTCGATTACGTCCATCGCGATATTGATAGCTATTTGATACCTGTCCAACGCGATGTTGACATTATCTAATACCCTACTTATCCATGCTCAGAAAACGAATAATATAGGCGATGTCTTCATACAGAGTGGTTGATACTCAGTGATGCATCCATTTCTAAGCTGGATTTCGTTTAACACGCTGCATTATAACATTCTAACAAGTTACTTATTTTGACTATAAAAACATCTTATTTCTCATCTAATTGCATTTCATTGATACTGACATTGTTCAAATGTTTAATGGATTACACTAATGTATATAAATGAAGTAAAAAGTAGTGTGAGTGAGTGACTTAATATGATTATGAGCAGTAGATTGTGCTCGAAACGTCATCAGTTAATATTACTGTGCAACACTGTGTGATTCATCAAAATAAAATCGTATCTATAATGGAGTGATGCTCTACCACAGTGACAAAGTTTTATACTTATATCAATGCTACATAACATTATTTCCTTATTCATCAAACCTCCTGTATTCGATTCATTTTTGTTCTTTATTCATCCGACTTTTGAAGTGCCTCTGAATTATGCACTATCTCAAGGGAGAAGAGAAAAAATTGCAAATGTCAACATTTAGAGCCTCGACTAATCACTCGAGAAACCTTGGCTGACTTACTTCTCATTCTCATAACAGTAGAAATTGAAATGTTATTGAGAGTGGACCGTTGTAAAAATGTGCTGATTTCTTATGTGTCAAAGCAGCATGTATGTTTGTACGTATCCATTTATATATGTATCTATGCAAGCTACGATTCCGAAGAAGGCGTGCTTCTCAAAATTATTCCATGGATTGAACCACAAATATACTTAATTTTGCTACATTGTCGTTTGTATTTCAAGTGAAAATAACAAGCAGCATATGACAATTCTCATTTGTTGACAATCGACTCTCTACCTCTACGATTAATGTTCACCAAATGCGACAGGTGGTGTGACAACAACCGTGATCAATAGGTCATCTTTCTTCAACCAACTATCACAGGTCATTACATTATCCAATGCAGTTATTATTATTATTATACCCTTTAATCCCTAGAGGAACATAGGGCTTCAGCTGCGGATCACCCATGGCCTTCTGTTTTCTGCCAACTTTTTCATCCTGCTCCAAGTCTGCCCACATGCGTTCATCTCCTCCTCACATGACCTCCTACAAGTCACCCATGGACGACCAACTCTCCGCTTCCCTTTCGGGTTCCAATCGAGCGATGGCTTGTCTGGTGATGTCACTTGATGGTTTCCTCAGCGCATGGCCAATCCATCTCCATTTCTTCCTGCCTATTTGTTTCACAACCGGTTCCTGCTGTGTTGGTTCGCTCAATGCCGGAGATTCCTATTCCTGATCTTTTCTAGCCGGCGATTTGATCTTGAGTATTGAGCGAAAACAACTGTTAATGAAGGTCTGAAGTTTGTTGGAGATGCTCTTTATGGCGCGCTGGTCAAGTCTCTGATCCGTATAGTAGCACTGACTGACTTCACATTGGAGTTGAAAATCCGGATCTTATCTTTGATGCTGAGTGCTGTTGATCTCCACACAGACTTGGGAGTAATGAAAGCTTGTCTTGCTTTTCTGATTCTGGCTTTGATATCCTCGTCAGTTCCGTCCGCCTGTAGTCGGAACGATGCTTCCCAGGTGGGTAAAGGAGGTTGTTTCTTTCAGGCTCCTCCCATTTACGCTGGTTGTTGTCTGTTGTTTTTGCTGTTGCTGTTGGCCGGGAAACTTCATCACCTCTGTTTTATCTTTGTTCACCTGAAGTCCTATCTTTGATGCTTCTTCTGCCATCTTGTTGCTTTTCACTTGCATATCTTACAGTTCCTGAGAAATCAGATACATATTTGTCATCGGCGAAGTCCAGATCTTCCAAGTTTTTCATGTGGGTCCTTTTCGTGCGTGTTTCCTCTTTGCCCGTTTTCTGCCGCATTATCCAGTCTACTGCTATCAGGAAGATCATTGGCGATAGTAGACAGCCTTGCCTCATTCCCGTCCTCACTTCGAATTATTTTGTGAGTTTCTTGTTGTGGATTACTTGGCATGCAGCATTGTCGTATAACTGTTGGACGAGGTGTATAATTGTTGATGGCACCCCGTAATAGCGAAATTGTTGCTAAAGGACTTCTCGATCGACGCTGTAAAAGGCCTTTTCAAAGTCGATGAAGTTCAGATAGAGAGGTGATTACCATTCCAAGCTTTGTTCATTGATGATCTGTAGTGTGGTGATTCGATCAATACATGACTTGTTTCTCCTGAATCCAGCTTGTTCCGGCCGAAGTTTTTCATCCAGTTTGGCTTGTTTGATTCTCTCCAGGATGATGTGGCTTAGTATTTTGCTTGGGATGGACAGGAGCATAGTTCCGCGCCAGTTTTTGGATTTACTTAAGTCTTCTTTCTTTGGTAGTTTGAATAAGTATCCTTTCTTCCAATCCTCGGGTACTTTACCCTCTTTCTACACCTTCTCCAATGGTGGTGGTGTCATCAATCCGCTGTTGTCTCTGGGTCCATTTTCAATGCTTCTGCTGGGATTCCATCTGGTCCCGCTGATTTCCAGCCTTTAGCATCTTGAGTGTATTGGGGACTTCTGATTTCGTTGAGGGGGGGTTTGATACAAGCCCTTAATCATCATAATCAAAATCTCACAGTTTCATCCTAGTTTGCTTTTCCTTTTTGACGAATTTATATGCGTATTTTATTCTATTTTGTTGTTCATTTTCCCTTCTTGCTTGATTTTTTAATCTTTTTGCATTCCTTTTTTGACTGTTTGTTATCTCTTTCTTTTCATCCTCCCTTTCTTTCCTTTATTTTCGGTCTCTTGATTTCTTCCTTTACTTTCCCTTCTTCGCTCGCTTCTCACTTCATTTTCTGGCTGATTTTTCATTGTATTCCTCTCCAGTTTGCTTAGTTGTTCTTCTTACATTCACGTGCTTCTTCGTGTTGTTTTTCTGTACGATCCTGCAAGTTTATTTCATCACTATTTCTTCTTTCTTTGGGTGTGTATGTGCTTTTTTCACTTTTTTTGAATTTTGAGCAAATATTCACATTTTCTACTTTGAAGACTCATACATTGCTGAGTTTTCCATTGGTTATTTTTATTTCTTTAATGTTCTTGCAATCACTACAATGAGATATTTCAATTCCTTGGGCATTAAATAACAAAGATTATTATCCATTTTATCTGTGCAACTGTCCAAATGATTTGTCCTACTCGTTTCCAAATACTAAATTCTTAAATCCATTAAACTGTCCAGGTCCGGATGGTGTACCAAGCATTTTGCTTCAAAGTTGTGCTGATATTTTGCGTCGTCCTCTCACGCAAATCTTTAATGTATCGTTTCACAGAGATACCTAGAAAGAAATAAAGGTGGTGTCTATACCAAAATTTATTATTTGCTAATTATCTCTTGAGTACTGTTACTTGCTCATATTATTATCACCCAAGTTTCAAACACTTTTTTATATTGGCATTATTGTTGCTTGCTATTGAAATAATAATGATTGGTTTGAATGTCAGTGACACCTGAACACAGGATGCCATTAGATCATCACTCTTTCCTATTACATTCATAATGATACTGAGAGCTTTATTCTGAACGGTTCTTATATCCTGCACAGAATTTTCAACAAAAATCATCGCATAGGAGTTCATTTTCGTCATGGAGCTTCAAGTAAAACAGTAACTAACAGTTAATCGTGTGGCACACTGCCGTCAGACCTGAAGCCACCACCAAATCCCCATGATGTTTCTTCTTTGTCAGCTTCGAAAAATGCACTGCACTTGTATGAAAGCCGATTGAAAGTAGTGCGGGAGTAAATGTTTTGACTGAGGACATAACAATGCCTGAATGATTGAAGACTGTAGGTAATTAGTTTTAATTCTAAGACAATGTAACTTTGTACAATGAAAATTTTACCGTTTCTGGTAGAATTTTGCACCTTCTGACAATCCTTTAAGATGGAAATCGGATAGAAATACTGAAGAGTAATTGAAAAAATATTTTGTGAAGTCGTAGGACGATTTTTTATGGGCTTCCGCAGATTTGGGGTTACTGACGACTTGCGATGCAGTAAATTGTGGCATTTTTACTGTACTGTTCGAATCCACGTCATTCACTGGGTACAAAGTCGTATGAAGCTTAGAATTTCTGGGAAACATTTCGTTGAAATTTTGGAATTTATCCAGACATAGATCCCCATAATTATACTGGTCACGTAAGGGACTCCATTTTGCAGGATATATGCTTCCATCATGAATACTAAAACGATCGAGAAAAGGTAATTTCAATGTCGGATAAAAAAGCCTTGAAACAAACCGAAACAAAACTAAAAAAATCCATTGAGTCCCTTGAATACCGAATTTAGCTGCTAACTGTTTTCTACAAAATAAACTAGCTAAAAAACTGTAAACTGCGGTAAGCATAAATGCTAACATTAATCATTACAGAGATGGTCCACATCCATTACATCTGATCTTGCAGATTCCGAGCTGCTCTGTAATATATCTTCAAAACTCTTTAGCTACCTGTTTAGCATTTCCAGCGTGGTGAATTGTACGTACATTCCACGTCCTCAATCTTATTCTTGCGTTCTGCGAGAGAAGAAACATTGGCAGACTGGCTTTCGAAAAGCTTTCGGCAGACTGCGTAATTTTGCCATTCTGACTGTATCAACGAACGTGCGTTTTCAAAATATTTTTCCACTTTCAAAATATTTATTGTGCCTCGAAGATTTTCTAGCAGCACAAATCTTTTCAGAGCCAAAGAAGCCAAACCCATTACCTCAGAAACCTATAAACTCAAGCTTGTGATCAGAAACGAAATAAACGGGATACTAAGCCAGCGGGGATACATTACCTGTTGCCTAGGAAGAAATAAAGGTAGTATACGTACACAAATCATCCTCTGAATCAGGTCTAATGTTTGAGGCCGTCTCTTGCACGTCTCCATTTTTGAAAAATCTCTGGAAAGACTTCACTTGGATGTTCCTAACCCTTTTCTGAAATCTTTTAGAGACCAGGAGGATTCGGCATACAAATGCAATGGACGCACACCAGATGTTCCACTTGTACTCTATCAGGATATTGTTTCAAGTTTCGATGAAGGCTCAAAGATTTTTCGATTCTCCTTTTCAGACTGGACTGCTGCTTTTGACTGCATTGTTAGATTCGCATTCGAAAAGCAATTGTGTGGACTGACTGATTCAGTTTCATGATTCCTGTAATACCGACGGCACTGTGGTAGGCAGTAAATGGAATATCTCTCATCTCCGCATCAGTTTCTCCTCGAACCTCTGTTGGTCGTCTCATATCCTGTTGATTTCAAAGAACACGCTTCGTCTGACTTATTATATAACGGAGTTGACACTTTCTGTAATAACTCAGGCTCTCCTCCTACAGTTCGTTAATTCAAGTATTCTTCCCATTCTCCTTCAGTGTTCACATTGATTCATCCACGGCAATACGTAAAACACTGAAGGCTGTGAGTAGGATTATCAGTGTTCCTTTGACCAGTCAACTTACAGGCATCATTGCCAATAGGCACCTGAATTCTTGCAAGGAGTTTCCTAACGTTATTTCGTCTGATGTTGAACATCCTCATTGTTCTCAGCTGTCTCCTTGTAAATCCTCGGACGAAACCAGAAGAAACTTCAAACAAATTAATATTAGTACACATAAATATACAAATTCCACCAAACAGTAAAAATCTCAAGTTTTGTGTGATGAGTCAGCTGTTAGGAAATAAATCATAAGCTTTCGAAATCAGTTACTGGACTTGGAATCATGAGCAAAGATCTTTTTCGCATGTATTATCTCTATTATCTCTTTTTTATAATCTATTATGTAACCATCAACTCTCAGATTTTCGTGGTTTCATTATTAGTACCTTTCCGATTTCGTTCAACTACATATTTATAAAAGGAGCTGAATTGCTGCAACATGTATAAAATCAGGGTATATTAAGTGACTTTAATTATTCTTATCATTAGTCTTACTTACTACTGCCTCCAGTGTTATTCTCTTTCCTAATAATCCGACAACGATAACTGAATTCCTAGTCCATCAGTATGGAAAACCTTATTTTTCTCACCTAGTCCTGAAAATGTCTTCCATGTCGACGAACATGGAAACTGAGTAGAAAACAAAAGTTCACCTATCAGCATATTGATTCAGGTTGCTGTCAAACATTAAAACAAGGTCCTTCATTGGTGAAGTCTACAATTTCAACGGATGTAGTGAACAATCCCCTTGTATAATATCAGATGTATGAGAAGGGTGTGTTTACTGATTAGAAAATGGCATTCGGTCAAACAAAGTCCAGATGGTGAATCATAATCCATGGAATTTGTGAACTGCTATAGCTGAGTCATGTAGAAATAGTGAAATACATCCAAAATCGATTAGAAAACGTTTCAGAAAATCGAATGACAAACTCATTAATGCAGTGTGAATTGAATCCGTTCATTAAGCTCTTTAGTTTGTTATGTTTCGTATCTATGAACACATCAGTGTAGTTTTGCGCTGTCATAAATGCCACTTCCTGCAGGGGTTAATGAAATGTATACTTATCTAGAATTTCAGACAGCCTGAAGTGCAATGCACACTCATATCAAATCATCCATTTCAGCAGGCGACTTTGTCTATTTCGCACTGGGGAAATGCAAAAAAGTAAGAAATCAGCTTCGGCTGTTTAACAACATACGCAGCTGCATTAAATACCTTCAGTACACAGTTTAACGTGAATAAGTTTGAGATTGTGATTAGGCGAATTTACCATATCACAGTTTGAGGAGAGTATGTAGGATCAAATTTAGCTAATCAGTGTCCACCTTCACTGGTAGCAGGCGTTCTAGTAACGTTTCCAGCTAGTATGACTGAACTATTATGAACTCAGGGTCTTTCCTGTACCATCATCCTCCCCTCTAATCTCTTCTAATGGCTTCCAGGTATCCGTTGGGATGCAGTCCTTGTCTTGCCTCTTCTTTCTTCCCACAAGGACTGTACACATTTCTTTGAACATCACTTTCACAGAGGTCAAGTTCTTCTTGCACGTAGGTTCCCTCAGTGATGCCACGTAGTGTCGCTCACTTTGTTCAGACGGCTGTAGTGAAAGTATCCTTAGTCGGTACGTCTTTCAGTTTCTGAGTGTCGGACCCGGATTGTGGTCTTACGGAAGTTACTTCGAAGGCTCTCAGCTTCACCTGGAGTGCTCCTCAAACTGAATGATGGTTTGAACACGAATCTGCTCCCCTCCTCGACAATGTGTCTGGTAGACTAAGATACCATTTCCCCAAAGTCTAATGAGATAAAGTCTATTTGATTTTTGTTGTACCATTCAGGTGGAATCGATGTTGTCTTGAATGCGTCTTTGTAGATGTACTCGCTACCTCCAATCGTAAAATGATTGGAGGCACAGAAGTCAGCAAATGGTTTGGCGTTTTCATTCGTTTTTAGACCTATGACTAGTTTCTCTTATATTCCGCTCCCAGCTTAGCGTTTGTTTCGCTCATAAGCCTACTGTCATTATCCTGTCATTATGTTTCACGCAGTACCAACCCACTTTTACATTCAGTTGAATTTAGGAGAACTCTTTGAAGTATCTAATGATTTTACATGCCCAACACGATTGTTCTTCTTTCGCCTATCCATCAGCATCACTCATGTCATACATTCCTGCAATCTACTGAAACTCTATTGGCCACATCTTCTAAAGTATGCAGGGTTTTGACTCAGGTTAATCTCTGACCTATCAGTGGAGCTTCGCTCTTGTTCGGTGGCCCAGGTAATCTTATCAGACCTGGATTTGGAGAAAGTCTGTCTGAGTGCGGTGAGTAAACTATTTGGACGTGCATGATATCCACACATGATCTCTCAGATGGAGTTGTCAGCCATGTCTCGTAAACCGTCGATGCCCAGCTCTTGCTACCCTGGAACTCACGCTGTTCCTTGAAGTTTCTCAGAAACTCTTAGTACGAACGGACGCAAAACCAAAACACCGATAGGCTACTTGAGAATTCTTTATTGTAACACCAATGTATCCAACTATAAATTTAAGCTTTAACTAAGGTCTATGAACAAATATTACAATAATAAATCACAATATTACATCTGACAGTTTTGGTCTGACTTCTTTCTGAACAGCGACCGATGAGACGATGACTGGTGTATTGATGCCTGTGCGAAAATTGGGGAAGTTGGTTTTGAGCAAACAACCATGAATTGATCGTTCAATCTTCAACTACGTTGACAGGAGTGTTGCATAAAATGTGTGCCAGTGAAATCGTGCACTGATTTATTTTGCATACAATTCTACACTACTGTGAAGGTCAGAGTAGTGGAAGTGCAACATCATTTGCTGTTTCAGTTGTTCTCACTATCTCCTACTTTGTTTAGTCGAAACGATATGTCATCCCTCTCCACAAGTGCAAATATTTCATTTCTGACCATGAGTGTTCTGATGTTCGTTTTATTGCTACACCATCATAACACATTATCCATCCGTTTGAAGCAAGGTCAATTCATATAAAATCAAAACAAGTTATTCAGCGAAGAGACTCTTGTCAACGAACTTATTATCAAGCTGTAAAATCGTATTTATATGGTTTTTAAAGAAATTGAATCATTGGTGTGAATGTATAAATTAATAATAATATAAAATGCAGTTATTTGACCAAGAGGGTGCAAGAACACCATCATGCATGGGTATGAAGAAGTGTAGGTGAAGCAATATGAGGTGCAATCATTGAATATCGGGTCGATAATGATCACTCTATATCAGCAGCCTTCGCCTTCAAAGTTATCTATAAGGCGAAAAGTGATTTGTGCAAATCACTACGTATCCGACCCATCCGTATTTCTGAAGCTCTGGCCATCGAAACAGAAAAGCCAGATCTCTGTATGCAGAAAAGTTTCGTTCAGCCCCCTCCCTAACTCTCATAGTCTTAACCCCTCTATGCTATTATCAATCACCGTTTTGTTTATTAAATTCGCATATCCTTTCATTGTTATAACTTTGGTTACTATTATTATTCTCACTCTTAACTGTCTCCGGTATGATTTCAATCGTCCTATGTGTCATTCTAAATCACTTTTGTGTTGCAAAGTTAAATTCTATGTTGTCGAATTTCACACAATATTAAGTAAAGTTTTCATTTTTATTCTACTTGCCTACTCATCCTACAATTTCACACCCCTTCCAAAACCTACACATCCTATGGAGTATTCTATATGTGAAATTAATTGTTTTGCTTATTGAAATTTAAATGAGATTATAGTCAAAAACATTTTAATTACATTTCATACTATTTTTTAAGCATTCACACCAATTATTCAATTCCTCGCCGAATGTCATTTGTTAAAATTCATATATATATATATATATATATATATATATATATAAAATGAATAAAGACCGAAAGTATTGTCACTCATAGGAACAGCATTGAAAAAGGGTTTTTCATATAATCCGTTTCTTGGGTCATTTTAGAGAAGACATCAGTGTATCGATATGAAGAACCATAATCTGATATAATTGTGCCGTGTCATACACGAAATCCCCACATCCGCTCAGTTAAATCAGCACTGAATAAAACGCACAGCTTGCTTATGATAACATTTTGATTAAAAGTCGAAAATCATTAACCACACTCCCGAGCTACAAATATTCCATCACTGGTAAATATATTCTGTTAGCGGAATTGACTAGAACTTCTTAGAGTGAAGAATTATGAGGTTGTTCATGCAGTTCGATAAATCTCTAAGGTATTACTCCACACGCTAAAGCAGAGAACTCACTCCTAATCTGAATTATATTAACATTTTTCCTCGGAAAGGATTATTTGGGCATTGCTAATTTCAAATTATTTTCTTGAATCTCTTGCCTGAAGAGGCAAATATCTGCTCGTATTCTAGGTATTTATGGTATATAAAGATTGACCAGCACCACATTTTCACTAGTTCCTACGAATTCACCGATGACATACACGTATAAATACAATATGCACCAGTGAATAACAAACTCAGCTTCATGGACAACATTTGATGATGAGTGTGATGACTTCAAGTTTATTTGGTTATTTGAAAGTGAATTCAACTCGCTCACATGAAAACAAGATGATACTCCTTTTCTGTATACTCCACATTTCAGTAATAGTGGCTTTATGGAAATATTGATGACTCCAGTCTCAATTGTAATGATAATCTCATTAGGATGAATGATATGAAGGCCAGTTCATTTTTGATTGCTTCACTCACATTTTAATATATTCCTGAGACACTCCTGCCCACCTACTGGAAATCATGCGCAAAGAAGATGAGTCCCACTCCAAATATCATCAGAAAGACCAACATCTTAGCGAATTCCCCGAAAACAGACTCACCTCTGAACTGTTTCTTTCAAATATATGTTTCAGCACGTTGGTTTCCATGCGACTGTGATGCAGAATTATCCGTTTTCTCCTCATCAAATTCAACTAGAACAGATTTAGTCATGCTTAATTCACTTTGTCTAAGAGTGTAAAGTAATACCACTGATCATATGTCTTGGTTCTACACTTTAATTTCCATGTCTTGTCAATCATTTATAGTATAAATTAGTTCAGTATGAATCACAGTCTTACAGTAAAAACACGTTATAGCGAAGAAATCTGAATCACTTATACATGTGGATGAAACTCAGATGATTAGAACACATGCTCCAGTAAACAGATCCCATGTAATCGTTATCCCTCTTGGAAGCTGAAACCTCATTTTTAAGCTTATGTTTATAGAGTTCAGTGCCAACAAAGTCAGAAGATATTGTTAGTTAGTGAACATGCACGAGACATAACAACATCCTCAGAAAATTAAAAAAATTTTACCTAATCTGGTCGGCTGATAGCTAATTGATTAAGTTGAAATAAGACAGCAAAAGGAAGAAAAATATTGCGAGATGATGTCTCTTTGTGGCTCCTTGAAAATCCCCTTACAACTAGCATGGTTCATGATGATAAAATAAATGATCACACAACTTTAATTCGAGAATATTGAAGACGATGCGAGCACATCGGATTCATTGAATGTGTTCCAAACTGTGTGTACGTAAAACATGAGACATCAATCTCCGCCAGACATGGACTACTTGACCTACTAGAATATGATTGGTTATTAGCAGGCACTTTTATTCTATATATATAAGTGAGTAATATCGAAGGATTTATTCTATTATCGTGAATCATGCGATCAGAAGGAGGCTGCGAATTCATATAACCTGACAATATCTGTACTCTTAATTCATTGATAAAATTCATCAAAATGAACTAACTTTTGCAATCAGTAAAGTGACGAAAAATCATTTGCATGTGATTCATAAGAAACAAGAGAACGATGTGTTTAAAACTGGTTGGAGAAGAAACTAGTTCTACTCGAAAACGTAAATGACTAAAAACTTCCAAAGAGCGGATACTGAAAATATTCTCTTTACTGGCTCATGAGGTTTTAATTCATATCACACGGGAATGTTTCATACTTTCAAGAAGTCACAATAATTCGCCTCTGTTACTGGAGTCATATGTTTTGAATCCAGAAAGCGAACAGTGCTTCAGTCGAAAAGGATGAATGGATGACGTTTCAGTCTCACTTTAGATAGGATCAGATTCCTGTAAAGCAAGCATCTGATTCCACTGCAGACAATGCGATTTAAAACTGTTTCAGTATTACTCTGTTGAACGCAGATATATGGCATAACGAAAACAAGAAATGATTAATGCCACTGCACACATCTACGAAGAGACAAAAGGAGTTGATCAGAAAAATGGCATTTTTCGAAGACTTCAATTTCTTGGCATTCACATGCGACTTATTTTTACAAAAGAGGAAATTAACAAAAGAGAATATGAAACTCATGTGTGTATGGTTATAAATATTGAGCCTGTAGATTTTAGTCAGACTGAATTATCATAAATTATTTAAACTAATCTCAGCGTGTTGAGGAAAAATTGAAAACAAGATTTTTGTGAACGTCCTGCTGTGTAAGCTATAGCTTCTCCAGCAGAATTATTCGGAATTTATTGAAAACGCTGAGATTATTTTAAATAATTTGTGAAGAGGTGAGCTGTTCAAATGTGTTCGCTTATGTCAATCAACACACAAAAGAGAGGTTAGCGATTGACTTGTGCAACTAGATGATTTTTTTATTGAATGATTCGCAGTTAGAGTACACAAAAAATTACACCTGATGAGACTGTGTATGGTAGTTGGCAAATGAGATGAGTAATGCTTGAACGACGGAGAAAATAATATTAATTTTCTTAATAGTTTTCATGCTGATCGAAAAATCAGCACGAATCTCCTTAACTCGAATGATGATTGACGTTGTCGATAGGCATACAGTAACACCAGTTTTATCTGAATATAATAAAACTGTGTTAGACTATTGTCGATTGTTAGAAGTAGCGATTGGTGTTGCTGTTGAAGATGGTTATTCAATCTAAAAAAGTAGATGAGGTAATGTTTCGTCATTGTCTCATCAGCGAGAAATATTTTGTTAAAATATTTTAAATAGATAGCGAAAATTGATTTCACACTTGTCAGTAAGCAGTAAAATGTGTCTAGTCTTTTGCTTGATGCAGACTGAATTCTATCAGTCAGTCAGTTTGCAATGTGGCCACCATTCTAGGTGTCTTGCCATCACGGTGCATTCTAAATCATTGATATAAGATGGTTGGGGGCGAACGGTAAGAAGCCATGGGCTTAGGTTTCGTCAGCAAAGCTTATCGGCAACCTTGAAGGAACTCATGTTCCTTCTGAGATTCCAACCTGCGCTATCCAGTGCTGCAGTCAGATACATTACCAGGATCATAAATTCCCATGATACTAGTAACAATTGTAATAGTGAGAATGACGATAAGAGTCCTACCAATAATAATAATAATGATCAAAATAGCCATATGGTAACCGTGTTCATCAAGATGATTTAGTAGGATTAATTCATAATCTTTCAAAGTGTATCAAGTTTGAAAATTCAAACAAGTGTCAATTACGGAAGTGAACAAGCAAGCCCTAACGAGAATCTACGCCGGGAAAGGTCTTTCAGGAGAGAATCGGAAAATCAGTAACTTTGAACGATTCTGACTACTGCTTCTTAGCTGACACAATATTCGACATGCTTTTAGCTGTATACCTGTGTGGCAAATGCTTTTTGGTGGTCATTCTAAAATGGGACAATAATACTTATCAATATCAAATTATAAAGATTTCCATGGAGTCGATCACATATTTCTTAATACCATAGCATGCACGTCTATAAGTATCAGAAATTTTAAATATGTCTTTAGTGGACCCGGAGAAAATTTAGAGAAACAGTCATGCATATTTATGGCTGGTGACCTATATCGAGAACAGTGAATGGTAGAAATTCCGTTTTGTATTTCGTCAGGATAATCGCATAGGTATGCATTGCACACTTCACAGTATTACTCGTTGAGTCGCACTACCGACAATTTATGCAAATTTCATGCAAACGGTTGAGCAACATTTTAGACAAATTCAGTAACACTACAAATCCTAATACATGTCGAAGTAATACTTCGGTATGCGAATCGAACTGATATAATTGCATATATCCCCTAAGATGTATTTTAGAACAGATCTAGGAGTCTCGGATGAACCCAATTAACCTTCATACAATTAAACGCGATCAAACGCTCCGGAAGCCATACATCTGGGCTTTATGGTTAAATGAAGATTACTGTAGTTCCTCGACGTCCCATTCCCGATATGTTCAATTCACCATTTCACTTGACAGCTAAATAGCTGATTAATCTGCTCTAGCCACTAATTCGGAAGTTAGTTAAGTACATTGTGAAAGACGTCTTCGCTTTTGCTGACAACACTGGGGATATGAAAAGAGTGGACAAAAGCATGGGGTCGTTGGATGTTACATCACCATTTAAAAATTGTCCCTGGTTGAAACAGTGAATTATATATGCGATCAAGTTGTAGAGAGAAACAGATATCGGGATCACACCTATGAAATTGAAAGAGTTGTTGCCGCAGTGTACTATGAATGTTCGTTTTGTGCTCGACAAAGAGTTTTACCTTCAAATATATGGAGTTTCTTTGGGCTGCCCTATAGATTCCTCATTTGTTGACAATTTCCTAGCCAAACAAATTTAAATGTTTTGGCCGCTATGTGGACGATACATTCATCGTTTGTGACAATAATCTGATAAACAGCACCTGATGCAGGTCACTGTTAATTCACTTGAGAATGTGAACACCAGAGAACTACTTCATTTTCGGATGTTCTTCTCACCAAAAGATCAGATGTCACGTAATAACTACAGAAAAGCCACATGGAATGGACAAAATATCCATTTCCATCGTTCCATACTCACATAATATAAATGGAACTTGATCCACCATAGAATAAGGATCATGTATACTTAGGATTGTACTGAAGATGAAATCGAAATGCCTTAAAGTACCCTGCCACAAGGTGATTATGTCAACTATTTTGTAAAGAAGCGTATTTCCAAAATAACTGATGAAACTAAGTGTGATACGGTGAGTGAATATAGCTTTATTTGGACAGTACAGTGAAAAGATGATATAGGCGGTGACATATTGGGTGCAAATTGATCAGATCAGTTGAAGGAACTTCCAATGCCCAGAACTACACATCAGTTTCTCAGCAGACCATTACTGACACAGTGCATCAAAGATAAATTACCGAAGATGGCCGCATCACTGTATGGATACGAATCCATCTACTCACGTGCAGCTGGTTATATAGGTCGAAATGAGAGGAATTTATCGCCATCTATCTCGTGAACATGTTCCTGTTTGGCTTGGAGAAAGTGTAACCAAATCAATAAATAGCACCAAATTGTTTCATCTGGTAGATAGTGGACATTACGGTAAAATAGATGAGTCATTTACAGTTGTGTATCGAGTACCAAAGAATTGGCCTACAGGCACACCATTATGTCCCTTAGTCATAGAGGAAGCTATAGAGATCAATAAAATAACCTGACGTATGTGTAGGAAAGAAGTACGTTCATCCTCTCTGTTTATTCTGGTTTACTATAAGGTCAGCAGAGACGTAATTACCCATGTTTTGATGTTGTATTATGCCTTATTATTCCTCCTCATCTAGTTCATTTTAATCGATTATCACTTTTATTATGTGTCAATAATAATAGCACAGTATCAGTCGTCGTAGGTGGACTAACCGTTCAGGCTTTCCAGTGACTTACTTTCCTAATCTATTAGCGAGGTTCTCCTAAGGCGCCTATGTATTTCAACATGTATCATTAATAATGAGGTTCTATGCCACGCAATGAGTAGGCGCCGCTCTAAAAGTAGTGATTATTTATGTGTTCGGAAAAGCCAAGCTACATGTCTGTCTGTTGTTGCCTTTCAAATTAGAAATCTCAATGTAAATGTTCTTGAAATGTACCGGAGGTGGATTCACTAGCTGCCAAATTTCAACTGTTCCAGCCAGCCACGTCATTGAGTGCGTAGGAGTTGTTACCTTTACTATTCGCTTGAGATATGAGGTGATTTGCAGAATAAAACAGAATTAGAAATGTAGAAAGGCAGTATGCATTCACTTTCTCCACTTTTATTTTCAGGATTCCTTCATCTATTCTTGAGGCATTTTTCACTAGGTAATATCACATTGCTATTAGGTGATTATCATCATCGATTCAGCACCACCGCTTTGTTTCATCACCAGATATATTTGCTTTATTTCAACGAATATTACTACAAAGAATTCCGAATCACTGCTGAGATGTGTATGCCAACTGTACAGTGGTGTAAGTTTAAAGATGGTGACAAATTACAGAGTCTATTTGTGTCTTAGGAACAATTTGATCATTTTTTATAGCAAGAATCCTCTCTGTGGGCATATTTTTTCATATCGATCTTTGCCATCTTCGAAATCGACAGTTGAATTACTTGTGTCACCACTGCGCCCATTCACTAGCGGTTTGAACCTATCCACTAGATCTGTGAATAGGGTGAATTTTCGATCCAATGGAAAATAAATCATATAACCTGAGTAAATATTTTGTCATCTAACAACCGAAATTCCACTATTTCAGTCACATCCGATTAAATCTCGTGAAATCTATTAAAATGCATGATTGTGTTCGTGTAACAACGCTTCTTCAGTCTCTTACAATCCGAAGTTAAACCGCGAGATGTAAGCACACTATTGCATTCATGTATATTTGCAGTGCAATAAATGATGACTGCTTTCATCGAGAAGTCTCACAAACAACTTCAACATTCCCCTGGAATGCGGAACTCATTCGGAATACAGAGAGAATTCTCATTTGGACATTTAGAAGAACAAGGAATATTTCAGCAAAATATTTCCTTCTCAATCATTTCTTCTCCCTGCTCTACAATCATATGAATATTTATATGCTCAGAATGGTCTGGCACATAAAGAGATCACAGTCAGTAGGTTCTACACCTATATGACTGCAATAATTCAAGAAATAGAGTTATTAATAACACTACATTAAATTACACTGGATTGTAGTATCGACAGGTCACATTTAAAAAAAGCGTCAGGAAGAGATAATCTGCATGATTACAACACTAAACTGAGTACCAGAAAAGTTACGGAAGTAATACAGAACTGACGGAATTACAAGCACAGGTAACAATAGTGTCTGGACCTATCTCTTTTGCATGCAGATCTTCGTTGATGTAGGCGAGTTGCAGTGACCTCTGCTGTTTGGTACGATTGATGTCTAGAGGCCTTGAATAACTTATTCAATACGCGATTCAATACTCCTCAGAAGAATAGATTCAAGTGCTATAAAAAACACGATTAAAACCATTTACAATGTGAGAAATATTTTGTAATGCGATTAACTGCATTGTATGCGTCATTTTGTTGGCGTATGAATTGAACTATTTCTACATCACACTTCGGTAATCTCTGGTAGAGTAAAACGTTGAATTCTGTTAGTCGATTAAGAGAAGCGATACAAGTTTAACAATTAAAATTCCTCACCGCAAATTCTACACGTTACACCTGCAGGTTATTGAACGTTAAACAATGTACATCAATCAGCCAAATTTCTCGGTGTAGTGATAAACTACTTTATGGTTAGTTACATATACGTAAACACGTGCACGCAACAACGCTGTGAAAATTATGAACAAAAGTACAACTTACCAATAAATAACGTGTAATTTCATATTAGGAAAATGTTGATAAATGTTGCTTATTTTCGAAGCATATATATACATAAACAGCGAAAAAAATCATTTCAGTCAAAATGTTCTGCACGATTTCAGGAGTACTGTTACTCATCTTGTCTGTGCATGCAGATACGTCTCTGTGGGACAGTAGTAAGTATTTCATTAACCCTGTTTCTTTAGTATAAAATACATTATTAAGAAAGTAATGAAATTTTGTGGCAGTGGTCGATTTATACTAACCCTGTACACTGTGTTTGGATTGACTGTAATTTAAATACTTCTGGTTGATGTTATTTCAGGAATTTGCTTCTATCATGAGGATGAAGGCCCATGTAATAAAACTATCAAGCGATACTATTATAATGCGACAATCGGAGAATGTGTAATGTTTACATATGGTGGCTGTGGCGGTAACGCGAATAATTCAAAACACTTGAAGAATGTAATTCAACTTGCGGGAAAAGGTAATTTGCTTGTATAGAAATATATCTGTAAAAATAAAACAAGCTAGTTTGCATCATGGTTTACGGACACAGTAAATAGTTATTATAGTTGCAATTGTCTTACAAGTTTTCCAGGAATCGATAAAGTATTTGTTTATCCTCCTAGTGTCAACGGAATAGTTTTTGTTGCATTTAAAACGTCTACCCCAAAAAGCTGCTTAGCCTGAAATGAACTATCCAGCCTCATATTCGCCAATTACACGTGAATACTGTCAAGGACAGTAATGCGCAGATTTAATTTCTTTAGCCAATGGAAGCATTTATTTGGGAATACGACTAGTGCAAATGTATGATCGATTATGCATCAACAAGTCTTTGGAAACAAGATTTAATATCTCTAACATCTGGCTATTCTATTAATTACACCAGTTTCAACCTATGAATGGTCTTAAACTACCTTCAAATTACCTAGTCGTGATTTACCTATAATCTGTGACGGTTTCTTACAAAAAGAACCACACAAAGCTCATTCGTAATCTACATACTCATTTGTTTCAGTGGTCGGTTCGATAGAAGTAAGTTGTTGCCAATAGAAACTTCGTAATGATTTGAAGCCAGATATGGCATTAGTCACCAGTATTTTACGCACATTCTTTCTGACTTGTTCATCAGAAGTTTTAGTTTTTTACATTTCTCATAAGGCTTGTTAATCATTTTCAATGTTCAGCATAGTGTTGATGAGGAAACTTTGACTCGTAAAAAGTACAATTTGAGTAAATGAATATTCCTGTTGTAAATTTAAACCGGCACTATTGAACGATGACCATTGTTTCCGAAAAATTCTCCTTCTGCCAAAGTAACATTTCTGTCTCTAATAATTAAAACACAAATGACATTCAAACTAATAATGCTACCCATAACACTGAAGCATAACTGTCTGTAAATATGTCAGTCCTATACCAAAACGTTCTATGTGAACATGTTGTAACTTGAACATCACACTGAATTTGTATGTGATAATATGCATAAATATAAACAGTAAGTCCATTCGCTCCAGTCAATCGAATTTTAAGTATGTTTGTTAAACTTCTCTAATCCCGGGGAGAAACGAAAATGCGTGGATGTGTATATTGTCCAGCTAAAGTATTTTTCCAATGCAAATTACTTCTAATGTTACCATGTTGTTTCTCAGATTATGGTGGGCATCCATTTGGTAATTTAGCCTCATGATTCATCTTCTTTAACTGCTAATTTCTTCGTCAAAATGATTAGTCATCACAGTTTTGTCCTTGTAGTATTCATAAATGGCAAATTCATTGATTTCAAATACCAACTGCAACTCCAGTCCACTGCCTTCAGATCTCATCAAAGCATTTCAAGTTCAGATCCATGCCATGTATAAGTTACAACTATTTGATGACTGCTATTGAAATCCCGACGTTCACTGCCATCTTACTTCTGTCTTAACACAGTTAGTTGATAATTTCTTTTAGTGGAACATTTGTAAAAAGTGACATCACAACCATCTACTTGGCTATGTTGTGTTAACACTAAGGATCCAGTTTTTGTTACTTTAGTCTCAACAAATAATGGATCACTTCAGTTTCTACCTCACTGTTGCAATCCTTTACAACTACTGTGTCCTAAAGTTCTACTAACATCCCATTTATCATTCGTGTTTGCAGTGTTATGATTCTTGTTGGTGAGGTTAACTCCTCTTCCTTTATTTAGTACCCTAACCACTCGTCATTCACTGTTTGACTGCGTAATTTCTCGTTTTTCTTTTGTAATGACGAACAACCTGGGCAAGTATAGACCTTTGTCCTTCAAGACAGGAGAACGAAACTAGGTCTCTAGTCTGAGTATAAAGAAATTCATTCAGAACTCCTGGGTTTAAATGCCCAATGTTTTAGGGATGTCACAAAATCTTATGAGTAGAGTGACAACCACTTTCAACCCATTCTTCCACACTTCTGATCATATCTATATGTCTTTTGAATAGAGCTCAACTCCTTCAAGTATTACAGTTTGCTTTCGATTTTCATTTGCTAATGATTCCCCAGTAATCTTCATTGAAACATCGTACCGATGTCTTCGTCAGTTTGTGCGTTCGTCTAACTATTTACGTTGAATAACTTCAAAACTGAAGTATATACATAATTTTATTCAAATTCGAATTCGATCGCCTACTCAAAAAACTTTCGGGAATTAAAGACATCATGTTACTATGAATGCGGCTATAACATGGATGACTTTGCTAATTCAGTGGTTGTGCTTCTTTGACACGAACATATTCAAACACCGGTTGCGTTTAACGAACGTTGCATTACAATGATAACTCGCCTTCCGATGTGTGGACCTTGTAATGATTCACTCGTTTAAAATACATTATATTAGTATGACTTTGAATACTTGATCTATGAATAATTTCAGAAATTTGCTCTTTGGATGCTGCAGTGTCTGGATGCGGATATTCACGCTCAGCTTGGTACTATGATGTGTTTAATGATAGATGCAGAAGGTATCAACCTAAACAATGTCCCGTAACTACAAATGAATTTTTAAATGAGATGGAATGCAAAGTGAAATGTGGATCACCGTAGGTTTATTAATATTTAATTTTGTTCATTGTACATTCTTTTCACGAGATAGATATTTCATTTCACTACATTCCATAATAAATATATATATACATAGCAACGAAAGAGATCTTTCATGACCATGGTCTTGATTTTATTATGTGATTAACATTTAAAATGTATATATGTTTATAAAGACATTAAACGCATCTAAGAGTCTCTCCTTACTCTCAAGCAAACTCCGTTGCTAAAGTGCGAAATAGATAACCTGAAATTAGCCACATGAAATCATGAAAAATAAGTTTCCTTACAAAGTGTTGCCTTCGTAAGTATATTACACCATGAAGAAGCATACTGACGCAGTATTACTTCCAAAAATCATACTGCTCAATGTACACAAATATCAGAAAACGTCACTACTAATTTTGTCATACCTCAAATAAAGTTAAGTAGACCTAGTGCTCACACTGCTGTCTGAACATTCCACTTCATGAAATATTCTTTATGTGATTCAGATAATTTTTTCTCCACCAGATAAGACTTGTTCCAATTTCCGAAAGTGTTACTGGAATCTTAACATTTAGAAGGTTGGTTATCTCGATGTCGTCACCATGCTTGACGTGAACATGCGTTCGTACAAAATGTGAATGAAAAAGATGAGAGTGGGACATCCTTGTTTCAGTGACACTGTCATGCGATGTAAGAATAAATCATTGGTCTAAATGAACTTCAGTATTTACTTCTGATTTTAATCGACTCCGGTATTCAGTCAACTCACTTTCGAGGAAACTGTATTATATTGTTTGATGTTTTTGACATGAAAACAATATGAACCGCAAAATGGCACTTACTTAAAATATTAGTCACTTTCATTTAAACATTGAAAACGATGTTTTATGAAATCCATGTTGAGTCGTTTTATCAACAGATTTCCTCTAAAACAAAGATATTGCATATTCACTTTTAAAGGCTCGCTCGGACATTCAAAATAAGAAGTAAGTATGTTTATGAAGAAGTTATTCGAGATAGTAAAACCATGACAGATTATTAATTATGGATTCAACACAAGAAAATCATTGCACGAATCAACAGTGTATTTTCTTGTGAACTTCAGAATAAAAATAGTTTCAATTAGGTATTTACTTAAGGAAATATTGCGTAAAAGCTGTGTATATTTTAGACAACTGCTTAAGATACTCAGATAAAGAAATTCCCATAAGTGCTTTTTAATCACTTTGGAAAGACAAGCGCAGCATCACAAGAAACGAAATAAAATAATAAACAAGAGATGGAGAAGCAAACCTGGAACAATCTGAAACTCATATGTAGATAATAGACAGTACTACTGATATTAAAATACATTAAATAATATATATCCTATCATTAAAAAAACGATTACTAACTCATGTGTTCTCGACCAATTATCAGTGACTGTTAAGTTGTCGAATGTAATTTTTAAAGCACATTTTCGACACAATTCAAATTACACAATTATCTATAGCGACAACAACAACAACAAGTGAGTTCAAATATTGTTTCTTTTACACTGAAAATGTTTCTCGCCGACTACAGTATTCAATTACATAATCTGAACTTACGCATATCAGAGAATAAACCTAGATATAAAAAGAAAAAATACAAAATTGAAAAATAACGACAATGAATGTCCTGTTTGAATATAGTGCGGGAAATCATGGAAAAAAAACTACTGGTAATAAGTCACGCAGATATGAGAGAAATACTCCAAAATTATGTCGAAATTCAAAGAATAAATTTCACATTAAAGGTGGATGCATAAAGATTGTGCCGCATTCTTAAAAAGTAGAAGATAAACGACAAAAATTTGAACAAAACAGTAGGAGTGAAAAATATAATACACCTAAAAAATACCCGTATTACATTTTTCCTAAATTCAACTAATACATTGAATAAAAATTATGCACGAGAAAAACATACAAAGATTTTCCCTCAAAACTCACAAAAGGACGGAAAACCAATAGTGCAAAAGCCAATTTCCTCTCAATAGAGTAAGAAAATTCTATTTTAAATCGTGAAATGAGACAGGTGTTCTTATAACAACACTGAATATTAGTCTGCATATCCTCACCAAGAATCACCGTTTATTTTGAATTCGAGTGCATTTTTCAGAATACTTTGTCGACATAATTTAAACTTCACAAAATTTTGCAACCTACTGTTTAGCTTATACACCAAGTGAGTACGAAAATTACTTCTCGTTACATTGTTCATGCAGTCATCATATCAATCACAGAAGACAGGTAGACAATCTCAGCACACAATACATGACGAAAATATTCAATGATCAAACATCAATATATTGTGTCGTGATATGAACTGAAGGACAGAAGATTTGAGATTATCACTCGTGCGAGATATTTAAGAGAATGGGCGAGTTTGATAATGATGAATTCATCAGATTTCAGTGTGTTATATACCTCGTAGTTTCCGATGTTTAGTATTCAGTAATTGCATGCCTCTAGTTTACATTTGTGGCCACCGGATTGACAAAGCGAGATTATCTTCATTTCATGTTTTCATCCATATTTTCACTTTCTTTTTCTGTTGTCTAATTCGTGTGTTTCTTGCAAATATGTGTATTCTCCACCTTTCAGCCATAAGCACCGGTGAGTTCTCAGTATTCGTTTTCCAGAGGCCATCCAGTGATTCATTGTAAATTCTTGCTGACTAAACTCTAGTTCAAAAGTTTTAGCCAACCCACAACGTGGATGCATATTGTCCTCGTGTTCAGATGAAATTGTTTCTACGGGATACGACGGTCTGCTTGAACCTTGAGCTGCCGAAATGTTTCGTCATTTATATTGAATCTGGTTACTTGGATTTATTTTCTTTTAATTATTCAATTACGTGTAATTCGTGTTACCCAATCTCGCGATGATTTGAATTGTTTTCAGCTTTGTAATTTAGGTTTTTCTTATTAACATATTGATGTACTGGTTGATGAGTTGCAACGTTCCTTTAAGTTTTCTTAGTGCATCTGATGACACTTTCTGTGAATTTGATGCGAAATTTGATTTCACTTTCGAACGAGATAGTTCACTTGTTTGCTCTGTAATGTGCAAATATTTGTCAAAATACAGGTGTAATAAGGCTTCAATAAACTTGTCTCCACGTATCACATAACAACGATTTAAGATGCCTACATTCTTTCACTATTAACAGACAAGATCGGAGCAGTTGAAAGAAGAAGCAGAGTGGTGGTCTTGATAACTTTATCACATCTTAGTGGTCTGTTGCCAACATCGTCTCTTTTAATTCTCAAATAAAAATATTGACTGTATAACAGTTAAATGTCGACCTAAACACCTGTCTAAGTACAGATTCATTTATATCACAACTTGTTGTTGACACTCATTGTCCATAGTGACAGTTGATTTTAATTCTTGTGACTACAGCTTTCCTACAGTGCTAGGTCATGAAAATGTCGTTAACTTCCCATCCGACCGGATACTTTGCTTAATCTTGCATTTGTAAATGACTCCGCAATATATGAATCTCGTAACAGAGCCCCACTGTTTAACTCCGATCAGTGTATTGTACAGGTGTTACCCAAAACTTATGAGAATTTACACAGGAGATCCTTTTCACACTTGTTCAGGGAAATCGCACATGAATGTTACTCTCAGCAGCATGTTCAGAATCTTAGGAGGATGCTCAAAAACACAAAGTGGAACTTGTTTCATGAAGACTCTCTTGATGACACTATCTCAAACATTACATGTTATCTCAAATTTTGTCTTTACACCTGTTGTTCCAGGGGGACGCTTTTCATCATATTTGACCGTTTCTCCTCCCTTCAACTTTAGAAGCTTCTTAAAGACAAGGAAGATATATAAAATGAAGGATAACATTGGTGTGAAAAGAATTAACACCCTAATCAAAACTGAAATGCACATGTTGAATTTATTTTATAACCAGAAGTTTAAATCCCGTAAATTGCCTCTAATATATGGAAGCTATTCAAAGAGATTACTGGTGTTAAGCAGATGAATAGTATTATTTATTCATTTGATAAGAGTACACTAAAAAACCTTTGATACATTCTGACACAAATGCCAATTTTTCTAGTGTTACAAGTGTTAATGAAACCTGCTTCCCTGGTTTCAAAACAAATGACGTTCTAAAATGTCTCCAGTTGTTGAACCCTTGTTGTAGCCTACGTCCAGATGGTTTGCCTAGTGTTATTCCTAAAGGATTTGCAGATATCCTGTGTAATCCTCTCATAGACACATTTAATGAATCTTTTACGAGAAATGTCGCGACAGCCATGTGGAAGTAGATTAAAATTGTGCCTATACCTAAGTCGTCTACTGGAACATGTCTTAAATTTAGACCTATTGCTATCAACTCTGCTTTTCCAAAACATTGAGAATTTAAGGCGATCAGGCATAACCCAACCACTCCTCTTACAGTTTTTCAACTAGTCCATCTTACCTATTCTTCTTTACTGTTCACCCTTATTCTTTCGTGGATTGCTTAAAGAAGACTATGTCATACTTGATAGAACTATGAAGACTGTCAGTAGGATGAGTTGTAGCATAGTGTTGGGCGATATCCTCATAAATAGGCACTTGATTTCATGCCACAAATTCGCTAAAGGAATTTTCTTTTCAGACTGTGAGCACCCACTCTACCCTCAGCTCCAAACTTGTGCCTCCTCAGGTAAAACAAGAAGTCATTTTAAAAGACATTTTCACTTGCATCTGAGTATGAAATTTTCACGATACCATATTTGGCACGTAATTTATGCGCTGAAAATAGTGTCAGGCACGAACTAACTAACCTTGTCTGCGATAGTAAATTAACAATTTTCTCTATCCCTGATCTACTAAGCTTCATTATTATTCTTCTTCTTATATTCATAATCACCTCATTTTGTGGTTTATTTTTCTATAAGTCTGAAAATCATTCAAGCTGTGTGATCACTGGTAATTTAGTCTTATTCTTGACCATGCTATATCAGCAGAACATCAGATTCAGTATTCTATAACATGCTAAAATTGTCAAACTAAATCGACAGAACCGTTTGAAACAAACTCGCTGTTATTATTATTATATTTAATATTCTCAATTCGTGCTTCGAATATTTTTGACTTTACATTGTAAACGTGTACCAATTCCTCTGGTTAATTTTGTTTTAATTTTTTACATTTTTTTCCTTCACGTTCCCCTGTGAAACATTGGGTTTCAAGCTAGTGGCTTGAAGTTTCCGTATCAATGTTTATTTTACAGGATGGGGTTGCTAGACTCATGCCCAACCTTTCCTCTTCACCAATCTTATTACTGGCTTAGCGAGGTAAAGGAGTGCGTCGCCCGGGGATCGAACCCTGGACCATGTGCATGGTCGGCGAGCGTCCTAACCACACCCAACGCACAAATTCTAATTTCTTGATTGCTATTAAAATCACTGCAATGAGACATTTTAATGTCTTGAGCATCAGATAACAAAGATTATTATCCACTTGATCTGTGCGACTGTTCAAATGATTTGTTATAATCGTTTACAAATATTTCTGTATTACATACCACTGACTTATTCCAATGATGTGTACTGACCATTCTCGATTCTCGTTGGTTGACCTTTATCACAAATTCGTGAATTCTATTGAATTCTCCCAACTCACACTTTTTCACAACTCTCGACAAATAATTGATGCTTATGTTTTTCAGATAAACAGTAGATGCATCAAGCTTGTGGCTAAATCTTAAAAAGCAGACAATATGAGCAAATATAAACCAAAAAAAGTAGGAATGAAACAGAAATTACACCTGATTAAACATCCATAAAAATACTTCCTCAATTCAAAACAAACACAGAGAATTAAAATTAACAACGAGACAAACAAACCAAGATTATCTCACAAAATTGACAGAACAACGGAACACAAATACTGAATAAAAGCACACTGACTCCCAAAAGACTGAGAAAATTCCATTTTAAATCGTGAAATGACAAATGTATTTTTAAAACAACACTTAAAATTAGTCTCCGTATCCTCACCAAGTATCACCGTTTATTACGAATTCGAGTGCAGTGTTCAGAATAACATGTCAAAACAAATCAAATTTCACAAAATATGTAAACATAATATTCAGCAACTACACCAAGTGAGTACAAAAATTATTTCTCGTTACCTTGCTCATGCAGTCATCGTATCAATCACAGAAGTCAGGTAGACAATCTCAGCACACAATACACGACGAAGATATTCAATGATCAAACATCAATATCTCGTGTGTTGATATGAACTGAAAGGCAGAAGATTTGAGATTATCGCCTGTGCGAGATATTTGAGAGAATCGGCGAGTTCGATAATGATGAATTCAACAGATTTCAGTGTGTTATATACCTCGTAAATTCCGATGTTTGGTATTCAGTAATTGCATGCCTCTAGTTTACATGTGTGGCCACCGGATTGACAAAGCGAGATTATCTTCATTTCATGTTTTCATCCATATTTTCACTTTCTTTTCCTGTTGTCTAATTCGTGTGTTTCTTGCAAATATGTGCATTCTCCACCTTTCAGCCACAAGCACCGGTGAGTTCTCATTATTGGTTTTCCAGAGCCTATTCGGTGATTTATTGTAATTTGTTGCTGACTAAACTCTAGTGCAAAGGTTTTGGCCAACCCACAACGTGAATGGATATTGGCCGCGTGTTTAGATGAAATTGTTTCTACTAGATGCGGTGACCTGCTTCAACCTTGAGCTGACAAAATGTTCCGCCATTTATATTGCATCTGATTACTTGGATTTATTTTGTTTCATATATTCAATTATGTGTCTAAATCGTGTTACCTACTCTCGCGATTATTTAAATTGTTTTCAGCGTGATAATTTAATTGTTTCATATCAACTTATTGATGGACTCGGTGATGAGAGGCAAAGTACGTTTAAATTTATGGTAGTGCATCAGATGACAGTTCCTGTGTCTGTGAACATAAATTTCAGATCATTATCGAACAAGATAATTTATTGTTTGCTCTGCTATGTTCAAATATTTGTCAAAAAACAGGCATCATAACGCTTCAATAAACTTGTCTCCACGATTCACATAATATCGATTTAATCTGCCTAAAATGTTTCACTATTAAGAGACAAGATGATAGCTGTTGGGAGAAGAAGCGAGGTGATGGTCTTGGTAACTTTATCACGTAGTAGGGGTCTGTTGCCATCAACGTCTGTTTTCAATACTCAAATGATAATATTGACTTTAAAACTGTCACTTGTCGACCTAAACACCTGTCTAAGTACAAACTTATTTATACCACGAACATTTATGTCACAACTTGTTGGAGAACTTGGGAACTCTCTATGCATGCTTATGAATTCACTATTTTCGCTGACACTTCTTCGTAAAACTCATTGTCTATAGTGACAGATGATTTTACTTCTTGTGACTACAGTTTCATTACAGTGCTAGGTCATGAAAATGTTGTTAACTTCCCATCTGACTACATACTTTGCTTGATCTTGCATTTGTAAATGACTCAGCAATATATGAATCTCGTAACAGAGCCCCACTGTTTAAAACCGATCACTGTATTTTACGGGTTTTACCCAAAATTTATGAAAAGTTACACAAGACAACCTTTTCGCACCTTTCCAAGAAACGTGTACTTGGATGTTACTCTAAGGAGCATGTTCAGAATCTTAGGAGGATGCTCAAAGACACAAGGTTGGACTTGTTTAATGAAGACTCTTATGATGACACTATCTCAAACATTACACGTTATCTCAAATTTTGTCTTGACACCTGTTGTCCCAGGGAAACACTCTTCATCAGATTTGACCGTTTCTCCTCCCATCAACTTAAAAAGCTTCGCAGGCAAAAAAGAGTTATATAAAATGAAGGATAACATTGGTTTGAAAAGAATTACCAACCTAATCAAATTTGAAATGCACAGGCTGAATTCAGTTAATAACCAGAAGTTTAAATCCCGTAAATTGCCTCTATTATATGGAGGCTTTTCAAAGAAATTACTGGTGTTAAGCAGATGAATAGTATTATTTAATCATTTGATAACAGTACACTAAAAACAAGTCTTTCATATATTCTCACACAAATGCCAAGTTTTCTATTGTTACAAGTGTTAATGGAACCTGCTTCCCTGGTTTCAAAACAAATGACGTTCTAAAATGTCTCCAGTTGTTGAACCCTTCTTGTAGGCTTGGTCCAGATGGTTTGCCTAGTGTTATTCTTAAAAGGTATGCAGATATCCTGTGTAATCCTCTCATGGACATATTCTATGAATATTTTTCCAGAAATGTCGCCAGAGCCGTGTGGAAATACATTAAAACTTTACCTATACCTAAGTCATCTACTGGAACATGTCTTGAATTTAGACCTATTTCTGTTACCTCCCCTTTACTAAAAACTATGGTAAAGTTACTCTTAATTAATCTTCAACCTTCACTTGAAGCGTTTAAGGATCCCAAACAATTCGCCTATAAACACAGTAGAAATGCTTTAGATGCAGTCTTGTATCATAACAGTGTCTCCACTATAGACAAACGGGCTCAATTTGTTTTCTGCACTTTCCTAGATTACACATCTGCTTTCGACTCAGTACCTAGGGACATTTTCTTAAACAGGTTTGCTGAAACTGAGACTGACTGTTGGGTTGTCAAGTGGCTGCATTCTTATTTTTCAGGAAAAAAGCAGCACACTGTATGTCAGGGAAAGTTTTTCACTTCATTGCTTACTAAGGCTGGTGTCCCTCAAGGCGCTGTCCTTCCTCTTCTTCTGTTCTCTTTCTTCTTGCATGACTTGCCTCACTCTGATGACGAAATGAACTTTGTTAAGTATGCGGACGATGTTACTATGTCAATGTCTGTTAACTGCCAGTCAGACTGTACTCAGATGAACAGCTTTCTATCAGGAGTCAACAAATGGTCGTCGTCTAATGGTCTGAAACTAAATCCTTCCAAATTTCAGACTGTTAATTCCAGTTTTCGGTGTAAAAGAAAGTCAAATGAATTTGTCGATTCCATCTAGCCATTGCAAAATTGATGATAGTGAGGATATAAAAATCAAGTCTGAAGTTAAGTATCTTGGATTAATTCTTTCTTCTGACCTATCCTGGTCTTCCCATGTCTTAGCGATTTCTAAAAGTATATTTTGTCTGACATTTTACATTGAGAATTTAAGGCGATCAGGCATAACCCAACCACTCCTCTTACAGTTTTTCAACTAGTCCATCTTACCTATTCTTCTTTACTGTTCACCCTTATTCTTTCGTGGATTGCTTAAAGAAGACTATGTCATACTTGATAGAACTATGAAGACTGTCAGTAGGATGAGTTGTAGCATAGTGTTGGGCGATATCCTCATAAATAGGCACTTGATTTCATGCCACAAATTCGCTAAAGGAATTTTCTTTTCAGACTGTGAGCACCCACTCTACCCTCAGCTCCAAACTTGTGCCTCCTCAGGTAAAACAAGAAGTCATTTTAAAAGACATTTTCACTTGCATCTGAGTATGAAATTTTCACGATACCATATTTGGCACGTAATTTATGCGCTGAAAATAGTGTCAGGCACGAACTAACTAACCTTGTCTGCGATAGTAAATTAACAATTTTCTCTATCCCTGATCTACTAAGCTTCATTATTATTCTTCTTCTTATATTCATAATCACCTCATTTTGTGGTTTATTTTTCTATAAGTCTGAAAATCATTCAAGCTGTGTGATCACTGGTAATTTAGTCTTATCCTTGACCATGCTATATCAGCAGAACATCAGATTCAGTATTCTATAACATGCTAAAATTGTCAAACTAAATCGACAGAACCGTTTGAAACAAACTCGCTGTTATTATTAATATTATTATATTTAATACTGTGAATTCCTACTTCAAATATTTTTGACTTTATTTCGTAAACGTGGACAAATTCCTCTGGTTAATTTTTTTAAACTTTTTATTTGATTTATTTTTTCTTTCACATTCCCCAGTGGAACACAGGGTTTCAAGCTAGTGGCTTGAAGTTTCCGTAGCAATATTTATTTTACAGGATGGGGTTGCTAGACTCATGCCCAACCTTTCCTCTTCACCAATCTTATTACTGGCTTAGCGAGGTAAAGGAGTGCGTCGGCCGATGATCGAACTCCGGACCATGTGCATGGTTGGTGAGCGTACTAACCGCTATGCCACCGACGCACCAAACGCACAAATTCTAATTTCTTTAATGTTGTTAAAATCACTGCAATGAGATGTTTTTATTCCTTGGACATTAGGTAACAAAGATTTTATCCACTTGATCTGTGCGACTGTTCAAATGATTTGTCATAGTCGTTTACAAATATTTCTGTGTTACATACCACTGACTTATTCCAATGTTAATCGGGTGTGTACTGACCTTTCTCGATTCTTATTGGTTGACCTTTATCACAATTTCGTGAATTCTATTAAATTCTCCCAACTCACACTTTATTACAACTCTCGGTAAATGGTTGATGCTTATGTTTCCAGATTAATTTGCATCGTTGATTTCATCGTCTTCATGAAATGTGTTTGCTTTTGGTTTTGTTTCAGAAAATGTATCCGAATCACTGAATTCCACAACTCAAGGTTTGTCTCTGCTCTCCTTTTGTTTCTTTTAAAACTAGTATCAAGAATATACTTAGTACTGCTCACTTGACTTTCACATGTACTGAAGTCAACGGAATACCTTTCAGTAAAGACACTGTTTTACAAGTGTTTATATTGTCAGCTTTTAAGCCGCCTTCATTAGTGAGTTCATATTAACCTTGTTTGGGAAATATTGTAGATTTCACCTGTCCATACTCTAGTCCTTTATATTTTCTTCACTATCGAGATGATATTGAACACTGATTATCTCCTTCTTTATATTAGATAGATCCGTGTTCTTGTATATTGTGGGTGACGAAATAGGACACTTGAAATTATGCATAGATATCTGCTTTTATTTTCATTCAACCTCTGGTACTCAGAATCGATTTTGTTTCAAATGTTATTCTGCCTTGCTACAGTCTGTTCGATCATTATCTTCCCACATTCGAACTCCACCTCCATCAAGGTTTCTTAGAATCTGGGATATGCGTGGAGGACGAAATAGCGACAGGTGTCTACGCTAGTTCATTCTGCATATTCCATTTTTTCAACTTAGGTCTCTTCGACGTGAGTTTGAATATTTTGTTTTTCTATGAAATGAAACAGTAAGGTGACAGTAGATGATTAACAAATGATGTTTAGGTTAGACAGGAAGTTTAAGAAATCCCTGCATTTATACATGTGTCTTGCTTAAACTCTAGCGATAACACTTCACTGTTTATATCTTACCTAATAAATTGTCCTATTTTACAGCTCATTCTGCTTATCGTTTTGGCTGTTGCTGTATGTCTTGTGTTCGTTGGTCTGATATATATACTGTAGTCGAATCGCGCACCTCTCTTCAAACGGAGTTCACATCATTTGCAAATATATGACATTCAAGTATAGTAAGCTGAAATTTTGTTTTAATCTTTTGGCTTGCAGTGCTTATTTCATACTTCAGCAGTAATATCTTAACCAGAGTTAAGTAAATATAACCAGCCGGTATTATATCCTGAACAGATAGCTTGTAAATGTTACTCGTCTTTCATTCATTAGTTCACAGACCTCAGATCACTTCAAGCAAGAAAACATCCAATGCTTTCAAATCGGGATGATATAATAAGCTACTTGGCGTACATACATATATATATATATATACTTATATAGCAATGACTGTCACCCTATTCTTATCAGTAATATCGGTCGGTTTGCGGGGAGTTTGTTGGGTGTAAATCATTTGAAATGGCAATATCAAAAACAGGCAGATATGTGACTGAGACAACCAGTTGGCAGTTTCTGGTTCAGTAGTCACTCACAATTTAAGTCAGTCGAAGACAAATGTGATTTTCTTCATCTTCACTTGTATATTTGTTGAAAACTAATGAGAACATGTTTGTGTTTATTTGCAATATCGCTAAAGCCTTATATTCAGAAGTCACTGTGAATTCTTTCCAACTTTTTGGTTTGAGCTGCGTAAGAATACTGTCAAAGTACAGATTGCTAAACAAACTGGTAAAAAAAGAAGGAATCAAATTTACAATGACTTTCATAAGGTAGTTTTCAAAGTCCTTTGCCTTTAGGAAAACTTGCTTTTATATAACTTTGTTATTTCGAAACCCAGAAATGAACTCAGAATTATCATGTAAGGACATTTGAATCCACTGACAGGATCCTGAGTACGGTCTACCGTCAGTGTGACATTTGAACACCTGAACTGAATCCCAAATAAACATAATCAGTTTTTATGCAAACGGCACACTTATAGGAAGCAATTCAATCCTGCAAATACTACTTAATGACTGTGAAGTGAGATTCAAAGAACAAACCAAGAGATCGCAGCCAGTTAGGATTTCTGAATGCAGGCATTCAGCTAGCTACTGAACTATGCGAAGCCTACACTGGATGCATAATCCATAATTGGTTGTTTCTCATTTCCATACATATACAAATATTCAGTCTTATATTAGGATGCTAGATGGTCAGAGTATGGATAAGTAACATAACTGGATCGAGAGCTACAGGATCGCTGTTGATCGAATCAACCCTGAAAACATATAGCAGAAACGAGACACTCTCACTCTCACTATCACATTCGAATCCATTGAGAGAAAGAGAATCTCACGAAGAGATCTGAGACTCCACGTGTACAGCGATATAAAATATCAACAACAATCTGAAGTCAAACAATCATCCTGTCGTTGCTACCTTATCGGTGTCTGTTACTTGAAATAAAATAATCTCGTATGCAATTTAATTCTATTACAGTTATCATTTCAAACTCAGATATTGACGTGTATTCTCACTGACTATATTTTACATTTTCGATAATGCGCTCAATTGAACCACTTCGTCTACGTTTCATTTTCCATTTTCATCACAAAATCACTTTCCATAGATTCAATCTGAAGAAGCACAACTGGAATTGGAGAAGTTATAAATTAAGTATTGCATTGACATCAAGACAATAAATACATCAAAACATGAAAACTCACTGTTTCTATAAATCTTTCATTTTATTTATCCAGAGATATTGAATTGTCTTTAAGCATGAAATTAAATGAAACTGCACACTACCCAAGACGATATTTTAATTTTATTCTCTGTAGTACTGATTTTCCAGTGATATTTGTTGTCACCTTCATGACCGCCTGCATGTATTTCGTGCTATCAAAAATTTCTAGTTTGAATCATCTTACTTTTTGCTTCTGTTCGCTCTTATATTTTTTGTTTTATTCAATAATAAATGTCTTCGAATCGAATTATTTATAATCGCGTGTTTCTACGAACACCACAGCCCATCACGTTGAGTCATCCTCGAAATTTTTTAAATTTTTGATTACAGCTTGATTCGACACTGTATTTTTGGTACAAGTAGAGAATTTTCAGCATGGATGTCGGAAGCCCAAATTTTGCAGGCCGACCTTTGATATCAGGTGTGCGTCGGCAGCGGATCGAACCTCGCACCATGTGCATGGCCGGCGAGAGTTCTAACCACTAAGCCACCGACGCAAAACCGAGGATACGTCGTCACTGCGGTTGGTAGCGAGCATGTAAGCTTACACAAACAGATCGTATGACTTTCTCCGAAGTTGTTAGTGCTAACTGTAGGTCTCTGCTCAAAAAATTGCATTATCTCTAATCTCTGATGCACCTCTAATATGTATCAAAATGCTGGTGCTTTAGCTAAACAAAAAACTTGGCTCTACTAGCTACTTGACGATAAATGGATATACATTCTGCCATTAGGACGCACATAGTTCAAGGAAACAGCATGGCAGATGGGAAGTCACTTTTACGGATACAAAGTGGACGGCATCTAATTGTGTTTGTTTCAACTTTTCTAGTGAACATATAGACTGTATCACTGTCAGTGTCGTCCAAAGCTCTTAAGTTAATGTTTATATGACTACAGACTACGGTTCCTCTGATATATATCTATCTTCGCAGATGAATTTACTGAATTGGCTTCGAAAATTCCTGGTCCATATTCTGACGCGGCTTTATTTCTTGCAATCACAGCTTTCTCATATCACTTGGTCATGAGAGCCTGGTCGAATTCAATATTCATATGGACGAAACCCTAGACTTGGTTTCATAGACAACCATGACATATACGAGGTGCGAAAGAGAGCTCCACTGCTGAATTCTGATCACTGTATTATTCTCAATTTACTAAAATTGTATATGGAAAGTTGTGCGGATGGTCTTTTGTTTACCTGACAAAGAAATCTAAGAATGATCTATACACGTAACAATATTCTAGCACTAAGATATTTGTTGCATGATACTGACCGAGACCTATTCGTTCACGAAATCTCCGAGGTTGTTGTCTCCCTTTCTGTTGGAACATTTGCCATCCCACCGAAATATCGTTTATGAGAATTGATAGGATCTCTTCTCAACAACTAAAAAGCCTAGAAGAGAATAACAGGACCTGAATAAATCGAATGAATCTGCTGGCGTATGAAATACAAAAGCTGAATGGGGTATATAATGAAGGATGTTAATCATGTTACAATGCTTGTAACATCTAAAATCTTTTATATGAACATACAGGCTGGGAAACCACGACTGACGCTTATTCTGATGAAAATAACTGAAATAGATCTTTGTGATGCAGAAAATAATACGATTGAATATGATGTTTCTTATCACATAAATTATCATTCCTTTTATTTTATTCAAAGGGATGTATCTATATGCCTCAAATCTTTAAATCCATCACACTGTCCAGGTCCCGATGGTGTACCGAGCATTTCGCTGCAAAGTTGTGCTGATATTTTGCGTTATTCTCTCGCGCAAATCTTTAATGTTTCCTTTCACAGGGATACATTACCTGTTGCCTAGAAAGAAATAAAGGTGGTCTCTGTATCAAAATCATCTAAATCAGGTCTAATGTTTGGGGCAAACGCTTGCACATCTCCATCTTTAAAAAAACTATGGAAAAACTTCACTTGGATGTTCCTAAACCTTATCTGAAATCTTTTAGAGACCAGGAGGATTCGGCATACAAATGCAATGGACGCACATCAGATGCTCTAATTGTACTCTATCAGGATATTGATTCACGTTTCTAGGAAGGCTCAAAGTTTGTTCGATTCTCCTTCTCAGACTACACTGCTGCTTTTGACTGTGTTGTCAGAGCACCTTTATTCAGTAAGCTGTATGCAGCAAACACTGATTCCCAGGTCATTAGCTGGCTGTCAGCATAGTTTCCGCGAAGAAAATAACATTGTGTAATGAATGGAAAGCCTTTCACTACGTTGCTAACGGAAACGAGCGAGCCTCAGTGGTGCAGCACTCTCTCCATTGCTGTTTTCTTCCAATTTGCATTATCCTTCGTACTCTTTCAAACCTGTTTTCATTAAATATGCTGACGATCTAACCATCGCAGCCGCAGGAATTTCTTCACCGGGTTGTTCCTATATGAACATATTCTTATCTGAAGTTAACAAGTAGTCTTACACACATGGTTTTCCACCGAATCCATCTAAATGTCATTTGCTGATTTCAGTTTCACATACGAAAAGCAGTTGTGTCGACTGAGTGATTTAGTCTGATGATTCCTGTAATATCGACGTCACTGTGATAGGGAGTAAATGGAATATCTCTCATCTCCGCGTCAATTTCTCCTCAAACCTCTGTTGGTCGTCTCATATCCTGTTGATTTCAAAGAACACACTTCGTCTGACTTATTACATAAAGGAGTTGACACTTTCTGTAATAACTCAGCCTCTTCTCCTACAATTTGTTAACTCAAGTATTCTGCCCATTCTCCTCCAGTGCTCACAATGATTCTTCCACGGTCTTCTCAAAAGAGATTGCATCACATTACGTAGAACACTGAAGGCTGTGAGTAGGCTTATCAGTGTCCTTTTGACCAGTCAACTTACAGGCACCATTGTCAATAGGCACCTGAATTCTTGCAAGCAGTTTCCTAACGTTATTTCGTCTGATGTTGAACATCCTCATTGTTCTCAGCTGTCTCCTTGTAAATCCTCAGACGAGACCAGAAGAAACTTCAGACAAATTAATATTAGTACACATTCATATACAAATTCCACCAAACAGTAAAAATGTCAGGTTTTGTGTGAAGAGTCAGATGTCGAGAAATAAATCATAAGCTTTTGAAATTAGTTACTGAACTTGGAAGTATGAGCAAAGATCATTTTTGCATGTGTCACCTCTGATACTATCACTTTTTAATAATTCATTATATTACCATCAACTCTTAGATTTTTGTGGTTTCATCATTAGTATCTTTCCGATTTTGTGTATCTACATATCTATCAAAGGAGCTGAATTGCTGCAACATGTATAAAATGAGGGTTAATCCCAACCTGTAAAAACAATTCTGTTTGGAATTAAGTGACTATTACTATTCATGTCATTAGTCTTAATTACTACGGCTTTCCAGTATTTTTCTCTTTGCTAATAATCCGACAACGATAATTGAATTCCTAGTCCATCAGTAAGGAAAACCTTATTTTTCTCACCTAGTCCTGAAAGAGTCTTCCATGTCGATGAACATGGAAACTGTGTAGAAAACAAAATTTCACCTATCAGTATATTGATTCAGGTTGCTGTCAGACATTAACTAGGTCCTTCATTGGTGAAGTCTACAAATTCAAGGGATGTAGTCAACAATTCCCCTGTATGCTCTCAGATGTATGAGAAGGGTGTGTTTACTGATTAGAAAATGGCACTCAGTTAAACAAAGTCCAGATGATGGATCATTTGCTATGCAATTTGTGAACTGCTATAGCTGAGTCATGTGGAAAATAGTGAAATACATGAAAAATCATTTGGAAAGGTTTTCAGAAAATCTAATGAAAAACAATAATGGAAGGATTAGTATCATTCAGAATGATGTAAATCAAATCAAATGTTACTCAGAAAATTATCAAAATTACTCCGAAATAAATCTTCATTTCTTCGATAAGTTGGAACTAATCAGTACATGTATAAGCCAACCCATGGGAGAATGAAGGACAGGAAAAAGAAGCTATACATAGAAACAAAAATAAGCTAATAATAAAAAAGAAATATTGAACCTGAAAGTCTGTGACAACAGCCAAATATACAATGTGCCCTGTTCACGTTTACTAACATCCACAGGGTACAGTGTCCATTCACCTCACTAATTCGAACGTGAACTGCTCTGTATTTGACGCAAATGTGCCTGATGTATCATCTGTTCTGTCTGAATACTTTTCACCTTAATTCAGTCATTTTTATATGATAACTTGATTCCATATAGTCTTTTCCTACAACTTCGAGATTTTCAGCATGCGATGTTGGTAACTCAAGGAGTGCAAAATAGTATCACAGCCTTGTTGGACGTGCACCGGTTAGAATAAAATTTAGGAAAACCTAGATTTTTTCGAAACTGTCCCTATGTGCACCTCTGATTTTCTTGTCGGTTTGATATTTTTATGTCGATGGATTCTGAGTTTGCCTTTAAATAATACTCGGATAACTTACAAACATTCGCTATTCACATGTTGTCAGCACTAATTTCCATCATTAAAGACCGACTGTTATCATTTTGTGAACACTATTGTCGACAAGTTTTCTTGGAATTATTTTATATTAGCAAGCTTAAAACGATATTATTAAGAAAAGGCATATGGGTTTGACTAACAATCAGTAAATTCCAGTTCAGTGGTGATTTGGCAGATTGATAATGAATAAAGATTCCTGCGATATTACTCGTTTTTATGTGTACATAAAACAGTCACTGACGAAACACTTAGGATATATTTTGGTGAATAAAACGTTATTTCTTTCCTTAACTAATGTCTAACCATGTCACAAATGTTTTGCTTGCGTTCAACTTAATACTGCTTAGTAGTAGAATGAGACATTAGTTTAAAATTTGTTCAGAAATTCATAACTTTGTAAGTATAAATGTTAATTTCCACAGGGAACTATCTTATTTGGTATTTTGATATTCTGTTTCAGGCATAGAAATTTCCATCTTTTTTGATTAAACCGAATTTAGTGTACCTTTTCAATTTTACATTCCATTATCCCTTCAGGTGTGTGACAACCCCATATATCTTACTCTTCACATTATACAGTTTCCGTCATGCAATAGTTCAAAATCGATTTTGAGTTTATTTTGTGGGTGAGCTTAGACAGTGCTTCTACAAGGATTAGCTAGCACAGAACACGATTTGTGGTTTGTAATTACTTAAATAATGCTGTACTTCAGAAAAATTCTGTGTTACGGATTTTACTTTGTAACTAAAGCATTAAATTTATATAATCAAAACATCATTTCCAGTTATCATGAACTTGTGCTGTGAAATAATCTACAGTAGCACTACGAGAATAAACACCTAAAGCGAGTTATATTTCTTAAAAGAAACTAATCTGGTTGATTTGAGTGTCCTCCTTGTCATTTTTTGAAAAATGTCTTCGTCTATAGTGATGAGACGGTATACCTTGTCTTCGGCAAAAGGTTTTTATAAGGATAAATCGAAAATGTGCTGATGCATTTCCATATATAATTATTTTCTTCCTTTACATTTTAGACTGAGGAGCACCTACCTGTATAACCATACAATAATGACACTGTATTCTAGGGAGAAATTTTGAAGCATGGCCAATGTCGATATTGTGTCTTTTATTTCTTCTGCTTATGAATGGAATACTTGTTCATTGCCTAGTTTGTCCTGATTTATGAAAAGTACTCAAGGTCACAGTTTGGTTAAAATCCAACAAAACCACGGAACTTCTGGGCGTTAACATGAGATACTGCTACAACAATGATGACTATATTAATAGCAGTAATAATAGTAGTCATAGAAGGACTAGGAGTTATAGCGATAACAATTCTAAGAATTAATTCAAAACACTTGATAAAATCTGAAGAAAAGCGTAGTGGACTTGACCTTTGCTAGCTGTTATTTCAAAGTGAATTCATACGCCCATTTCAAAAAGGTCATGATTACTTTTTCGAATAGGCCGTATTACAATTTATTAAATATTCTCATAGTAAAATTTAGAACAACACATTTAAGTGAACAATTATTATTATTATATCCTTTAGTTCCTAGAGGAACATAGGGCTTCAGCTGCGCGTCTCCATTACTTTCGGTTTTCTGCCAAAATTTTCATCCCGCCCCATGTCTGCCCGCATGCCGTCATCTCCTCTTCACATGAACTCCTCCAAGTCACCCTAACACTGACGACCAACTCACCGCCTCCCTTTCGGGTTCCACTACAGCAATGGCTTGTCTAGTGATCTCAATTGACGGTTTCCTCAGTGTATGGCCAGCCAATCCACCTCTATTTCTTCCTGCCTATTTGTTTCACAATCGGTTCCTGGTTGGTTCGCTCATTGCCAGAGATCCCTGTTTCTGATCTTTTCTGGCTGGCCATCTGATCTTGAGTAGTATTGAACGAAGACAACTGTTAATGAAGTTTTGTAGTTTGTTTGAGATGCTCTTTATGACGCGCATTGCAAGTCTCTGATCCGTACAGTGAGTAGCACTGACTTCACATTGGAGTTGAAAATCCGGATCTTATTTTTGATGCTGAGTGCTGAGTGTTGACCTCCACACAGACTTGGGAGTAATGAAAGCTTGTCTTGCTTTTCCGATTCTGGCTTTGATATCCTCGTCAGTTCCGTCTGCCTGTAGTTGAAACGGTGCTTCCTAGGATGGTGAGTAGGTTAAGGAGGTTGTTTCTTTTAGGTTCCTCCCTTTTATGCTGGCTGATTGTTGTCTGTTGTTGTTGTTGCTGTCGGTGTTGGCCAGGAATCTTCATCACCTCTGTATTCTCAATGTTCACCTGAAGTCTTATCTTCTCTCGATGCTTCTTCTGCCAACTTGTTGCTTTTCACTTGCATATTTTCCATTTTGTGAGAAATCAGACTTATATCATCGGCGAAGTCCAGATCTTCCAAGTTTTTTGTGTGCGTCCATTTCCTCATTACCAGTTGTCTATCGCATGATCCAATCTTCTGAAATCAGGGAGATCATTGGTGATAGTAGACAGCGTTGGCTCACTCCCGTCCTCATTTTGAACAATATTGTTTTCAATTAGACCTCATCAGGCTTAAGTGTAATGTACATAAGTTTACAAATAAAAATTCAAATATAAAACAATCATACACTAAGATATGCACCAGACTAATTAATTAGAACAAAAATTTACAGGAAATATTGACAGAATATTCGGAAATCCGATTCTTCTGCACGATTAGTCATAGGGAATATCCGAACTTGTATTACTCTTATTATTAAATCAGGTGTCTCATTTAGAGACTGCTGATCATGAGCTTACAGGCAGCAGTAAAAATAATTGACATTGAATAGTAACTAATCGAAGTAGACATTGCGGAATGGTCATGCTACGTCGTGAATTGGCAGAAGTTAGAATTCATTGGCAGTCGGATCGGGTCACAGTGGCTCGATTGTCTTGTTACCAGAAGGTCCTGGGTTCGAACCCCCGGTGAGTGTGTACTGAGAAGAGTCCCAAACTAGGACGAAACAGCTGTCCAGTACTCCCATGTTTTCCAGTGGTTCTCAAACTGATGTCAGTTTATGAAGAAATCCTCTATTCAATCAGGTGAATACTACCTTGCATTTTCACCTGAAATACAAATCTGAGGGCATACAGACACTAAGATATCAATCAGACTAATTAATTAGAACAAACATTTAAAGGAAATATTGAAATCCGATTCTTCTGAATTATTAGATATCCTAATCAATGGAATCTCAAAGGGTGTTCACCTCTAAGGTAGATGTGACGAAGAATTCACAGGATGTGCACCTGCTAATTCAATTATCGTCATGCTTACTGTGATATCGTTGTGAGGTGTCAGCATTCTGAAATAAAGTACTCAGGAAAACTGCAAGGATCGTTAATCACAGTGTCTAAAGATAAAAAATCAAATGGCAGTTGCTGTTGACCATTTACGGACCCGGGTTCGTTGTCTGAAACAGTAGCCATATATGTTAACTATACTAAATATAATTAACCGTTACGAGCTTACATCGGGCAGTCATTAGGCACAATGGGGGTATATAACAAATCTGATAAAGCTTAACTAAGGCTAATGATTTTGACGATCTTGTAGTTCTTTAGCAAAGTTTATTCTATAACCACATAATTCTACCTCAACTCAGGGTGCCACATTACACACCGATATCTGACATGTATCTGTGGTTATTAAGTTATGCTCATCAATAATTTCTGCATTTTTTTCTCATATGCATTTGCATTTTTCCATCACTGCATGCATAAACCAAGTCGAATCAATCTCATCCAAAAGTATGAGGTAAAACCAATATGTGAAAATAATTAATGCACTTACTTTCATGTGATGATCACTGTTGCTAGTGTATCTTTCTTATGTCACAAAAATGTATCAAGTGGAGTGGCAGTGAGAATTGGATGGAACATGTTAAACACTCCCCTGCTGGGTGATATAAACTGAAATGTGATTATGGCTAAACGGGAATTCATACAAATTTAGTATTTACGATATTTATTTGCCATAGATGAGATGAAATATTTACATGCATTTTGGTGTTATTTTCAGTTATACGAATAAATCTGTTTTCAGTGATCATAACAGGTTTGAATGATGATTTATACGGTTGTGTATATGCCACAGTTATATGTTTGAAAATAGATTCCATGATAAAGAGAAATCTCGACATGAACATGCTGGCCGTTTAATTGCTTTCCATGTTGTAGCGCTATACATACATATTTGACCGAACGATTTGTATACAATTTGTATAAGGAAATTGAGTTTCGAAGTGATGTGAAAAATACTAGTGAGACGAAAGTGTAAACCATAAGAACTGTATCTTATGATAACACACAGTTAGTGTAAAAGTTGATTAAGAGGAGGGAATAAGAAGGGTGGAGATATTTCGGTCTGGGAATTATTATTTTCTGTCAAAAACGTCTCATATTTTTACGACATTTAAATATTGAGATGCATCAGTCTTCTCAGAATTTGTTCTCTCTGCTTAATATAGTACTGGCCGGTTACTGAATTAGTTAGAAAGAATCAGACAAATGTGATCAGATGGCGTAATGCAATATGGGGTGTATATGTTTACAAATGCATGAAACAGACTGGTATTTCAGTTCGGAGGAACTGGATCAAGACGTCATATAGATTTGTGAAATACGACTTAGGTCGCATGAACTCATTTTCGGGTATCCCTTAATCACAGTAAATATGAATACAATGATTTTCGGATTGATTGTAATTGTGTATCATTCAATATTTACATATATATTTTTGCATTATAATATTTAAAGACATGATGAGACAAGACAAGAAAGACAAATCTGTTATCATTTAGCCTAGTATGTATGAATGTGTGTTTATGTAGAGGCATATGTAATAATACAAAAATTCGAAATGAGATTTCAGTGTTGTTGTTGTTGTTTCCTTATGAGTCCCCAGTCAGTTATATCTGTAGGAATGGGCGAAACACAGATGCAGTACCTACACATCTCCGATATGTCTCGTTTTGTATTTCAGTTGTTTATATTCACTGAACATGGAAAATGTGAAATTAACTGTTTTACCAGCTTTAAACTAGGTAGTTCATAGATGTGAAAATTTTATTAACCTCAAAAGCTGACGAGACGGAGTTTCAAACAATAATTCACTGCATATTTCCTGATTAAAGATTGAGTGTGTGTCGCGCCATTAGGATTTCGTGCAACTGCTATTCCTCAAAATGCATGCAGTTTTATCGGTTGCTTATTTTTTGAAATAGATCTCTTGTTTTTTGGTCACTTTTCTTATCTAATATCTGTCTGCATTTATTTTGTTTAGACAACTTGTATGTTTCGCTGTCCTGCTCAGATTATTTTGGAACCAAAAATATTAACTTAATTATATGCTATGGAGAAATATATATGTGTATATATGCCTGCATTTCTGAGGCTTTTCTAAACTTTTTATGCATTAGATCAAACATAATTAAATGATGAGCTTTCATTCAATATAAAATATTCAATATCATTTTCACATAACTTTGTGATCAACATTTGAAAAACGGTAAAAAATCAATAATACTATCGGTAACTTTTAGTTAATAATCTGATCAAATGAAAATAATAAACGGAATATTCCGATTTTCTCAAATCTGAGCGTGGATGAACACGGGAATCGCTTAGATGTGGAGTAACTAATGATGTTCATATTCAGATCACTTAAAAACATTGAGTACTGTTAAATCAAATAAGAGTGACATTCAAACTAAGAGGTCATGCATTCAACTATATAACTTGAATGATATATGAATGAGATCTGAGTATACTCTAAGCATGGTGGCCAAAATAGGCGACGTAACATATTTTAAGTCATGCTTCAATGGACGTTTGTCGAAGACGAAACAAATCACTTCATGCGTGAAAATTTTCTTGCAATCAACCAGTTGCTTATTTCACAAAATGGAAGACTTTTACTGTATTGCTGTAGTTCCATATTCAGTTGATTTTACTTAAGAAATGATAAAATGACTAGTAATATTGTTTAACATTATAATTTCGGATCTATATAAATTATTTCGGATTTCAAACACGATATGTGGGGAATAGATTACGGATGAAGTTTAAATGTCTCTATAATAATTGCGTACATTGAGTAGTATATTTTTAGAAGTACAACTCCACTGAACGGTTACTTGGAGTCCTGGAACCACAGAAGTATCGATTTCGTGATTTTGTGAAGTTATTCTCCAGGCTTAGACAATTTAGATGCATCAGATAAGTGTAAAACCCACTCTTGCACTTGAAATATGTGTCCGGAGAATCTAATATGAAGGTCTTAAAGTGTCCGGCACTACATACATACTGAGATACACTTGTGTGAAAATACTTTGAAACAACTTCAAGTATATGCGTACTTTAAAGATAAAGCATTCTCATGAACATTCTCACGATTGCAGTTCATGATTTCTACACGATCAGCAGTTATAAGATCTGAAATATCAAGTGTTTAGAGTAGTCATGCTTTGATTTATCTTTCACTTTTATTGTATCCGGAGAAACAATATAGCTTTTTGCCGTGCAAACTTTGTCATTTCAAATTACTTTTAGGAGGATGCATTGAAATTGCAATATTAACACGTCTGACTCAGATCAGTTTACATTTGTTGTCCATCGGCTACCGTGAGTCTGATAAATTTCCAAACATCCCCTGTCACCGAAGGTTTCAAAACGTGGAAGCGAAGCACCCGAAGTAGTCTACACAAAAGAAATAAGTTTCGGTCCTTAATAACAACGTAGATAACTTTCGAGTCTGGAAATTATTAAATAAGGGATATTGTGCCGAATACGTGGAGGCCGTTAAACTTGACTGCAAATGCTAATATAGTAAACACATCTGGCGATAAATTATCATAACTTCTATGCTTGCAGCGACTTACGTCTATCAAATGATCCACTTGAATATGAAAGTGAACCAGTTAGTTACATATGAATCTCATTTTCTGATTATTTGGCAGGAATTAAGACGGTTTATCAGTAGATGAAGATAATATCTATATGGACGAAAAGTTTTGTCTCTGAATCGTCTTTTATTTTCTTTATGATTTAATTAGTACATTTGATGTAATAAAAGTCTGTGTTTCTGGGTTTATTAATCCAATTTATCCACTTGTTCTCGAAGCATCATTGATACCTCACCGATAACTTGTTCCCGGTAGTCCTATTCAAAGTTCTCTGTTTCTACTCAATTTTACTAGATATTTCTGCCAATTACAGTGCTGAAAGTAGGTAGGAATAATTGAAGCGCATACGACTGGGTCGGTGATTTAAATCTCATTAGTTTCTAAGCAATCTGCTTTGATTTGGTTGGAAAATTTTAAGTGCCAAAGAGATTAAATGCGGCATAGTTTTTTTTTGATTTACAGCTTGATTTCACACTGTATTTTTGGTACAAGTATAGAATTTTCAGCATGGATATCGGTAGCCCAAATTTCGCAGGCCGACCATAGATATCAGGTGTGCGCCGGCGTGGGCTCGAACCCCGGACCATGTGCATGGTCGGCGAGAGTCCTAACCACTGTGCCACCGACGCACAGCAACCTCTAACTGCAACGTCGACATAAAATCACAAATAGGAACACTAGTCAAAACAATTCACACGAAAACTACTTTTACATGTAAAAGCACAAACGCAAACACACGAACGATAACTCCAAATGACTTATAATTACACAAACAACTGGTAAAACAATCAAAACATAGCCAATCTAAGATACACAGTACAACAAACAACCAAACACACAAGACACACAGAAAGACATAAACTACGTTATCGCACTTATTTTTTGGCTTATTGACAGCATACTATATAACAACAGTTGGTGCAAGAAATGTGAGTGTTATCTATGAAACCTGATTAAAATCCTATTTACAATATTTAAAAAATATTTTAGATATCAAATGCCAATTACCCCAGTCCACACGTAAACAGACATGTGTATGGTTCATTGAATCGATTTTCATTTCCACCGCATCCACTGTATTGGAACGGCAAACACTTTTCAATACTTCCATTGTGATATACATTTGTTCGTATAAGTCTTCACAATTGCCATAATCTTCATGAGAAAAGCTAAATGATGAAATCAAAACAGTCAAAGTTATATAAATCAACCAACAGAACTTGTAACTAATAATAATATCAATGGGTCACACATATCTCCGGAGATATGGAGAGTGGTAACAAACAATATAGGGAAACGAGGGAGAAATATATCAATAAAATAAATCCTGGATCTGTGTGACTAATTAATTTAATTATGAACAGTAAATTCTCCTTGAAATGTCAACCAATTATTAATGCTGCAACAATGTCTGATATTCGAAATAAAGTTATCTTGTGTGGAATTCCGTGTGTAAGTTTACCAATCGTATATGATGCTCACTTGCCACTTAATATTGCATATTTCACTGAAGCAAAATACATCATTACTTGCCAGTGTGATATAATGGAAACTTTCGCAGAAGCGGAATGAGCAGTAGTGTTATAAACATATCATTGGATATTTAAACGGACGCGATTTATTTATTCACTATTGATAAATATTTCTAGTGCTCATAAACATAATTTTAACAGAGTTGCTGAAATTTAATAGAATGATGAAGACATGCCTAAATACAAAGTAGAGTTCTGACAGTACTGTCACGTGTACATTGAAACGCATGACAAACTAAGCATAAATCATGCATTTTATAGATGAGTGTATAAAATGCAGCTGATTAATGCTTAAAACCCACCACGAATTAGGAGTAATGCTATTTGATTTGGAATTTCACGCCTTTCCCATATTCTAATAACTATTAAAATCTCCTCAGAACTTGTGGTCTGTTGAAATTGGCTTTTTTCTATGCCAAAGGTAGGCTGATGATAATTTTGTCATTTGTGATGATAAATGTGACGTAAAGAATGTCTCACGTTTTTGTTTTTGTGAGTTGACACCCAACTATCGAATTTACTTTAGAAGTAGATACCGGAAGGTTCTACTAACAAATAAGGTTGACTGGACATTGAACGAATCCGTATTTAGAAAGAACACTTGGGAGGTTCACATGACAGACTTTTACATTTAGGCGCCCATTAACCGTAAAAAAGCACGAGGAAATAATGACAGAATAGTCACAATTCAGATGGAAAATCGTGATTTAGGTACGCAGAGTAAGCTTCACCAATACCTCCTTCTGCTCCAAGTCCGATCCGATGGTAAACTGATACCGGAATTGTGTTAATAGAACTATTTTTCGCATTTCTGTTATTCAATGTACTGTAAGTATTTTCTCAGCTAACTTTTTATTCACTCTCTTCAGCTGTACAATCGCAACTACATTTAACAACACATTTATATGACCATTCAGATACTAGCGAATTTTTCCAAGAAATGTAATACATAATGTCAGGCGTAATCTAGAAGTAGATGACCAATCAGAGATCAGAAGAAGAGGACAGAAGTGGAGAATTTATTTATTCTAGTATAGCTTGACTCCACACATTATTTTTGATACAAATATTGAATTTTTCAGCAAGTGATATCGGTAGCTCAAACTTAGCAGGCTAACCATTGATATCAGGTAGGAGTCAGCCGAGGATCGTACACAGAAACATATGTATGGTAGGCGAGTATCCTAACCGCTGTGCCAACGACTTAATAAATATGAAAAATGACTAATCATGACAGCAACTAGCTGAAAGATGGTGAAGTGTTCATATAAAGTCTGTATGAAAATGCGATGTTATTGGTTAAAAATAATAGACATTATGAAATAATAATTACGATAAGAAAAGCAATTGCACACTTAAACAATAAAATGAAGCAGAATTATGGTGTATAGGTCACTCTAGGAAGGGTAGTGTGAGTGGATATATTTAGTGCTACTGAACACTGGAGTCCAGTTTCAGATCACGAATAGCCAATCATTCAGGTGTGTTTAGGTGATGAAACTCTGCGTTCAAACCCCTTACCGCATTTGTTTTCGCTTCGTTACTCCATGAGGGTTAAGCTTTTGCAGCCTAGTCATATTCTGTTCCTTCTACGATGTTCATTTTTTTCAGCTCTTGATTTCTAGAGACGTTCATCAGGTGTATATAGCATTACATTCCGAGCTTTTTATTTTATGAATATGATTGTGAATTTTATGGAATTCAGTCTTCAAGTATTGTTTTGTAGGGATTTGGTTGATTGGTTACAGGATTTCCTCATGAGCTGACATTAGTTAGAGAACCATTGGGAACAGCTGTCCAGTACTCCCAGGTTTTCCTGTGGAATTCAGTATTTTGCATGCGTATTATTACAGAAAGCTTCTCAGTTATTGCATCGAACTATAATCCAGGGTTAACAAAAAAAGATGGCTGCACTTCGGATTATTCAAATGCCCTCTAAAAGGTACCTCCAAAATCAATAAACTTCAACCTTTGATTGCTACAGACTACTTGACCTACTGGAATATGAATGTTTATTCTTTTGTTTCGTGTGACTGATCAATTATTCACAGATTTTACTTTTGATCATTGTTAACCATGGGAGTTGTAAAGCAACTGAAGAAAAGGTATGAAAGTATGTCGTATCATATTATTAGCATTATTATTGCCATATTTAAATTGGTTTAGTCTGATGTTTACTAGTTTTGCAGTGAAAGATTGACAACACGTGGAAATCAATATGTACAATAAAAATATGATCCAATTCAATGAATAACGATCTAGCTTTGATCAGATCGTTTGACTGAAATCGGACGCCCAGCGGGCATACATAAAATTAATACTTGCACGAATCCCAGTGAAACTGTATTCGATAATTCCAACATTTCTTTCAGTGAACCGATCCAAACTTCAGGAAATTTATTCAGTGCTGAAATAACAAAAGTGTATCTGTGAAATGACACATCTGGTCTTCAAAATCCTTGACCAGCCATATGAGTCATGAATGGACATCAGAACTAAATAAGTCCACACATTTATTCCCCATTGTGAACTCGTCTCACCAAAGGCATAATCCAAAATCCTATCTGAAGAGCACCAAAGAGCATGTAACGCTCTCGAAAATATAACAATGTCGTCATACCGTGAACTGTTAAAGGCTCAGAGGTGATGTTGATGGACAAACATGACTGTGATGCAAATATTAAAACAATGTTGAATGACCCATTGAGGATTAAAGTTGACTATATTTAGAAAGATAATATAGATGGAGCTGAAAATTGCATCATAAACGTACTGAGAGATCCTATGAAGAAGAAACTGGGAGACAACAATACTTGCAATATCTTGGAGCCCCAAGGTAGCGTTTTCCGTTACATGTGTAATTTGCCGAAAACATACAAAGAACATTTCCCTCTGAGACCTATCCTCACTGTGATCAACTTGCCTCCGTACAAAGTTGCTCGTTGTCTTTCAGAAAACTTAGAACCCAATCGTCAACAGCTGGTTGTGTGAACCATGAAAAATTCATTTCATCTCGCCAAAAGCCCGAACGATCTGATTCTTTCAAATAACCTCCTTGTTCAGTAGTATTCTAATCGATGAAACCGCCTGTATCATTTGTCAATGTTCTGAATTCCTTCTACTCTTTTTGTGGGAGTTCAAATGCCTTCTGCTTATTCACACCAAATAGATGGTGTAGTGAAAAGAAATCTACTTAGCCCTGTTCTAGCAGACACTTTCATGTCCCACTTTGAAAGAACATTAGTGAAGCCTGCAATTAAAGGAACGCCTAACTGTTGATATACATATAACACATTTGTAGTATACAACAACGAAATTTATCCTTCATACCTACTCGGATAATTTGGCGAAGCAGACACAAATATTGAATTTTCTATGGAAGTTGAAGGTGATTGGCACATCTCCAATTTTTTGAGCATATATCAAAAAGCTTCCGCTGCAAAGGAAGAAACGCTTTCAGTAGTGCCATTGCTAGAAATCTAACCAATCACCATCTCACGAAATCCTTTAAAATCACCAACAGACAAACTAGATAAATTTCCAAGTGTGAGTGAACAATTACTACCGAACGCCTAAAGCCTGACTTATAAGTTCAGAAAGAAGCAGATATCAGTCTTTCCCTACTCAGTTAACTGGATGTTTTTACTCAAGCACTTCATCACATAATTCTTGGCTCTAACCTCTCCCCACCTTGGTATGGTGCAACTTTACTTGTTTCTTATTCCTACGATTTTAGTTGGATTCTCTACATTATTACTCAATTTACTGTTTACTCATCATCCTACTTCCCCCTTCCCCCTATTACGTAACTCCTTCAACATTGTATGCGAATATTTATTTTTGTTTGAACTTGAATTCTGGATAAAACTATGTAAGTGTAATTTTCTGAGTACTGTTTATTACCTCTGGAGCCACCTGTGAACTGACATCATGTAACATTTGCAAATGTGCTAAGTTTGTTCTGTATATAAACTTGATAATTTCTTTAGACTGTACCCAGCTGATGAGAACTCAACGCAACCGACGATGATACCATCTTATTCTGCACAAACTGTTGTTCTTGCTTTATTCAGAAATATGAACTGTGATGGAAATTTCACCAGAGACATATTGTTATTGTGATTAGTGTATTTCGTTACACACTGTAAACAGTGAGTAATTTTGCATTAGACTTTGGTGATAGCGTTTGGAGTTCTCGGTCTTAGATAAGTGAATCATAAAAATACGTGTATGTGGTATTCAATAGTGTGTGTGTGTGCATGGGAAAATAATTGCATGTCATTTGTTACTTTTTCCATGAGCTATGTGTAATCGCCGAAATAGACTAAGCATGAGAATTAGGGATACGCATCCATTTTATTGAATAATTATGAGTTGTCATGCATCAACTTACATCACAAAGTCAATCATATTCAAACGTTTTTGATTTTCCAATATATGTAGCACCTCTGTAGTTAGTCTCTTTTTATACAAACCAAAACCTTTTTGTAGAAACTTGGTCCTGTCCAAGTTTATCGCGTATTCCGTTTCTATGGAATGAAGTGCAATCACAGGTTAGTTTCCTGACTTCTTCAAATTTCCAGAAGTCGTTGAAACCAACTTAAGATATTGTTTACATTCTTTTAGTCTCACATTTACCTGTCCAAAAATTTCTCTCACGTAAACAGCGTAACAATTCTCACAATTTATCTGACATACTCACTTTTGGTGGTTTTCCTCTTCTATTTTATCTGTTAACGAAAACACATTGTTATATCATTATTATGAAGAAATCGCTTTATTTCATCCGATGTTTCTCAGCGATAAGTAATCATCACAGTACTAACCCTGATCTTAGCAATAGGTGATGACTTATCCTTATCTTCACTTGTCAAATATCTTACAAAAACGACTTTGGGACAATTATTTGATTCAGGAGTAAACCAAACTCAATTTTATCATCCGCAACTCTCATCAAACCAATAACTGAACTTTTGGATCCTTTATTCAATATCTCAGAGAAGGTTACTTTGGTGGTAAAAGAATGTGACGAATCGCAAACTAGGTTTCAGCCATCTATGACCATGACCTACAAACGTGTTCATCAAAGTTTGATGAAAAAGTACACATTGTTTACAGTGTTTAACGAAATAGACTAATAATGTCTCTGGTCAGATTTTGATCGGAGTTCATACATATTTGTGTTTTTACATCTGATGTGAATTTATGACTCACATATTCTGTGGGAGATTTTAAAGACAATATGTGTCCTTTCGTAAATATACCCTCGTTATTTTAACTTTGATTTCCCTGAAGAATTTCGAACCAGTTTTCCCAAACTAACGTTGGGATTATTTATTTCACTTTTGCTAAGATTTATACAGATTTATAAGATCCCTATATATATATATATATATATATATATATATTTATTTATTTATTTATTTATTTATTTATTTATTTCTGTATATTTATGTCTGCCGTTGTCAGCATGCACTCATACCCTTGAATAATTCCAAGCAAGAATACATGCAACACTGCGTAACAGTTCCAGAGAAACTGATACTGTCAATAAGATTTTAGAATTATCAGCATTACGTAGAATTACCTCTCGACAATATCAGAATATGTGTGATGAACTCAAAGAAGATCAGCATGGACAAACTAATCATTTGCATGAAGTGAGGCTGTAGTAAACTTGCAACTCGACTTGTCCAAATAAAGTGCATGTAGCTCAATTCGTCTTCACTCTTCTGTAAACTTTTGACAAATAAAATTTTTAGATGTCCATTTATATGAGTCTGTTATTATTTATTGGTACATATTTATAGGCACACACTACTAGTGGATTTGTATGACTTAACAAAACTGTCAGGATGACTCAGACAACGGGGAGAAATTTATCCAATATGCATACAAATGCGAGTTAAGTGTTCAATAATGGTCGGGCTTTAGAATTCCCTCAAGAGTAATATTGATATCAGGGTAGAACTTGTGCAATGTGGTAGAGTATAATTCCAGTGTGGGTAAAATTTTTTCGGTTAGTTTCAGTGTTATACAGTAATATTTACTGATGACGTTTCGGCCACAATTTATTACTGCTCATAATCATATAAAGGCAATACTCATACAACTTTCTAACTTCGTTAATATTTTTCATCGTTTGATTTGATTGGTAGTAGTATTTTCCATAATTTTGGTATGAGTGATAAGTCATTCCTATTGTATGTGTTAGGTTTAGATTCTATGGGAGAGGGTCAAAATCCTAAAACGAAATATAGACAGATAAACAGGGAGGTTGATTACTTAATATCTGTTCATAGATTCCACACCTAACACATGCGATAGGAATGACTCATCGCTCATAACGGAAATATGGAGAAGACTACTTCCAATCAATTCAAGAGATGAAAAATAATGGAATATTATAAACGACGTTAGAAAGTTGTGTGAGTATTGCCTTCATATGATTATGGGCAGTAATAAATTGTGGTCGAAAAGTCATCAGTAAATATAAACCGTACAACCCTGTGAGACTTAATCAAAATAAATTTTACCCACATTGGAATTTTAGGGTAATAGTCTAACAGGCTTAAGAGTAGACATATGCGTTCCGGCCTAGTGTGTGAAGAAAGTTGTTTAATCTGAAACACTAGGAAAACCTGCTTGATTTACCATTCAAACAATTGATAGTTAACCTTGGAAACATGATATATTTTCAAGTGGTGTGGGGGGTTTTAGCTCAGATTGAGTAAAATTATTATTCGATGCACACTGTGATCTCTCATCAGAAGGCCTCGTGATATACTCAGGACTAAATCCGTTAATAGACGAGTTTTGTGCATGGCATAGGAATAATTAACTTCAGTTTTGTTCTTGATACTGGTAAACTCATACTTTTCCTAAATAATTACTGTGGGACAAACTTTTGCAGATGTATTATCGAACAAAATTTCCCGCGACGGTTAATTCCTTCCTTTTCTACATTCACTGTTCATGCGGTTAGTTTTAAATTCAGTATGGATGATTCTTGCTGATATTTCACATTTCACTTAAATGGCTTCAGAATATTCAGGCCGTTCATTTTCTTACTTGTCATACTATTTTTGAATTTCATCCACTTGAATTTCTGTCCACATTATTCCTCGCTAATTATGCAGACTTAAAGAAAAAAGCATATAAAAAGAGGACTTTACAGTTGCCAAGTTTCCTATCTACCATATACGCTTTGGACAAGCAGCAATTATTTTTTGAATGCATATTGACGCTTTAGGAATGAGAATAATAAGGGCTGTTCCACCAGTCTCTTGTAAATATAAATGTTTGTTTTTGAAATACTGAAATTGTCACCTATTTAGAAACTTGGCTAAGATGAGTACTTCAACTGAATTGAAAACGATGATTACAACTTGACATTTCATTCAAGTAAACACTTTTGGTCACAATGTTTTACAATCTATACACTTTATTCTAGCATTTTCTTTCAATACTCTCGAATCCGTCGTTTACACTTTTCTGATTTATCATTATCGATACTACCTCTTTGCTCAGTATATGACTGGACCTGTTCCTTTTCATATAATAATCATGTCATGATGAACTATTCACTGCAGTCTTACTGTTTTACACTAGCCACTCACCACACAGCCCTTACAACCTGTATCTGACTTATCAACTCTAAATGACCCTCTCATTTTATGAACCAAGTATAACATCACTATCATCTCACATTTCACAAATATTTACATTCATACTATTACAGGACGCTTAAATCACAAATAATGTTAATTGTGACATCGAAACAGTAATATATTTTCATAAGTAAGGATGTATCTGCCGCATAGCTGGCTCTCAATCTTACAACAAATATGACATTTTATAAGTAAAAGAACCAGAAGAGAATGAATTCAAAAGAATGATCTTCATACCTTTGATTCCTTTGATAAATTTCGATTGAGAAAGAAAGACCAGATTTGTAGTATAAAATGATTTCATTCTATTTCACAGGTTCTCATTAGCTGTAAACTACCTGAAATTGCTATGTTTATAAATAATGATATTTCATACTTCAATGTTTGAAAGGTAATAGAGAAAACATTATTAGATGAACGCACCCGGGACATAAGTATTGCAGACTTTTAGTTTAACTCACCATCAATTTATATGCAATCAAACTATGAAAAAAGTGGACAGGTGAGAAAAGACAAAAATAGAAAAATCTAATACACAATGTTGATTTGTACATCAACATAGCAACTCATAAAGGTTAAACTTCATCACATTAAAAACTGTTTTACTGAGCTAAGCTCAATGGTGTTTATGACTAATCAGTGTAATGAAGGTAATACGATTACCAAGGAAGTAATAGATTGGCTAAACTCTCCTTTTGTGTGCATAAATTTAGTCGGAAACGTTTGGCTGCAATTGCTTCAGCGAATCGTAGTAGATTCGCTGTCCTTTTTATGTTTAATGTTTTGAAGGATTTAGAAATCTCGACAAAATGACCCGTATCCACAGGGTGTCTGGTAATTGCACTTTGTAAATATCTGCTTCCTTTTAGGCATTAGTTTCTTGGAATATGCTCTGAAAACCGGATAGAAGCCTTTCTTTCTGTCCTTCCAATGTACTTGATGCTGCAGGTGCACGTAAGTTTATAAGTGCAGTTGTAGGTACAATCAGCAGAGTACTTATCCAGTTTCGATTGGTTTATAGAGCATGTAGTGCTGTATAGCATCACCGGCCTAGCTGCATAGAAGCATCTCTTTATTGCTCTTTTCATCCTCTTGTCAATCTTTTGGGATACTGCTTCTCCTTTTATGGGAGACAAATGCACGCTATCTTTGTTCCAACTATTAGATACTTCAAATTCTCATCTTTTTCATTTCTGTACTGTAGGTTAAATCCCTTTGGATACTCGTTTCCCTAGAGAATTTTTCAACAAAGCTTATTCCTTTTTCTACCTTGTTAGGAGGACATCACTTCCTGGCTCTGTTAAACAATATCCTTATTAATCCCCACTTATAGCCTAAATGGCGTAAGCTGTTTAAGTGAAGATATTGTCCAGTCCATGTGTCTTTTTTGGAGATGAACTTTTCGACCGTTCCATCGTTTCTTCTTTTTAAATTTAGTTTCAGGAAATTAAACTCATCGTTGTGTTAATATTCCATGGTAAATTCAATGTTTGAGTGGATCTCATTAAGTCAGATCTACATTCTTAAAATTGGTTTGGAATAAAAAGAGCTCAGCAGAAAGCGAAACATGAGAGAACCGAATAATAAAAGGTAAGTTCGATAACACCATGGAAATACAAAAATACAAAAAGATTCGTGAGAAAATACATCAGATTCACATACATGATCAAACCCAATAAGGTAATGGATGCAAGGAGAAACAGATAATGAAACATTGCCGTCAGGCAGGTGTACATGCAGCACAGTGGTAGAATGCTCGTCAACCACGCAGGTGGGCCGGGTTTCAACCCATAACCGACACACCTCTATACCCCAATAAGTCAGTAATAAGACTGATAAAGAGGAAAGGATAAGTAAGAGGCTACCAACACCATTCCATAAAAAGAAACACCTATGCCATCGCAACTTCAAGCCTTTAGCTTGAAGTCCTATGTTCCACTAAGAACGTAAAGGAATAAAATCAATTAGTCATGGAAACTTCATTATCATTCACGCGCATATTGGAAAATGTGTAATCAGTGAGAAGAGGTATGAAATCAGAAGATGAAATATTTCAATGATGTGTTCCTATACATAGATATGATAAAAAGTAGCGTCTGTTTCAAAGGACCTAATTTATGCTTGTTTACTAAGAATCAAGCCTATATTGTCTATTAATCGGGCCTATATTGTCTCTTAATCAGGCCTACATTCTACTCCTTTAAAAGACAAGCAGGCATTAAATAAACAGCATCTGAATTACGTATCCTCTTACTAAAAATAACAAATGAGATCGATGCTGTGATAGTACCAAACTAGCTTTTAAGAAATTTTACATTCGCACTGCTAAGCCAATTGCACTCGTTATGACATGACTATAAACCTCATACAATGCTGTCTATGATGAAATTCCATCTGCCCCGTTGAAGATGAGTAGTGAGGACTTGCATTCATGTTGTGACAGCTCTTTAACAAATCCTTGACCAGCGTCAGTTACCCAGAAGCCTAGAAGTACTCATTCATAACCCTTAAGCATGAAACTACTCCGAATTCTATTATGGAAAATTATCGAACCAACACTACATCGCCACCTATAGCTTCAAGAAAGTGTTGTTTTAAAAGGTGTTGCTAATTACGCTCACAAACTATAGCAGACTTTCAACCAAATCACACTCTAGCTGCTTGTTACAATACAATAATGGTGGTACCGCTTAGCTTGATCGTCATTTGTTTGTCAGTATACTCTTAGTCAGTTATATTAACTGTACAACACTGTGTGATTTATCAAAATATACTCTTAACCATAACGGAGTTATACTCTACCACAGTGCCTAAGTTTTATACTTATACTCCTAGTCAGCCTGCAAGAAGCTTTCTACAAAGATAAGGACTAGCTTTCTGGTTGAAATTGCACGCCTTCAGGAGAGACTTTGTCCTGGCCAAACGCCTTCACGGGATGCCACTTCTAAGTAGTGAAATCCTTCTTTACTCATTCGTCACCTAAGCCTTCACAAAACAGAGTAATTAAGCGTAGTTTTCTAGGACCATTTTCCCTCCTCAATCTTCCTTCTTGCTAGAATCACTGAGCTGCCTAAATTTTTGTTCAGCATTTCGCATCGAATGCTCTCCACCTCTCTGTGTTTTATTTATCTTATTTTGTCATTACACCACAGGATACCCAAGTGCCTGTTTTCAGTGACCTGTAGTGATTTCGAAAGGAATGGAAGAGAACTATTCTAGCTTGCTTCGGACTGAACAACACTGCATCGTACAACATACTCCAGATAACTATTTCACTTGAAGATCATGTATGAAATGTAAATACTACGCCGGGAACGCTCTACAGCATATTAACCTATGGTTTAGAATAAAACTATCATTATCCTCATAGTAAATAATATTGAATGAATAAGCGGATGTTTTGAAAGTGACCGATGAGGCGTACATATGATCTGTACATCTATTCCAAAAAGAGTTCTTAAGTGGTTATGTATGTGAGCAAGATTTTCAGTAAGACGAGTCACAATAACTGAAGGAATAATTCTGAATAGTGTGAATGTTTCGTGTTAAATAGATGCAGGGTGTATCCTATTTATTGTAGCTCGAATTAGATTTAATTTTGAGTCAGGATAGCATGAGAAAGGTAATCTTTGCTACAAGCTGAGAAATTCATTTAATACATGAACATATGATTATGTAAATTTCGGTGTGTTAATTGTACAAGAATACGAGAAAGCGTTAAGAGTAATGCATGGCATTGATTTTTTCAGGCGTCCTATGTTTAGTATATTATTTTTGATCTTGTTTTGTTGGGCACATTGCCCTCACGTTCTACTCCATCTGGTGATTTGGCATATATCTTATCTCTACGTTTTGTTATGGGTTATAATTTGGCGCTCAATAGCTGTTTTTGATTTTTGCATTTCATTTCATATGCCTGACTGTTTTTTATTTAAATTTATTAACGTGCAACTTCTAAATATGAGTTTTATTGTGGCGATATCTAAGCAACCAAGCTGTCCGATATGATGAATATATGTACATTATAAGGTGATGACTTGAATTTTATCAAATTTCCCTGAATGTCTTTTGTACAATTTATATGACGTCTTATTGGTAGTTACTGGTTTCCCTGCCTATAATAGGTGTTTTCGGTCTCATGGATTTAGGAAAATAATTCTTTTTACAGTAGCTGAATGATAATAATGGTAAAGCTTTATTTAAGACAGTATGCGAATATACGGCACAAATATTTTCAGCGTATTCAGTTCCAAAGTACTTTTTTTCTTCACACAGGATTCACATGTAAAGTAATAATCTGAAGTATATCTTCATTTCGTTGAAGAATTGTACAGCGTTTACTTGGGGGAAAGTCGCGCAAGTTTATGTATAGGTCATTTCATATAACTGGACAATTAAAGCAATGATAAATCCAGATGAGATTAAGAATTTTGGGCAAAGTTAAACTTTCGACACCACTAACAACCAATCAGCAAACGACCTCGAACGGACCAATCACATTAAAGAGGCATATATGATGAATGGAAATGTATATTTATAGAAAAAAGCATAAAATAGATAATAAAAAAGGTTACATGGGATATCTTTCTCGAACATGTGAGAGAAAAATCTCCCAGTTTAGCATGGGACTGTCAATGGAGAAGTTACACCATATCCTGTACATGTATTCATCCAAATGACTATAAATGAGATCCTTTTGAGATACATTTATAGCCCTTATCGTATTTCCCAACCTGCCCCAAAATCCTTCATTAGAATTTGTATGTGTCCTCGTAACGGGATCCACAAAATCACTTGAACGGTTGACTCTATGATGAACATATCCCAGAGATGACAGCGAATTGTAGCCTTTCCACTTGTCCGTGTGTATAATTGACCCCCGCTTAACAAGTCTGGTAACAATAGGTATAAGAGTAGTTGCTTTTCTATCTGCTATCCTTAGGGAGAGAAGCGACCTAGCGAAAAAAGTCCCGACGAAATAATAAAATTATCAGCATACCCTCTCTAGTGTTAGTAGGCTTCAAATATATAGCACAACGATGAACAAACCCATCAGTTGATTTGGTTTAGCTTTTTAAAGTCATGATACCACCACACAATCAAATTCGTTCTTTCCAGAGCAACTGAAATCTAGGAAATACTGGGAAACACTAACCTCCTCGAATTGCAACAACAGCCTTGTAAGGTCACGCATTAGAAATGAATCAGGCGCTATACAACATTGAACTGCGTTCGTGAACCTCATTGGATAATTCGACATAGTTCGTGAATCTCATTGGATAATTCGCTGATTGGTAGTTAGTGGTGTCGAAAGTTTAACTTCGCCGAATTTTGGAGGAAAGTAATTTCGGCAGACCAATGATTTAGGCAGGCCGCCTTAATATATATGTCTTTTCCATAAATATCGCCTTTCCCATGTATGTAAGAACCAACTGCTTTTACAATTAACGTCATAAACACACAGACTGTAATCATTATGACTATCTTATTTTGACTAGTGTGCAGAAAAAACGCTATTGAGGCAAAGATAATATTGAATATATTTTCACAATAATTTAGCTTTACTCTTGTTGCTTCTGTAAAAACGGAAACCAAAATCGTCGAATAATTTGACGGAAACCTGATTTTGTCCATTCTGAGAGTAATTAATATTGCTTTAAATTAGCAACCTACAATTCCCTATATTTAGACTGATTTGAAAATATTTTGTTGACTGAAATTTTACTCATGATCACTGATGTTGTTCTTAGGCTGTTATGAAACCACTTTTTTTCAGTGAACTTCTGACAAGTTGTATCCTAGTACCAATCACAAATGGTGCAGAATACATTGTAAACGTAAATGACGCTAATGTGCTATACAGGTTAATTTGAAAGGTATTTTACTCCTTTTGGTTATTTGCCAGCAATTATTTAGGCAGTGTAATATGAATAACATTAAAAATTGAAATAAATCCCAGTGATTTCAGTCAGGTAGTTCAATAGCAAAAGTGTTCTCATTTATTTGTGAATATGATGTTTTCTTCAAACTCTTTTAAGGAATGTTTGACCTACCTACTTTTGAAGAACCAAATTCGATGCCAAATCATGATATGAGTGCACATATTGAAAGTTATTCTTACGAAGATCATCAGAAATGTATTGTGTGTGCCACTGTTGCAGGACGTGTCAGATGTCAATTTAGGGACCATAACCAGAATGACTGTCTGACTAATTCAGCTATAGATGGAACCCTGTAAATTTGGTCGTTTTCAAATAACATTATGAGAACAAATTTCTTAGCGTAAGAAGAACTCCATAAAGGTTTATCATTCACCTTTCTGAGGAGTGCCAACAAACACAAAACTCAGGTCCAGGTTTTCCTGTCAATCGCCTTCAACCATATAAAATCAACTGATCATTTTATTTCATAAACTAAGTAAGCAGTCATTGTGACATGATCCGGACATTTTTGTGGACAGTGACTACCAGTGGAATTCAGGATGTGCATTTCACCCTGTGAGGGAGTTGACAGTTGTATTCACCAACATTGCTCATTGAGTAGTTTTCCCACTAAAAGTCAAACGCTTTACATTTTGTTTCTTGCTCTACGCTGTTGTCCTTTTAGACCGCTTGGGGGACAATAGTCATCGTCGGTGGCACAGTGGTTAGGACTCTCGTCGACCATGCACATGGTCCTAAGTTCGAGCCCACGCCGACGCACACCTGATATCTATGGTCGGCTTGCGAATTTCGGGCTACCGATATCCACGCTGAAAATTCCATACTTGTACCAAAAATACGGTGTGGAATCAAGCTGTAGTCAAAAAATAAAAAAAAAAAAATAAAATCTTATGTGCAGCGTGAATACATTATTATTCGGTTTAAGTCAGTTTCCATTCTCCAATCGACTGATTTATTTGAACAATAATAATAATAATAAAGATAAGGTCAGAAGTGACTGTTACAAAATAGCAATACAGACATACTTTAATTGAATGGCCAGTTCATTCCATAAAGTAGAGAGGTATAGTGAAAAAAGAAATGAGGTATAGGCAGTACAGGAAGTTCACTGTTATTTATTATTACTAAAATAGAAACTATATATATACACATCTATTCTCGCAGACAGCTTCAGGTAATTTCCAAGTACTTCCTACCAAATGTAAATACGAATTCACCACTGTGGTTGGTTTTGATGGCAGTTGGAAATCAGTCTGTTTTAGGCATTACGAACGAATAGTAAAATTTATATAGGAGCACCAGTGTGGTGACTGGGTATATACTGGATATTATGTCTTGTGTTTGTCTGGAAATTTTTCCTGCATTTCCATTACCTTTAAGTCATAGTTTCAAGAACATCGGTTTCTTCTTGACGGGAATATATTCTTCCTTCCCATTACCACGTTTACAGTACTTTACTTGACAGATGTTGTCGTGTATTATTATCATTATTCCCTTGGGTTTCAAGTGGAACATAGGTTTTCAGCAGAGCATCTCCACTTTATCCTGTTATATGTAATCCTCTTCAACTGGCCTTATGGTTGCTTATAGGCTTTCATCTCTCACTCACCACTGGACGCCAAACTCTTCTCTTCCAATTCGGATTCCACTTGGGCAATTGCCTGGCGGTGATGTCAACCGACAATCTCCCCAGCTTGTGTTCAATGCATGTCATAGTTTTTCCGCAAATTATTTGAGCAGTAGTTTCTTGGTTGGTTTTTGCCCAGAGATTCTTTCTGAGGATTCTTCCCAGCCATCTGCTCTTGAGTATGAAGCGAAGATAGTTGTTGATAAAAGTTTACAACCCGTTTGAAATATTTTTCGTGACGCGCCAAGTTTGTGACCCATATAGAATAAATGTCTTTACATTTGTGTTAAAAATCCGAATCTTGTTTTTTATGCTGTCTGAGTGAAGTAGATATTAGAATACAACTTGCACGCTGTGGTAGATAATAATTCCATTATGGGTAAAGTTGATCTTGATTAAGTCTCACGGTGTTATACAATAACATTTATTGATGACGTTTCGAGCACAGTTTATTACTGCTCATAATCATATCAAGGTGTTCACACGACATTCTAACTTCGTTTATAATATACCATTATTTTTTATCGTTTGATTTGATTGGTAGTAGTATTTTCCATATTTCTGGTATGAGTGATGAGTCATTCCTATCACATGAGTTGGGTGTAGACTCAATTAATAAGGATTTTGTAATCAAACTGTCTCTCCACCTACCCATATTACTATTTAGAATTTTAACGCCCTTCTACCCTATTGTGTGGCTGTGCGCCAATCAATTCAGTGCAATCGCTGAGCTTTTTTCTATATTACGTATCTTCTCTGGGTCAAGCATTCTTACCTTAGACGAATTCTCATGTTTCGACAATCTGAATACTTCTGACCTACTAGCAAAGCATGTTGGCAGACATGCAGCCAGGTGAAAACGTTAGTGGAGAACCGAACTCAATGGAGACGTTCAGCTGAAGCCCCTACTTCCTGTAGGAATTAAAGGGAATAATAATAAAGTAATATTACTAGTTTCACCAAAGTAGTTGACCTCACAGTCATTGCGAGGTATTTTGTAAATTATATTATTTTGTCTAATTGGGTCAACATACAGGGATTTTCGACCCACAGAGCTTGTCCCTGAGTGAGTTTTCAGGCTTCAGTGCCACTCTAATCCCTGCTTTATCGAAATTCCTACGTAGTATCTCAGATTTATTCTCCTTATATGCTATAACAGTAGATGCTTTATATTTCTCTTATTTATCTTATCGCTATTAGTTCCACTATCGTTTTTATTTAGCTTTTGGCCTTTTCTGATCTTCCTAATGAATTTTGTGGTATAGTTATTTGATACCAACGCTTCTTCTATCTGTTTTATTTCATTATTTAGGTCTTTAATACTTACTACTACTGCTCGGTTGGTGTAGTAGATTTCCATACCAATTTCAGATTATTGATGGTTAACCTTACCTTTCCTGTCCTACATTAAAGATCCTCATCCGTCCCACATGTGATTGAAACTATGCTGCCTGGATACGCGAGGAAATTGATCACTTCTAAATGTCTCTGGTACATTAGTAAACAAGGAAATAACATTCAAAAATTGCACTTTCATATCTTTTATATTCATGTCTATAAGACGGTCAAAAAATTCAAATGTATCTTTCACAGAGTACTTACTTAATTCTTTGCACAGTGGGCTTAAAATGCCAGCTAACCATTTTGTCAAATTATTTTTAGAAGGGTGACACTTCGATAATCCACAATCCAGAATTATGTTCTATTTAGTTTACAAATGTACTCAGTCGCCGTTGTTACACTTATGAGGCGTAACCTCGATGAATACAGATTCTGTGATTATTTTTTCTTTCCATTCATCATTAAAGTTTTTGTATTTCTCAATGAATGAAAAACAAAACGATATTGTTCTACACTGAAGCTTTTCTTTTTAATGTCAATAGCTTTATTGCTACAGCTTTATTATTTAACCAGATTTTATAAACTCTCAGAATATTTATAGCAACCTAATCATCGTTTTTCAGCATGATTTGTTTAATGCTGTCGTCAAGCTGGCCGCATGATGGAGATGATGAAGCCATGTCCAGTCTGTTGGATTTGATCAGCATAAAAAATTATAAAAACAGCACATGTATATATGATGATATTGTCAAAATAACTTCTGTCGCCTGATTTATCAGACCTGTGGCTGATGATTTTTCAATCGCTTTTATTGTAACTGGATATCTTACTATTCATAAAACTGATACTGAAAATACTGAAATAATTTAGAAAACTTTCAGAAATAAAAAACGACGTCTCATATCAGAAGCACTTCATATTAAATGGAATCCAGATTTTCTGAATAGTTATAAGGGACTAAAAGAAAATCTGACTTGATTACAACACGTCCCATCCTTATGAAGTGAAAAAATAAACGCAATTGCGATAAACAATTTCATGATGTAAAGACCCGCTGTTTTTATAATTGTTTACGCTAATCAAATCCAACAGCCTGGACATGGCTTCAACATCTTCATCATGTGGCCAGCTTGACGACAGCATTAAACAAATCATGCTGAAAAACGATGATTAGGTTGCTATAAATATTCTGAGAGTTTATAAAATCTGGTTAAATAATAAAGCTGTAGCAATAAAGCTATTGACATTAAAAAGAAAAGCTTCAGTGTAGAACAATATCGTTTTGTTTTTCATTCATTGAGAAATACAAAAGCTCTAATAATGATGGAAATCATACACCTAATGCGCACGTTTTTTCCAACTGTTAAAAGTGGACACGGACAATTTCTTAGCATTTATTTTAATTGGCTTTCAGAATATAAATGTTATCCCAGTCAATAGTATTGTAATGGCTAATTATCATAGAGTATTTCATGACAGTTTTTTTCTTTTAATTCAAAGTAGCACTTTTGTAATTCATAAACCACTCATTTTGTCACCCTTTAACTAATCTGCTCTTTCACGTAAAACTGTATCTGAAGCAACACTGTCCGTCTTTCAAATAATAGATATGATACTAATTATTTGTTAAACCATGTGCGAAATTTAATGAAAGGAAAATTTTTCGTTCAGATCTACTTTTAACCAATAGATTTTCCTTCCTTTGATTGTTAACTGTTACATAGGTCTTCATGCTTGGCGTTTCAGTAGCATTGTTTTGTTCATAGCTTCATCCGTGCTATCACTAATGGAAGCCTTGTCACTTATTCGGGCTTACAATCAATTTCTAAGCTAGAACACGTTCATGGATGCTCCATTTACGAACCAAAAACGGAAAATCTTCTCACAAAAGTTTGCCAAGATTCCAACGCTGAATTTTCCACGAGAAACAAAGTGTGGACCGCTTCACAACATGGCATATCATGCCTAAGAGACCTGCTAATAAAAGACAGATTTTAGCGAGGAAAATTTCCTTTCTCGACGAAATCATCTTCAGAGGCTGTACAGTCGTATTTATATTTAGAAAAATGTGTAGTGGTCTATTATTCAGTGACATAATTGATATAATTAATCATAAGTGGCTTTAGAAGTGAAAATTAAAAGTTGTAAATTACATGGTACTCAACGGAACAAAGAGAGAAGTTTGATAAGGTTAAAATTGCTCTTGAGTAAGAATAAAGGTATTTGAGTGTGAATTTAACAAGTGTGAAGAGGTTGTGAAAATGTACAAAAGGAGCATATGCTATTGATAATATTGAATTAATTATTAAAGCAAATGCAAGCTAAAAGTAAAATTAAAAACAAAAGAAAAAATCAAAATTTGTTTACAAGGAACGATTAGTGAAGAGGTTAAGACCAAGGTAGAATAAGAGACTTGACAAACGTTTTCTGTATACAGAGATCAGGGTTGTATTGATGAATTGCCAGCGCCTCCGCCATACACAAAAGCCGAAACCTGATGCCCTTTGTACCATTTGGTTTCACTTTGTAGATGATCTTGAAAGACGACTCTGTTGGAGCTACGTGGCCTGAGTTCACCAAATGCTCGGGAATTGAGCTAGTAATTGTCTTGCATTGTCCCTTTGCTAACCATGTCGTATAATGTTCAGAGATGCGTTTGGAAAGCGTGCGCTTTGTGAGGCCAATATAACTAGCTCCACAAGAGCAGGTGAATTTATAAACACACATTGAGGTGGCCCAAAGCGGCAGTTTATCCTTCACACCTCCGTTGATCATTTATCGGCTGTAGAAATTGATACGTAGCTCGGCCATAAAGGAGGCTTTCCTCAGTGATCTGCATAAGCGATTCTTCAGGATCTCAGCTGTTGTATCATCTTTACATTCAACACTCATAAAGATTTTGTCGAGAAAGAAAACTTTCTTGGCTGAATCTGTCTTTTATTTACTTTGTGCCTCAATGGGTATTTTCAGTGATTTGAAGCAGAGCAAGAACCCTGTGACAGTGAAGGAACTTGATACGTTTTTTAAGTTTTCTGTCAAACTTGACTTATCGAATACGAGAATCAGTTTTCTGAAGAGCTGTATTGATAAGAAAGAATATCACAAGCACTTCTGGAAATGTCTTTGTCGTAATCATATTCACCCAAACCATCGGTCTTTGAAACGTCATACACTGAACGTCATCGACGAAATAAATTCTCGACTACCGGAGATAGAAAAAAATATTTCACTAAGAACACATGCTCTTTTTGAGCTGACAGAAGACGAGCAGAGAAGTTTCATGGACTACATCGAGTCAGTTTCAAGAAGACTCTGTGAAGATGTAAACCTGAACCTCACGAATAGCCTCAAACCTGCTGACACTTACTCATGTTTTCCTGCCACACCAGAAAAATACGTCTTCTCCTACTCTAGTATATCACTGACTCCTGTCCAATTGCAAGCCTTCTCGTTGGGTCCAACATTCTGTGATATTTCGACAAATTCGAGTGACTTGGATATCAGAATCCATTTTGAAGCACTGATCCAACAGACAAATGATCATTTTGCAGTGCCCAACAAATCATATGACCAATTCAAGTCCACAGTATTAAATAACTGCCATCAGTACATCAACACATAACCAAACGTCAGAAGATTGATTTCAGCTGAGCACGGAAAGCAACTACGTGAGATTCTAAAGAACAAAGACTTGGTTGTGACACGCCCCGACAAAGGTTCTGGCATTGTCCTGATAGATCGCCAAGACTACATCGATAAAATGTTATCAGTCTTGTCAGATGAAAACAAATTTTCAAAAGAACGTAGCCAGAAAGACTAAATCGAACAAATTGAAAGCAAGCTAACACAAATGCTGAAGAATATGAAGAACGAATCGATTATTAGCTCTGGATTATTCGAGCCAATGCGACCCTCCGGTTCCGTGACTCCCCGCTTATATGGTCTACCGAAAGTGAACAAAGATAACATGCCACTAAGTCCAATCTTGGATATGACAAATTCCCCACATCATGCTACTGCCAAATGGCTCACAGAAATCATCCTACCTATCAGAAATAAGCTCTACAAGCACAGTGTTTCTGATTCGTTTGAATTCGTCGATTCATTAAGTGATGCTAATGTTTCCGGGAAGAAAATGATATCTATGGACGTTACTTTGCTTTCCACCAACTTCCCCCCCACTGAAACTATCTGCTTTATATGCAAATTAATTGAAGATAATAATGTAGACGTATGTGTTCCAATCCACTACATAAGGAACTACTTTTGAGGTGCACTCTAAATGTCCATTTCTAGTTCAACAAACGATTTATGGACAAAGAGATGGAGTGGCAGTGGGGTCACCATTGGGTACTTTACTTGCAGACCGCTTCTTGGCTAGTTTGGAGAATAGTATTTTATGGCCTACCATCGACAGTTTCCATCTGTACCAAAGATACATGGATAATACTTTCATCATATGTCACGACGATACTGACCTCGAATTGATAACTAAATAGTTCAACAGCTGCCAGCATGCCAACCAGTTCACTTCGGAATCAGAGATTAACTCGAAATTCCATTTTTTTGGATGTTTTTCTAAACAGCCGGTCTGATGGACTCTTCAAAGATCGATCTACAGGATAACAACATGGAGTGGTCAGTACACAAATTTCAATTGCTGGGTTTCTTTGAGAAGAAAGAGAAATCTGATCCATTCCTTATCCCCAAGAATAAGGACGATATGTTCAAGTGATACAATCGATGGGGAAATGGAGCAACTCAGACAAATTTTTACAGCGAATGGATATCCTCCAAGATTTATCGAGAAAAACAGGAAGTAAAGTGAAAAACCTGAAAGAATCCAGACAGTGCTGAAGAAACCGCTCATTATGAGTGTTGAATGTAAAGATGATACAACAGCTGAGATCCTGAAGAATCGCTTATGCAGATCACTGAGGAAAGCCTCCTTTATGGCCGAGCTACGTATCAATTTCTACAGCCGATAAATGATCAACGGAGGTGTGAAGGATAAACTGCCGCTTTGGGCCACCTCAATGTGTGTTTATAAATTCACCTGCTCTTGTGGAGCTAGTTATATTGGCCTCACAAAGCGCACGCTTTCCAAACGCATCTCTGAACATTATACGACATGGTTAGCAAAGGGACAATGCAAGACAATTACTAGCTCAATTCCCGAGCATTTGGTGAACTCAGGCCACGTAGCTCCAACAGAGTCGTCTTTCAAGATCATCTACAAAGTGAAACCAAATGGTACAAAGGGCATCAGGTTTCGGCTTTTGTGTATGGCGGAGGCGCTGGCAATTCATCAATACAACCCTGATCTCTGTATACAGAAAACGTTTGTCAAGTCTCTTATTCTACCTTGGTCTTAACCTCTTCACTAATCGTTCCTTGTAAACAAATTTTGATTTTTTCTTTTGTTTTTAATTTTACTTTTAGCTTGCATTTGCTTTAATAATTAATTCAATATTATCAATAGCATATGCTCCTTTTGTACATTTTCACAACCTCTTCACACTTGTTAAATTCACACTCAAATACCTTTATTCTTACTCAAGAGCAATTTTAACCTTATCAAACTTCTCTCTTTGTTCCGTTGAGTACCATGTAATTTACAACTTTTAATTTTCACTTCTAAAGCCACTTATGATTAATTATATCAATTATGTCACTGAATAATAGACCACTACACATTTTTCTAAATATAAATACGACTGTACAGCCTCTGAAGATGATTTCGTCGAGAAAGGAAATTTTCCTCGCTAAAATCTGTCTTTTATTTTCTTCATGACTCTATGGTAATTTTCGGAGACCTGCTACTTTTCTCTCAGGTTTTGCTGTTTCAGCGGGTATCATATATAATAGGCTTTCTTTAGGCCAGAAGTAATTCGTTTACCTATTCTAGGTCTTCGTATTTATACCACTTGTTTTCGTCACAAAGTAAATAATGAGATTTTTTCAAATATCTTAGCTGAATTTAAGAACCTGATAACAGACTGTTCTTACACAGGTTTGGTAGAAATCTCAATAAAGACTCATCATTAATTTAAGGAAATACAAACGATCTACTTCACCCAGCCTTCAAAATTTCATTCTCCAGCATTCTAACGAAGAGGCAATCACCAATTCTGGGCTAATTGTTGTTTATGCTTGTTATATGTAGATGAATTATTGTGGAAGTCAGTAAAAACAAAGTTGTGTAAATGTCAAAATTGTCATTTAATGATGTATTTTAAAAGTGAGATTGGAAAATAAACTTGAAAACCAAATACACATCTCTGTCGTGTTGGCAGCACTGATAAAATCAAGAGATATTATGGTTTGCATTATGCAAATTCTTTATTGGGAAGATCAAAGCAAACTGAAATGAAAGTCATATGGAATGTCGGAAAGTGAAAGCTTTACTGTTAGCATGTTAGAATATGTACTTATTGCTTTATGAAAAGTATGTTTTAAGAAATTTATCCCACCAATTCTTCAATGCAAACGCATTCAACATGAGTTGACGTATCCAACTGTTTTGTTTTTTGCTGTTATCTGATTCACCTGAAAAGATAAAGAGCAAGTGATATATTTCTCATCACCATAGGTAAAATACATAATCAGTTCAACATGCATCACTGAAGTTACAATGTTCATCGTGAATAAAATAAAAACTAGAGTATTAAAAATGCACAGACATAGATAGAGGAATCAGAAATATTTATTGTAAAACTAAAACGGAATGAATTTACAAGTGTTACAAGTGAAGATAAAATGTAGAAATACGCTCAACTAAAACCATTCCGTAAATGTATTATATAACCTATGATGACATTTAAACAGATTACAGTATCACAATCCTTATATCAATAATCTATGATTCTTTTCTTAAACAGTCGGCTGTTCATGACAACTTAAAGAAGAAGAGAGTAAAAGTTAAATGAATGAAAACTAGGGGAATATTCACTGATCAAGTTGAGGTTAATGAATTGTAGTTTAAATGAACTCAAAATATACAATCATTTCTCGAATCCTGGATCAAAATTATGATATGTTTATCTGTTTGCGACGACTGCATTCATGCAATCGATCAGCGTGTGTTTATGTGATCACAACATTCATTTTCTCGATAATCTGGACGAAGTAGAGTCTGTGAGTCATGATTTACGAACTGAGTGGCGCTTCACACAGTTAACCATATTTATTGTATTATATTATTGTATCGCTTAGTTCCTAGAGGAACATAGGGCTTCAGCTGCGCACCTCCATTGACTTCGGTTTTCTGACAACTTTTTCACCCCGCTCCAGGTCTGTCCACATGCTTTCATCTCCTCCTCGCATGACCTCCTCCAAGTCACCCTTGGACGACCAACTCGCCGCCTCCCTTTCGGGTTCCACTCGAGGGCTTGTCTAGTGATGTCACTTGATGGTTTCCTCAGAGTATGGCCAATCCATCTCCATTTCTTCCTACCTATTTGTTTCACAATCGGTTCCTGGTTGGTTCGCTCATTGCCAGAGATCCCTGTTTCTGATCTTTTCTGGTCAGCCATCTGATCTTGAGTATTGAGTGAAGACAACTGTTAATGAAGGTTTGAAGTTTGTTTGAGATGCTCTTTATGACTCGCCAAGTCTCTGATCCGTATAGTAGCACTGACTGACTTCACATTGGAGTTGAAAATCCGGATCTTATTTTTGATGATGAGTGCTGTTGACCTCCACACAGATTTGAGAGTAATGAAAGCTTGTCTTGCTTTTCCGATTCTGGCTTTGATATCCTCGTCAGTTCCGCCTGTAGTTGAGACGATGCTTCCCAGGTAGGTGAAGGAGGCTGTTTCTTTCAGGTTCTTCCCATTTATGCTTATTGTGGTCTGTTGGTGTTGTTGATGTTGGCTAGGAATCTTCATTATCTCTGTTTTATCTATGTTCACGTGAAGTCCTATCTTTGATGCTTCTTCTGCCAACTTGTTACTTTTCACTTGCATATCTTCCAGTTTATGGGAAATCAGACATATATCATCGGCGAAATCCAGATCCTCCAAGTCTTTTGTGTCAGTCCATTTTATGCCTGTTCCCTCGTTGGTTGCCGTTGTCTGTCGCATTATCCAATCAATTGCAATCAGGAAGATCATTGGTGATAGTAGACAGCCTTGCTGCACTGACTTTAGAATCATTGTAACCCCAACTAATCGAAATATGTCAGGAAATTATTTTGGGTTAAATGACACGAAACAGAACTAAATTGAACCATTCTTAACTCTGTAAAGAAGTTCAACGAAGATTCCAAATCCCCTTGAGTAATGCCTTGATGCGATAAAGTATGTGGTAATAGCAGTAAAGTTTTCCTAACAGAGAAGTTACTTGTTGTTTCATCAATAAACTGAATGATGGCTGTTGAATCAGAACATTTAGACTTTTTGAGCTTTAAGATCATGTCCTTCCTCATTATGTTTTCCGACTAATAGTCCATAAAGCACATATTAAATCTCGAACAGAAAAACTATATGATTTTACAGGAATTACGAAACCAATATTTCAATTTGTGCATAGATATACAGGAGACCTAGTGGTTTTGTAACTTCAGTATGGAATAGTTTTTAACCTTTTGATGAATTCAACTGCATATATCTCATCTAATCAGTGAGGGCCCACCAAAAGACGCCATCGTAAAACACCAGAATTCTTTCAACCCACAGAGCCACTCTAAACACTGATGTGTGACTAAGCTATGCTTCCACACAGTGTCTAAATGGCCTTCTGATACTAATGAGATTAACTACTCGTACATTCACAGAAGAAGTTGAAGAATTTTCAGATGAACAGAAGTCATAAACTCACTTTCTGTATTGGCTATATGGAAGATAAAAAAAATTGCTTGTAGATTACTCATAGAATCATTTTTATTTTTAATTGGTATGGGATCACATATTGTCAAAAGCCTGAATCAGTTAAGAAAACACTGGGAACTAGTAGGGGGCGAACATATGTTTATTACTAATTTCGGACTCTTCAGAAGTGCGAACTCACAATCCTGTCAGGTATCAAACTCATGCATCCATATTCTAGAGGTGATATCAATGACCAATAAGTTTCTGAGTTGGAATCCAATGACTTGTCAGTCCTAAGTTCTATCATTTCACAATACGATGCCATAGACTTCAACTGCAGTCATCACCAATTCTTCTCAAAACACGATGTTATGGATTTCACTGGCTATGCTTTCTCATGATAGCTGTGAGTTGTTCAACTTATGTTTGTTTCCTAGTGGTCATTGAAAAACATTCAAGGGTCGCTTTTTTGGGGTGGGGGGGGTTGTATAAATGAACACACATTATATATCTGTGTGCACATATCAAGTTGGATGTATTTCAAACAATTACATTTTAAATATGTACTCACCTGTAGTGGTGGCTAAATAATAGAATACAGAAAAGTATGGAATCGTTCAAAGCTAAAGGGAGTGAGCTGGTTTATTTAAAGTATTTTTGAGGCTGATTCAAACAGATTTGGTAGCATGTCATTGTTAGAAACAGATATGCAACATACATATGCGAAGTCAGAGTTCTTACTAATAATACAACTAGCACGTCTTATTCATATTTGGTTTAACTGGCTTCAAAACCTACTCTGGAATAAATTGCATACTTGATAATAACCATAGTGAGTCGATAAAGTATACTTTATTCCTAAATTGGAATGGTGTCCACCGGATTCAGGCGAGGAATTAACACTCCACGTATAATCCTAACTTCTATTAAACAGCTTCAAAATTATCTCACTGATAAGATTAAAATATCTGAATATGTACAGGTTTCTGAAGCAGTATGCATGTTCTTGATTTTGCTCATGTGGACAGTCCCGTAGTTGTTTCCTGCGACTCATGAAATTTGTTGGAACTCGGCAAGCACATAACATCATGTCTCAATGCGGCTGAGTATTGGTTGGCATATGCAAGTATGGAATTGAGAGAAACTTTGGTTTACTTAATCTAACATTTGTTGATGAACTTATTTACAGCAACCATTGGGAAAATTCCGAAACTCTAGGGTTTCCTTGTTGTTACGTGAATACCTCAGACTTATAATTAGCAGCACTTGAAATATTGTCAGCTGTTTCACATCAAGGCGTTTTCAACATACTGACAACTGGTTTAACTTAAATGTCACATATGACCTGTGCTGAGTTCCAAATTACTAATAAAACACCTGCCGTGAGGAAGACAAAATAGATCTATGGTGGTTTGTTAGGCAAAAGAACTGGAAGATTGCTTGGTTATGACAGCTGTCGACTCCAGTGATTATTAGTTATGAAACTGCTTCCTTTTCTAAGCCCAATGAGAACTGCAGGAGTGTTATCTTTGATTATGTGCATACGCTGATTAAGGTTGTACCGTAAAATGGACGTAGATTTGTCGTATTGAATAGTAATCATATGTTTATGTTTACTGAGCTATGTGCATACACGCTGTTCCAGTTGTTTTCTGACAATGAGGAACACCGATCAAATGGTTTCATGTGAAAATTTATGAAAACCAAAACTTACTTCTAGGGGTAGCTAAAAGTGGGAAAAATAAATGTGTAAAAGTCTGATGACAGGTTCATTTTTAAGATTTCCGTTTTAAACAAACACAATTAAGATATGAATCCACATTCGGCATTGGCTAGATATGAGGTAATAAACATGTGTAAAATATTCCAGTAAAACTGTGAAGTTGATGACAGTGAATTAATACTTTTTAGACTATTGTTATTAATACTTTAGACTATGAAAAGACTGAAGATGCCTGAATTTTTGAAGGCTCTTACTATCATGCCAGTCACCTCCTTTCATGACTGATATTCACAATTTCATGGTGTAATGTCGACATATGAGAATGGTTATATATCACATTGAGAAATTAGTTTTATAAGGGTCCAGTTATCTTCAGAATCAGATACAAGGCAGTGATTATACAAATGAATATCTACATTATTTTCCTAGGCCTTGTGGAAAGATGAATGCTCTGAAGAACTATTTAATGGTGTTCTCGAAATTCAGTATAATGAACTTTTATGCAGAAATGCATACAGACTTCACTTGGCTCACTTTGAAGTTACTTGGAATTAATGATATAGGAAGCCATTTCATTCGAAACTAGAGCATATTTTAAGTAAATTGAATACAATATGTCAACAAGTTGTTGTTTTCATATTATTTTACTCGGGTGTGTTGATTAATACTCAATTTCAATGTTCCATGAAAGTTATGTTTAAAAGATTAACTTACTGGTTCTAACGCTAATAACGCAATAAATAAGTACATGTATATATATATATATATATATATATATGTATATGTATATTTTTAGTAAGTAGTCTGTCCACAAAATGAGGCACTATTCTTTCTGCCTGTGTAACAAATAATAGCTGTATCCTAAAAAGTTGAATGAGTGTGGGAATTAGATCAGATTTACAGTGTTTTTTCGCATTCTGCTGTTACATTAAGATATCAATTTTCTAAAATGGCAGTCACAGATGAAATTCAAGAATGTGTGTTGAAGACTAATATGCTTATACAAGCCATTTGAAACTATGAAGCATTGTTTTCTTATCAGACTGGAGTGACATATCAACGAGGAGGTATTACTATCATCTACCTTAATCCAAATGTATTTGGATTCATGTGCATACCATACAGGGTGCTGAGAAACAGTAAATCAGCAACGAAATTACGCTTTGATGAACACATTCACAAAGCGAAATGAATCCTTGTATAAGCAAAAATACCATCTGAATCAACCAAATAGTGTTCTGGGTAGAATACTGATGTACCAAAGTTGAGTTAATTCGATACTCAGTTAATTCAAACTAATGGATACTGAAGTTATTAGTATTGTTGTTTCACATCTTAGTTTTAGATTCCTTCCATTCAAACTGGATTTCATTTACGTTGTTTCGGGAAGTAGATTTTAAATGTCACTTTAAAACCTCTAATTTACTCGCCTAGACGGAGCAGAATATTTTCAAATGTAATGCATTGTCGATATTCTGCTTTGTGGTCTAATAAACTTACAGTGTTAACGCCGTAACAGTCTTATTTTACAAATCTTCCTCAAATAATTTCTTAATTTTTTAGGCACTGATAGACACTGAATTTATACGTCAATTGTAGTAATGTTACATTTTGAATCCTCTCAAAACTAAAGCAGATTTCGTGTCGGTTATTTTAGTGGATACTATATAAGTTGTTTTATCTCTTCACTTAAAACTCATGTATTCCTTTAAAACTCTTACGTTATTCCGTATTTTATTTTGTCCCCATATACACACTGAGCACAATTCTTCCATTAAACTCTTCATCTTTTTACGTCACTTTTGTTTGACAAACGTTTTGGCAACTCATTACTTTTGTTCTTACCCTGTTGTATCAACATACAAATCCCCAAAACGCTTTTAGTTTTACGAATTGTGATCAATTGAAAAAATAATGTATACACACTCACGAAATAATGATATATATATATATATATTTGTAATTGTACAGTCATGAGAATTAATTCTCCAAAAAGAAGGTATTTGTTGAACTACTGGTCTACTCTGTAAGCGTCACGCTAATATTAACTCCACACGGAATCCTTATAGCGCATATTTTCAGACTTAATGAAATATATCTGCATTTGAATTTATTGTTTGATTTAGCAAAAGGAATGACCCTCAGTATGAAAATTAATACCATAATGTCGATGTGATTGTTCTCACCTTTTCGTTAAGTCTTGGCAATGAAGATACACTGAATGCCCTGATTATTTACTTTACAACATGAATCTCTTATTTTCGAAGTTTCAGTGAGCAGGATATTGAAATAATTAACGAAGTTCTTACGTGCTGAATACATGTATTGATGGCTATCGGTGTCATTTAGCATGAATTGTTTTAGATGTTTGGCCTCAAACAAATGACGTCATGCATTGACAACAGTTAACGGATTTTTTTAAGCGATTTTCCTTAAAAGTAGCTTTGAGCAGAAAAAAATTTCTCAAAGATTCCTCAAATCATCCTTATCTGCGGAAGACAATTGTTTTCTAAGTGCTCATCATTAGAAATGGTGCAGTGGTGATAAAATTAGTTACGTAATACTCAGAGCAGTTGTTATTGTGTACGACGGAAACTGAGTTTAACGAAATATGTTTCTTGGAAAATCACAGCACCTTTGATTCATAAAATATTAACAACGAAACTTACTCTGTTCCACATTTGGCCTGACATTCTTCCTCAGTCTCGAAATTGTTTCCATTCCCATCACAACCGCCATATGTGAATATTTCGCATACTCTAGTCTCCTTATTATAGAAGTAACGGGGTAAGGAACCCCGGCATCTTCCTCTCTCGCTTGGCAGGTTGCAGTCATCTGGAAGTATTCAAACATTTATAAAGCTTTAGTAAAGATAAGATTACATGAAGATGTATTGCGAAACAATGCGACTTTAGGTGGAGGACTTATGACAGCGAGACGAAATTCCTCCGACACCTTCAGTAGCCTCATTGTGTAGATTCACATGATCCTAGTCAGTGAATTTCGGAACACTAGTGAGCGTTCCCGTCAAATTTGCCACGACATATATCCACGTCAGTTATTTGAAGAATTGACTGAGTGTGAATGCAAATGAAGTGATGAATTCTCATCTGTCGCAATGTATGTGAGTATTGTGGCTTATGAAACATGTATTTCCTATGTAAATAGGTTTCGAGTGAAATGCATCACATTGTGAGCACTAGGGACTGAGGGCCATGTTCCATTGTACGCTTATATATAGTGTCGAGATGTCAAAACTCCGAAAGCATTCATATCGATCTTCCACAAACATACAAATTCACCGTTTAATTTCGAACGTGAGAAATTAAATGCATAGGTTACCAACCACACATAATATGAATATAAATATGCAGTCACCGTGTGAACTATCAGGATATCTCAACTGGAAGGCACTTACTTGGATTGAATCGGCCGCTGAGAAAGACAAATGAAAAGCATTTTGAATAAGTACGTCTCGATGTTCATCTATTGAAAACTAGTTTAACAAATGACACCAGTTCAACATCGATACTACCTCATAACTCGTGATTCAACGCAGAAGTTGATTGTTCAGGGTGGAAAGGAGTCGAGCCTTCTTTCCTCTTGTTCGTCACTTAGTGTTGAAAGTAGCCAAGGAGGCCTACTCAGTCGCCCTGTTCGACGCCTGTCGTTCTCAGTCGGCATCACTTATATCGCCTGATGATCACCACCTGATTATTTCCAAATGCCCGGATGAATTCAGCAGAGTAAAACACGCCAGATAGTTCGACTCTCATCAGTTTGCAAACAAACCACCTTGATTTGGACCAAAGCACTTTCAACTAGGCATCAGGCTAAATCATAGCCACCTTCACTGTCTACGTGAGACATACTTAAAGAGTGACAATTCTACAAAGTTTTCTGTTGTTGTTGGTGGTGGTTATGATGATTCTGTTTTGATGAAACACGAGTGAAAATAAGAGACACTTTTGAAAAGATTCTCATGCAAACTGCAAATACCTTTCTCCACAGGCTTGTTGACACTCCTCTTCCGTTAGGAAGTTATTTTTGTTACCACGGCATCCACCATAGTCGAACGGAAGACAAGAACCGAGAGTCAAGTTGTAATAATATCGTTTGTGTGAAGCCCTACGTGGGCCATCATCCATTTTTTGGAAGCAAGTGCCTGAAATTGAAGAATGAAGAATAAGTGTACTCGCATTCAGTCCGAATGAAGCAAACAATCAATGTGTGCAAATAGGTCAACATCATTCAACACCATTCCTACTACGATTACGAAAGCATATTTCACTGAAGACAATTAAAACACTAAACACTTACTATTGAAAGACAATGAATAATTGGGCGCACACAGAATGAGAAAAGCTACTGCGAATGTCTTGTAGAGCATTTTGAGCATTGGAATCATTTGATTTGATCCACCTCTTCTAATATATATTTCTTTTTCGATAAAAGTCAAAGCTTAGCCAGTGTGATCGTAATTTGGATAAAACACCAATTGGTTAGTGATATCATACCTCAGTTTACCGTGGGTTATCTATAGTCACTTAAGATGCATAAAACTACAACTGTAAACATCTGTCACATGGTACGTGGTAGTCGCCTGATTATAAATCATTGCAAATGTATGTGCCTGTACACAAGATGTATCTTTATTGACTGGAAAACTAGAAATTCAGTTCAGGAATATGTATAGCGCGTTAATGTTGCATAGACCTCTAAAGTTTAGTAATCCAAAGAAAACTTTGTTTATTTCAGAAACTGTTATCCGTTATAATCAATTATTTACCATGATATCAACTCACTAAGTCAGATATTTACACTGTAGATCCACTCGTTTCTGTCATATCAGCAAGCCGTGTATTTCATGAAATGAACATTCATATTAACCATAATTTTCTCATATGCTATGAATGGTCTGTTTTGACTTTCAGGCCTTATTTACTAATTTTTTTACCCTACCATTTATCAGGTTCTCGTAAAATACCTACATTTTTAAAGTAATAGCAAACGCTCAGTGAATAATACTCGTATAACCATTGAATGCAAGCAGTGCTCCACACAAACAACTCAGTTTATTAGAATGTATGGTTCTGATCGAAAGACAGAAACATCAGAAAAACTCACGAAGCTGAGAATCGACCAGAACGCGTCAAAATGATCTATGTCTCGATTCATTCAGAGTAAACTCATTTTCGGTGTAAGTGATGCTAACTGAATAGGACAGTGAAGTGTATGCGTAATGGGATATAATATTTGTGTAAGTGCCTGAAAAATGAGATTAATCTGACTACTTGATTTCCTTAATTGTCATATTTTTCACAACAACAAAAAATGGAAATCTTTTGTCACGAAGAAATCTATGTTCGGTGATCCTTCAGTATCTTACTATTAGACAAAAGAACGTTAAGCATACTGTTCACCAAACAAAGCCACGCATACATCATCAATTTACTTCAGGATCACTAGTAATCACGTTTACTAAACATTGCTATAATTCCAATTTTTGTGGAACATGCGAATATCACTTCCATCGGTAGATTAGTTCAGGCACATGTTTATCACATCATTCTTAGCTTCAGTGTTAATTTTTCTTTAACATTCTGAAATTAAGATCACATCTTTAATCTGAGAATTATGACTTTGTGGTCTAATGTTTCACATTAAGTGAATGAATGAAATTCCAGTAAGTGTTTTATTCATCCAACAAATCAGAATTCCCTGGAATTTGCAAGCATTACATTCACTTTTTAACAATTATTAAGTATATGTATGTATATATTATTCCTTTGTATTCTGAGTAGAATGTAACACTTCAAGCTAGGACTTTGAATTTTCAGTAGCAGTGATGTTTTTTATGAGGCGGGGATGCCAGCCTCACACTCCATCTTCCCTCTTCGTCGGGCTCATACTTGCATAAGGGACGTAAAGCTGTTTGCCAATCGGTAATCATACAGTGGACTGAGTGTACGGTTGATGAGAATGCTACCTCTGAACCAACATGGGGTAAATTATTTTTCAAAATTGCTACACATTGATGCCTGTATTGTAACAAATTAAAGTAGCACATATTGTGATCCCGCAAGGAGAAGGTATAATAGGGGGCAATGTATCATTCTAATATGATTTAAAATATGTCTCTGTACGGGCAAGTGATCAATCAAAATCTACACTTAGGAATGTTGATTACTCATCAAAGTCTGTAGGTATACCTAATTATGAAAAAAATATCTTGTGTTGTACAAACCATCGAAAGGATTGTGATCTCTGCATGAATGAGAAACTCATACATTTCACATCTTGTTAGCAGAATGCAAACCTAACGACATTTCTTAACTTCGTATTTCCTACTCTCGCGATTATTTAAAATGTTTTTCTAATGTTTCTAATAAACTTAAGAAAATCCATCGAAGTGGGTGGTTACGAGCCTTAAAGTATAGTCCAATGCATCACATGACTGTTTTTTGTAATTATGAGCACAAATCGCAGGTCATTATCAAAAATGTTGGCTACTTGCATGATCTATTATGTTCAAATTTGAACATATATGTTCTTGATGTAACGAATTTGTACTACAACAAGGTGTGACATAAATATTTATGTCATACCTTGTTGCTTATTGTTATTATTGTCCCCTTGGGTTCCTAGTGGAACATATGGCTTCAACTGCACGTCTTTACTTGCTTCTGTCTTTTGCTGTACTTTTCACCTGCATCCATGTTAATCCATATTGTTTCAACTCCTCTTCACATGATCTTCTCCATGTCACCCTTGCACTGACGTCCCACTCGCCGCTTCTCTTTCGGCCTGGTTCCACTCGAGCAATGGCCTGATGGGCGCGCGATGTCACCCAGCGGTCTCTTCAGCGAGTGTCCGATCCATCTCCACTCTCTCCCGCATATTTGTTGGTTGGCGATTGGTTCTTGTTTTGTTTGTTTGTTCCCATAGTTTCTTGTTGGTGATTATTTCCGGGCCGGCCATCTGATCTTCATTAAATAGCCAGCGAAGACAGTTGTTGATAAAGGTTTGGTCTACAACAGGCTGTTGGAAATATTCTTCGTGACCCGCCCGCCAACTTTCTGATCCGTATAAAAGAACTGACTGACTTGACGTTTGTATTGAAAATCCGACCGAATTTTGTTATTGATGCTGAGTGACGAAGATTGGTTTCCAAATTGGTTTCAGGTTGATGAATGTGTTTCTCGCCTTTCCGATTCTCTCTCGATTTGACATCCTCGTCCGTTCCGACTGTCTGTAGTTGAGATAATGCTCCCTAGGTCACGAAAATGTCGCTAGTGTCACTGAGTCGCGTCTATTCGAAATAACCCGCGAAGATACCAGCTAGAATAGGTGCTAGAGATGAACCCCTGGTGATCCCGTCAATTTGTCGGTAGCATTGGTTTCTGGATTTGAATTGGATATCTTTTGTGCGATGAAGCAGTAGACGACACATCTCTGTTTCCGGATAATGATCGTAGATCTGTTTGTTTAATAAATGATGCCAGTTGTTTCCACCACTGGTACATTTATAAATTAGGCAGTTACATCACATGACACCATCAGTCTATTTGATAATTCAACATGGTCGACTTCTTTAGAAATTCGGAAAGTGTCATCCAAGCTATGATTTGCGAATTTCTGTTGAATTCGCTTTAATGAATCAGCTAGCCACCGACCTAGTTTGCGGCATGGTGTGTTTATCATTGATAGTATGAGTCTTAAGGGCACAGTGGCCTTATGGATTTTTGGCAGACCGTACACCTTTTGATCAGAGTTCGTTGTAAGGTTTGTTGTCAACCAGTATCTTGATGAACAGTTCTTTGAGGCATTTATTCACTTTATTTTCAGACGACATTATTGCATCCTTCTTGGTTTTTTTCACCTCAAATTTTTCGGGATTGTTAAGAGTCAAAAACTAGGGCGAAACAGCTGTCCAGTACTCCCAGCTGGCCTTCCAGTGGTTCACTATCTGATGTCATCTCGTGATAAAATCCTCCAAACAATCAAACTAATTCCCTACAAAAAACTAATACTTGAAATTGACGTAAATGTGCTGAATTCAGACGTCTATGTTGTCTTGTAACTGGAAGATCCTAGGCTCAAAACGTGGAGGTGGTGGGTACTGATGAAGAATCCCATATTAAGAAGATACACCTGTCCAACACTGTCTGGTTTTCAAGTGGTTAGCTAACTGAAACCCGCTTGTGATCAGAACTTTCACTGATAAAGTGATTACAAACCAAGGCATTTACTTTACAAATCACCGTTTTAAAAAACAGGTAATTTATCCAATAGAACACAAAATTTGGGTATATCGTAAGTGCTGAAGACGTATTCTTAGTTAACTAAAACACTTGATAGGCAAATCCCGGAAAATGTTAACAGATATATTGTAGCATTGTACAATACCACTTGAGCTGTTGTGGGAGAATGAAAGTTATTTTTAGAATAGCTTGAAATACGCCTTTCGTAGAGACAAGTGTCTAAATGCTATTACGCTTACTCAAATTTGATTTACTGTCAGTGTTACTGAAGGACCATGATTTTAGGACAAGAACTTCTCATTGCAGTCTCCTATTTAACACAGACCACTTTGTACTAGCCACTCACCTGACACCTTCTATAAACTTGAACTGACTTGTCAATTTTCCTACCCCACACTCTACAAATCTATTATGACTAACCACCACGATAATCTCCCAAACAGGGGTTAGGACTCTCGCCGACCATGCACATGATTCGGGGTTCAATCCTCTGCCGACGCACACCTGATATCTGTGGTCGGCCTGCAAAATTTGGGCTACCGATATCACATGCTGAAAATTTCATACTTGTACCAAAAATACGGTGTGGAATCAAGCTATAATCAAAAAAATGGTAACTTCACATCATTTTCACTATTTATGGTATGACTGAAAAGTTACACTCTTCATTATTGTTCTGGCATCTAACGCATAGTGTTCCTGAGTGAGAAGTACACAACAAGCGCAAGTGGTATGCAAACTTCAAACTCACCTGCTTAAGTATTTTTATGTTTAAACCTCTTATTGTTGTATTACGAATCAAACAGGAAATGGTTTCAATATTGACAGGAAACACGGGATGAATATTCAGATTTCGAAACTAATAAGTTACATTGCACATCTATAGAGCCGTATTATCGATTGATCACCAGTTTCTGCTTCTGGTATTTACAATGTATTACACAAAATTTTTTATAAATTCATCTAGGCTACTGAAAACAGCAGTATATATCAATACTTACAAGAAATATGTTATAGCTCATTTTGATGCCACTGCATTCATCCAAAGAATGGAGTCCGTTATCATGATGACATTAGTTATTATTGTTATTACACTTTCTTTGCATCACGAGCTACTTCAAGGATATGTCTTCATCTGAACTGATTCTCCGCCCTTCGTTAATAAGGTCTTTATGACAACCTGTCATTGGATATCCAGTCAGGTGTTACCAGCCGGTTACCAGCTACTGAATACAATTTATAAAACTTGTCTGCATTAAGCCTAGGTAGCATTGAGGCAGTTGACAGATTAATTCGCGATTGATGCTATGGAAGGCATTTCAGGTTTGACGGATTTGATGTGGACAATTGGCTGATATTCTGGATTCCATAAGATGGTAACGCGTATGGCTGCTACTGGACCAGCTCTTGACTTATTTCCCCTTATTCGTAGTGGTTAACTTTGAAGTCTGCCATCAAAAGCATGTTTCATTCGATGAAGAATGACGAGGCTTTTTATTCGCTTCTGGTGGACAGGAGACTGACTCCTGACTAGTTTTTGAAAAGTCCTAATTACCTGTTATTTCAAATTTTGTTGTGGTAGACCTAATTCTAGTCAGCAAGTATCTTTTCTTCCATCCACTATTTCACTCTGTTTGCCATCATTTTGGCAAACATATTGACCTCAAAGTTTATATAATCACTAAATAAGATGCTGATCATAGCAGGTAATTCTGCACGAATTTGAGGTGAAGTGCAGCTGTGAAGAATTTTGAAGCGGTCGGTCAAGCATTTCTTCTGCCCCATCTTCTCTCTACTATTTTCATGTGGTGACATCTGCGTTCATCTTAATTCTCAGTGTGGATATTCGATGTATTTTTGTGAGTCTATCTTACTCTTAGCCTCATACTCTCTAATAAATACTTCCGACTAAAATTATGCTTTTATTCCTGGGCATTGTTTTCCACTGTTGTATTTGGTGTGGTATAGATTGTGGTCAGTCTTTGCTTCCGTTGTTCATCTCTACTTATGTCCATCTTCTGCCAAATCATCTTTAGCCACTCTATGGAAATCCACTTCGCCCAAGTGAGTCATTGCTTGTACTGCCTCATCTTACTGTCCATAAAATATTTAAAAATTTAGTTGCACTTTGCTATCTAAGAATCATATCGCTCTACTGTATACTTAAATTTCCCTGAATTTCTCTCGACGGCAGCAGTGAATGAGACATTTGTAGCTCAGTTATTCAGAAGATAGATGTTCAGCTTAAATTACGGTCTAACTACAAATAATTTGAATCAATTTATTATGATATTGAAGTTACCTCTAACTAAACAGGCGATGAAACTAATTTTCCTCCTCACATGCGCCCCCACTTTCTTCATATTGAAAGTTGTCACAATTTGGTGTTCAGTTATAAAAATTATCCTTATCGCTTGTATATACTTTACAAGTGTAAGTTTAGTAGAGATCTGAGTGTTTTTCATCAGGAGCTGATTTCAATTAGAGAGGTGCCTCAAACAAAGTGGTAAAGTTTGGGGCTATTCAGAACCCAACACTCATCATTCCATGAGAAAACAAATATGGAGGATGTTAACAGAGCTCTTCAGTTTCCGAAAAAGTAACATCAGAATAAAAAAGAGCGAGAGTAAAGGTGAAATAAAATTATCCCAGACACAAAGTAACCTGACACAATTTACTAACAGGCTACTCTTCAAACCAGTCCCAAGCTTGAAAAATGAGGAAAGTTTGGGCGTGAGGTTAGCGAACCTACACCAGAAAACCACTCAAACTGCAACAAAAACTTCAACACACAAAGAAAATACTAAAAATACAAAAAATTTAAGAACATCTTATCCTTCGCTGGAGCAGGAGAGGTAAAGTGACACAGTGGGCTGGTGAAAGCCTTCAGGAAACCAGTCAGCTAGCCTATGTCTTCAATTGATAAAAGTAGGAACAACAATGGTGACGCGGAATGTATGTACAGTGTACGAAGGCGGCTTGTAAGGCTGCCTAGGAAGCTGAAGAAATGAGAAGATATGTCATAGAAGTGGTGGGTATCTGTGATAACGGAAGGAATAAAAGTGGATTACCAAAATCATCAACTGGAGAGTCAGTAATCTACTTCGGTCTGTTCACCCGGATAGCAACCGCAAGCAAACTGAGGCAGTGAGTGGCTATCATTACGTCCTCAGTGGTAGCCAAAGCCCTGATGCAGTGTGAACCAATCTCATCCAGGATCATTACAACAAGATTCAACTCAAAAGGATGGACGATTGCAATTATCCAATGCTACGTACAGTGGTAAAAACAACGTGGAATATGAGAAGAAGGACGAAATCTAGAGACTACTGTAAACAAAATTGGCCAACATCGCGAATGGCGACATAAAATCGACATGGGCAATATGGGAGTCAAACTAGCAGCAGATAAACGTGGGAAGAGAAATCATGGGTGGAGCGGCTCTGGGCGAAATGAATGAGGAGTGAGAACTCTTATCAGACTTGCACGCTTTCAGCGATGTGGTGTTCTAAGGAGGCGTGTAAAACCATAAGGATAAACGCAAGGCAACATGGATTCCCCCTGACGGACACACTCGAAACCAGATAGATTTCTGAAGTGAGAACAGACTTATCTTTCGATAAAAATGGTCTAAAGAAAGCTTCTTTATTAAGAAAGTCGAAAGTTTTTCGCAAGATATCCTCATATTGTTGTTCCCACTTAAATTGTTTGTTGGAGACAATATCGAAAGCGGAGATAACAGTTGAGTGAAGTTGGGAATGAGTCTGGGGTAAAACTGAAGAGTGCCAATCCACGATCTCAACCACGACACATTATTAGGTGGGGGTGCTTGAATTAGAGGTGCCAAATGACTAGCATCAGGTCTGAAACCCTCAGAGTTAACTGTGTATCCCAAGCATGATAAAGACGACAAAGTAGAATGACATTTGGATGGATTAACAAGAATATTTATCTCACATAAACGCCTGAACAGTTTTAAAAGACATTCATTATGCAATTCAGTGTTCAGACCATGAACTATAATGTCGTCTTGGTAACACTCAACACCGTCTAATCCATCTATCATCTGATTTATTACTTTTTGAAATATTGCGGGTGAAACCTTTATACCAAAAAACAAGAACTTATACTTGAAAAGTCCAAATGGAGTATTAGTGGTTGTTAATGCACTAGAGGCTTCGTCTAGAGAAATCTGCAAATAAGCATCTTTGAGATCTATTTTGGAAAAGTATTTTGATCCATGTAGCTTGTAGAGAATGTCATGCCTTTCCAGCGCAGTGCAAATTAGCTGTAATAGACGACTATTGAGTGTAAGACAGTAGTCACCACAAATTCTCCGCGTTTTTCCGTCAGCCTTGAGTGGCGTCACAATGGGAGTAGCTCAATTCGAAGATTGAACTGGCATAAGTATGCCCTGCTCAACCAACATGTCTAACTCTTTTTTAGCTGCATCTCGCAAACCATATGGAATCAATCATCGTTTTAGGAAGATAGGATCACCCTCTATTTCAAAATGGATGGGCTGAATCTTTATGCCTCCTACACTCTTTGAACTTTATAGAACTAATTTTCTGAACAAATATTCATCAAACAACTCAGTACAAAGTGAGGTTTCGAAATTTAACAATCTAAGGGCATTTAATCCCAATAAAGATGGACCATATTCACTAACAAAAGAGAGGATATTTACAAAATTACCACTGTCCGATTTCAAACAAATGTAAGTGGCACCAGTGAGAGGTAGTTTATGACCAGTAATACCTGTGATCGAACAAGTAGTAGGGTCTATCTGGGCATGCTTACAGAGCGATAGTAAATCTTTCTTTAAAATTATAGATTCAGTACTCCTAGTATCAATTATAATAATTATGAAACAGTGAGATTTACCTGAACTTGTAGTGAATGTTCTCATTATATGAGATTTATTGCCTTGAAAAATTGAAAGAGACTGCATTTTACCAGACAGTTTAGGAGAATTCTGAGTAGAATAAGTATTTGAACTTTTGCCTAACTTTACCACATTTACGACACTTAGCGCCCCGAAAACGGCAAGTGCTTCGTAGATGAATCTTCCCACAGGAAAAACATGGTCTGATGTTTTTACCCTCTGTATGCATTCTGTTACATGTGTATGACAGTTAGGATTTCTTTTTATGAACACCTGTATTATCAACTTTTGATAGCACGATATCAGACACTGACGTAGTGGGAGCTGGGTATTCACTGTTGACATCTTCATATGTAATACATAAATCCTTAGCATTTTGAAAGGTGTAGGAAGCAATCTGAATCAACTCTTTCTCTAACTTAGGAATATTGACTCCAGCAATTAGACGATCACGTAACTGAGTATGGAGCTGATATTCAAAGTCGCACTTTGAAGCTTTTATCTGAAGTTGAAGAATAAAGTCTGTAATCTTCTGGATGGGAGCACGAACAAATTGTTTTGTTATGTGGAAGCGATTTGTTAGAATATATGGAGGATTTCATCATGAACTGACATCAATTAGAGAACCACTGGAAAACCTGGGAGTATTGGAACGGCGTTTCGTCCTTGTTTGGGACTCTTCATCAGTACGTACCCACCGGGGTTCGAATCAAGAACCTTCTGGTTACAAGGCGACCTCGTAGTCCATTTAGCCACTGGGACCCAAAGTTAACGGAGTTTATCATATGACAGATAATTGGTTTATCTGGAAATGACAGAGTTTTCACTAGGCTGTACGCACCTAGCCCAAAAGAAGTAACAAAATGAGCTGAAATTTTGTCATCGAGAACATTCTTCGACACGCACAATGCGTCGAAGCGTTCACGATAATCGAAGATTATTCGCGGTGAAAAATTAAAAGAAAACTTTCGAAGATTATTTAATTCCATAGAGACACCAAAATGCCCATAAAGGGAACTAATTGCTTCAAAATGTTCTAATTATTTTTTTAACAGTAGTAGTCATATTTCGCAATGACCGAATTACAGGAATTCAACCAAAAACACAGAGACGGATACATCTAGGAATTTGTAGTTGGAGTAATTGTATTTCAATTCGTATAATAAATATATTAACAAACAGCAGTAAGTATTTAAACAATGCAGACATAGAAATTGTCAATCACCACATCTGCCACATGTCGAATGTCTCCTTGCGTATTTATAATGATGTCTCGGTTTGCTTGCAAGTCCATGCCATCTCCTAACTAATTTTGTGATATTATTTTCATCAGTATCATCTGGACTTATTTCTGAATTATCTACAAAATCAGGATTAGTAGCGGAATCGCTGAAATTATAATCGGAACGACCTACTTCATTTATTTTTACTTGACCCAGGTGTCTGTTATGAGCTAAGTGGTCTTCGATGTCTAATATCTTCACCATTCGATTTCCCATTTTTTGTAGTATGGTTACAACAGAAGGTCTACAGTCATTTTCTCTACAATGATGTACATCAGAAGTTATGGACATCAGATACTTTGATGGTTTGAAACGTTTAATGAATTTATTACTGCATTTGATACGATTTGTGATCAAGTTTTGTTAACATTAAAAATGAAAACATGATGTATCAGATGCAATATGCAGATGTACAGGAAAGTAGTCCAAGTGTCATCTAGAACATTGAAATACATATAAGAAAATGTATTATCAATGAGAAGATGAGATATGGACTCAAAAGAAGAAGCACTTCAATGACACGTTTCTGTGCATACATATGGTAAAATTAGCCTCGGTTCCAAGGAGCGAATAGAGTCGATTTACTCAATTTACTCTTGTTTACTTAGAATCAAGCTGAAATTGTCCTATAATCAGGCCTACAATTGAGCCATTCTACTCCTTTGGAAGAAAGAGGAGCACTGGACAAATACTACATGAGTCGTGTGTTCATTTATATGTTTATTTCTGTCTGACACCATAAGTCAGAGTATAAGATTTGACGATAATTGATTTGAAAGTGAAAATAGAGTGTATGAGTTCTGGATTGTTTTGATCATAAGATATATGCATACATTGAGACGTGAGTGAGAAGAAAACAAAATATATTGACTATAAGCTGCATTCGAATATGTTTAACATGAATTACCGAAGGATTTAGAAGAAAATCAATGAGTTCTAATAGAGTGTTTACTCAAAATATCACTCAGAGATCAGTCGCGCGTACTCGATCTGGTAGTGAAATGAGGAAATAGGTCTAACTTCGTTTCTTCCTGATTTTCTCCGTCTCCTTCAGTGGCAGGGGTAGAGCTGAATGTGTGAGGAAAACTACCCGACACTGACAATGATTAAATATTGCGCTACCAAACGAATCGAGAATTGAGAACCAATGAAATTGTAGAAACGATTTTGGAAAGTTTTTATCAGTTGCTTTACAAGTAGCACAGTTCACAACCATGAAGTGAAATTTTAGACTTCTTCTCAATTATGTAAAGTAAGGGCGTATATGAAGAGTTCACAAAATTGTGTACCTTACCGTTCGCTAACTATGGACTGCTCGACCTAGTAGAATATACCTGGTTATTAGTATGCACTTAAATTTTATACAACTGAGTGTTTTATCACACATTTTACCTAACTATTGTGATCCATGCCACTTGTAAAGCAGTAGTAATATTTGTTTTCTAAATGTTTAATTTAAGAAAGACCAGCATGTTTCAATTAGTTAAGTGGAGAGTATTTATTTGAGAGTAATGAGAGGAATATTTTGCATCACTGCATCAGTGCATGATTAGATTAGATTATTCAAATAGTGTACCTTTTAACATAGCAAACTCGGAGAATTAGATTTTGCAGCAGAGAGCTTGGTGTTGTAACATTGTTTAATACTGTCATTCTATTAGTTAGGAAGTTCAATTACAATCAGTTACCAGTCAAAAGATGAATGGATAGGTCTAAATGTGGTACAGGAAAATATCGTGTGGGTTGATAACCTCACTGCAGGGAATGAAAGAAACAAAAAGTGAACTTGTCACTATTTTACATAACAGTCTTTTTGCATGAAATATCTATTGCTCTTACAGAAATATTTGAGAGGTCCCAAATATTTTGCAGGATTTCTACCTTCTCCAAAATTTCACATTTTAACTTTCAGATTTGATCTATTTCTTGATTGCTCCGGCTTTAACTTTTGCAATGTAATCTCCGAGTAATCTCACAGTGCTAAAATGGATTAATTTGCTACCGGTCGCCTATTGGATTCGCGTATTCTAAGTGATTTTTATAGATCTGCAAGGAGTAATATGTTTGGTATTTAAAGCGAACTAAGCAGATGAGCACATTGGATAACTTGATAACATGTCATTTCTACCCGCAATCTCTAGCAAAAGAGGTATTTCATTTTATAGAATAAAATGGAATTTCAAACAAATTTCAACCTGCATGACACCATAAATAGCAATCAAGGAAGACAGCGTACCCGTGTAACCGTTTAATACAACTAATTTATTTAGGCGAGTGTAACTGGCAACATACCAGTTAGCAAAATAAACTGTGGCTAATTCCTAACTGTAACTATTGAATTCGCGAATTTATTATTACTCGGCCAGAATTTAGCTGATTTCAACTGATTCGGCTACCTGAGCTTATCTCAGACCGAATGCACCACTGCTGACCTCTGTCCATAAAAACTTTTAGATCACTTCTATCTAGTTACCAAGGGATACTGATTGAAGTCAGCTGTGTAGAGCTTCTTATGAGTAGTATTTAATATCATGCAGTTGTTTTTCAATACTAATCAGCCATGCGTCAATGTGCAACATGACTCAAAAGCAGATGATTAATGCCTCTACAAGAATCAAATTCAAACCAAGCAAAAGATTAGTGTAATGGCTTTTTTCAGTGTGAGTAAAAAACGTAGCAGGGAATAAGACCATTTGCAGTAGTAAGCAATGAACAGATGTGATGCAATAATTGTCGTAGAAAACAAATAAAAGCTTCTGAATTTATTCATGCAGTAGCTGGAGTGGAAATTGAAGCAGAAGACCAGGAAGAAAAGAAGTTAGACCTATTTCCTCATTTCACTACCAGATCGAGTACGCGCGACTGATCTCTGAGTGATATTTTGAGTAAATACTCTATTAGAACTCATTGATTTTCTTCAAAATCCTTCGGTAATTCATGTTAAACATATTCGAATGCAGCTTATAGTCAATATATTTTGTTTTCTTCTCACTCACGTCTCAATGTATGCATATATCTTATGATCAAAACAATCCAGAACTCATACACTCTACTTTCACTTTCAAATCACTTTTCGTGAAGTCTTATACTGTGACTTATGGTGTCAGACAGAAATAAACATATAAATGAACACACGACTCATGTAGTATTTGTCCAGTGCTCCTCTTTCTTCCGAAGGAGTAGAATGGCTCAATTGTAGGCCTGATTATAGGACAATTTAAGCTTGATTCTAAGTAAACAATAGAAAATTGAGTGAATCGACTCTATCCGCCCCTTGGAACTGAGGCTAATTTTACCGTATGTATGTACAGAAACGTGTCATTGAGATGCTTCTTCTTTTGAGTCCATATCTCATCTTCTCATTGATAATACATTTTCTTATATGTATTTCAATGTTCTGTATGACACCTGGGCTACCTTTCCGTACATCTACATATTGCATCTAATACATCATGTTTTCATTTTTAATGTTAACAAAACATGATCACAAATCGTATCAAATACAGTAATGAATTCATTAAACGTTTGAAACCATATGAATTTGCTGCATCTAAAAATACTGAGTGAAAACATCACGTTGGTTGGCAGAGTGCCCTTAAACACATACCTTTTTATCGTACGTTTATTCCTGTTACCATCAGTTCAAACTGCCTTTCACTTCCCAACAAAATTATGCATCTCCAGTCTCTCTAATCATTTGATACTTATCACAATACGGCGCTGGTTGCATTACAAGTAACATGGCTCCATGAACTTTATTATGACAGCCTGGTTTCTCTAAATGTTTTGACATTGTTTAGACAAGATCGACTATACTCCAGAAAGAAAAGAGTTAAAGGTGTTTCAACTTTCACTCATTCTCAATGGCCTGCTTCAAATATTGTATGTTTTTCTTACTCTTGTGACTTTACTGATTGTATAACAGTCAAATGTCGTCCGAAACAATTATACAAGTTCAAATACCCCTTCATCTCAAACATTTATTTTGCTCCTGGCTATTCCGCCTCGGATCTATCTGATTTTACCGATGAATTCCCTAAATTCACCGTTGCATATCTCAAAAGCTCTTTATCAGTTGTCACAGGAGATTTCAATTCCTGCGATAGTTTTTTGTTGAATCGTTAGGTCATGCCAGTATTGTTGAATTTCCTAATCGGTTTGATAAAACACTGAATCTAGTATTTATTAATGACGCGGAAACATATGAAGCACGTAGACGTGCTCCTATAATGAACTCTGATCATTGTATTATTCGGATATAACCTAAAATATATAGCAGATATCACTCTATTATCCTCTCAAATCTGTCCAGGAAAACACAACAAAGATGTTACTCACATGAAAATGTGCTTAAACTAAGACGCATGTTAAATGACACAAACTGGGAACTTTTCACCGAACACACCCTGGATGATACTATTTCCAACCTGACCAACTATCTTGAATTCTGCCTTGATGTTTGCTGTCGGAAACAGATACTTTTCAAAAGAAGGGACCGTTTCTCTTCCTCTCATCTCAAAAAGCTTCGAAGAGAAAAAGGGGGACTGTACAAGACTAAGGATAAATCTAGTCTTAGGAGGATAAACATTCAAATTAAATCCGAAATCAAGAGGCTAAACGACATTTATAATCAAAGAATATTGTCTTGTAAACTCCAGGAAACATGTGGAAGCTTTTCAGGGAAATTACAGGCTGCGGAAAGCTTAATATTTGTGCCCCTTCTATTGATGTAAATACTCTTAATTGAACTTTTATGCGCCCTCCCAACGTCCCTTTTAGCTTCAATGTAACAAGTAAAATGATCAGTGACTTTCATAGTTTCAATAATTCTGATGTTCTTAAATGTTTTAAATCCCTTAAACCTTCTCAGAGTCTAGGTCCTGATGGTATGCCTGCCATTGTCCTAAGGGGATGTGCTGATATTTTAAGTAACCCACTTACAAATATTTTCAATACTACTTTTGCTAATAATGTTGTACCCTCTCTGTGTAAAGATATTAAAATCATCCCTGCACCCACGTCTGATTGTGGAAATAGTGTAAAGTTTAGATCTATTGCCATCACCTCTACTTTTCTGAAATTTATGGAGATATTATTGTTACTAAAACGTTTTCCCTCCCTAAGCTTCTCAAATGATCCAAAGCAGTTTGCTTACAAACATGGTAGAAGTACTTCAGACGCTGCTGTTTCATGACGACAATGTATCCTCCTTAGACGAAGGGGACAAGTCTGTCCGTTGTACGTTCCTTGATTATACATCTGCTTTCAACTCTGTACCTAGGGGCCTTTTGTTGAACAAGCTTAGCCTTACACAAACTGAGTCCTCGGCTATCAACTGACTTCACTCTTACTTCTCTAATAGGATGCAGTACACGGTATATAATGGTGTATCTTCCTCTCCTTTGCTTATTGAAGCTGGTTTTCCTCAGGGTGCTGTCCTCTCTCCGTTTCTATTTCCCTTCTTCTGACATGACTTAACACTTTCAGACGAAATCAACTTCGTCAAATATGCAGATGACCTAACTGTTTCGCTTCCCGTTAAGTCTCAGTCAGACTGTTTGAAATTAAATAGCTTCCTGTCTGACATCAGTCACTGGTCTAAACTAAATGACCTCATGCTGAATCCCTCAAAATGCCAGACTATCGACTTCTCCTTTAGGCATAAACGAGATCTACAAACACTAGTAAGCACTCATGATGCCTGTAGCATTGAGGGGACTATAACTGAAACAAAGTCTAATGCAAAATACCTCGGATTAGTTCTATCTTCCGACCTTATTTGGTCATCTCATATCCTAACGATTTCTTAGAAAGTGCTTCGTCTAACCCACTGCATTAAGAAACTCAGACTACCTGGAATCACCAAACCTATGCTTTCACAATTTGTCAACTCTCGTATCCTACCTATTCTAATTTACTGCTCCCCATTAGTCTTTCCTGGGCTACTGAAAAAGGACTATGCCATTCTGAGAAGGATGTTGAAGGTAGTTATTGGGACTAGTGGTGACAAACTCAGTCAGCTCATCAATACATTAGTAGAAAGGAATATGAATACATGCAAAAAATGGTCTAAAACCATACTCTCTGACCCCCAACATCCCCTCTACTCCCAACTCTCTCCCTGTATCTCATCAGGTAGAACAAGAAATCAGTACAAAGTAATACATGCTCGTACAACGAAGTATAAAAACTCAACGATATCATATGTGGCCAGCCCGTGTTCTATGTGACAGAGAAAATGTTAAGCGCGAAACCTATGACTTGCTTTGTTGTTACTTACATAATTTTGGCTTTTGTATTTCTCACTTATTTGTATTCTGTAGTGATCACTTTCTTAAACATACTTAGCAACCCAAATAATTATTATTGGCTTGTTTTTTTGTACTTTATTATATTCCTTCTTTTGTGTATCTACAGGTTCCCACTATATTAGCACTAAAAGTACTACAAAATTGTCCTGTCATTGACCTTCTTGTAATATCAGTTTTGTGGTTGTTTTTTGTTCGGCAACATTAACTGCCAATCTTGGTTGTGAACGCCGCTATCACCATCTTAAAATTTTTGTATTATGCATGATTACTCACACTACCACAACACTGTATTAGTGCTGATAATAAAAAAAACCTGAAATGTTTATTTTATGATTGTTCAGTGTAGTTCAATCAAATTAACTGATCATCTTGGCTATAAACATTCTTAAGAACATCTCATAATTTCTTGTATGATTATAGTTGTTACTGTTCACCACGCATACACATATCATAGCTTCCACTACCCAATACTGAAATATTTTTTTCATTATTGGTGTTTATCTTCCTTTCTACTTGGTATTTTTATTTGCATTTTCTAAATTATTTTTATTGTTGTTGTCTTTATATTTATTTTTTGAAATACTCTTAAATGTTTGATATAATTAGATGCAGTATTGTAGATAGGTGCTGAAAATTCCACACTGTACCACTAGTACTGTTTTTGGAATAAAGCAAATTATTATTATTATTATGTAAACTCACTGTGATATTATTCTGTTATTATTATTTCTACTCCCATATGTTCCGAGTGGAACATAGAGCTTCAACAACACATCTTCGCTTTGTCCTGTTTGGTGCTCTTCTCTCCACAATCTGACAAATATTTCAGTTCACCGTTAAAATGAATGTCATTGATGATAATTGTCAGGCCGCTTTTGTCTTACTCTTTTATTCACTTTACAATATTCGCCGTGTTTATATTTTGGATCACCGACGAGTGTCATTATCACGTAGCTGTTGAAAGTTGTTGATAATTATCTGAGGCACGCCAGCATGTGGTTGTGAACTAGATTACAAATAACTTGCTGTCAACCTATCTCTGTCTAACGCTTCTTCGAAGCCGATGAAGCGGTTGAGATAAAAATTGACCGCCATTTCATGTTTTCTTCGATGATGATGATGCTTAGATTTGCGTTTTGATCACCACATGAGTCGCCTTTCCTGAATCCAGCTTTATTCTTTCTGTCGGATTTGTGCATTCAGTACATCTTTTATCCTCTCTAGGATTGTGCGACTTATTAATTTACTTGGTGTGGACAAGGGGATAATTCTAGGCCAGCTTTAGCACAGGCAGGCGTATGACTATCTAGTATGGTCGCTAGAAAATGTAGCATTTAATCCAGTTGGTAGGTATCCATCTGTGGTGATTGACAATTTGTGTCTGCATTGTTTAAATACTTACTGTTGTTTGTTAATATATTCTCATTCTGGATGAAATCGTAATGAAATAGTTTTAGTTATGTGATCTTGTACAGCAGTTCCAAATAGGATTATATGTATCTTAAATGACATAAAAAACAATTTTTACCTTCTACCTTATCGGTCGTTACTGGAATGGAAATCAGAGAAGAAAATGCTTGGTTGTACGTCAAGTCTGACTTGGCGGAGGTCATGTTCTACTCGGAAAGTTATGCTGCCTGTATAATAAATATACGACTACATTACTGTAACGATGTTTGTGGCAGTGCATTTTTCCCATGATGTTGTTGTTACTTTACAGTGTGGCCATTTCTCTCCATACTGTGTCACCTCTAAGAAGTTGACAATCTCGTATATGTATTCGGCATGTTAACTTTAGCATGATTATCAAAAAATCAGGTGATTCGCCTACTCATTTCTTTCTTTTCGTTTCTAAGAGTTGACAAAAGAGAGCCACAGTATTACGATAACAACAATATTCGAGCTCTGTCATATCTGATGAATATATATGAGCACTCAGATAGACGGTCTGTCATGAACGTTTTTCCATCTTAGTTTCTGCGATGTATACATATTATGTAATTAACTGGAGGCTTGAACAGCCACATATGTTTAGTTGGATCCATTAGATAATTAAACATCAAGTCAAAATCATCGACAGGGGCTTGAGCATTCCCCGCATATAAACACTCGCCCAGAACAAATACGATTCAGGAGAAACAGTTCATTCACATAGTCTATTGAGGATATTCCTGATTGTAGTGGATTGAGTTATGAGACAGACAGGGGGAGTGAGAATGAATGCATACTTTGGGCCGATGGACACACCCTAGGAGACCTGGATTATATGGATGATTTATGCCCGGTAAGTACAATCTCAAAGATTCACAATCGGGAAGTGACACCTTGACAGTTGTGGCAGCTATTTGTAAATTGCTTCTCAGCTGTACAAATGATTATTCGTGGAAACAAGGTACTCAGATGAATACGCCTTTGTCATTTAATTTTTGATATTGTTAGCCCAAAGCGTAGTTTCTTCTGTCACATTCTCAGTTACCATCTCAATCTTTTTCTATAGGTATATAGATTTTAAACTCAACTTGGATCGGTTGGAAAAAGTAGGATAAATGTATACTGCTCTCTATTCACTGCTGTAACAGTTACTGCTGACAGTATAATTTGTGATAAATAAAGTAGAATTCAAATCCAGTACACATTCGTTGACAGCAAAATGCTCACATCAGTAGGTCTTCCCATCATTATTGTTTGCAGATCAAGTATCAGATTTCAAATGCGATAAAAGTTGAGACACCAATTTAGGCTGCTGTTCAACAATATGTTCAAACTTTAATTGTACATATTCAGCTGATCACATTGTATTTTTATTTCTGCCCACCTTGCTATTGACTAAACTATCATAAGGTATATATTCCTGATACCACAATATTGATTCCAATAGCATATTTATCACAATTATTACCAACTACAATCACAAAAAGAAATGATTTTGGGAATTGAACAGGGTCTATGGTTGATAGAAATTGCACTCACCAAGTGAACATGTACGAATCATTTCGTGTCATCTAAAATTTATATTAAAATTAATCAGGAACCTAAAACAGAACATTCTAATAGAAATATACAGAGGTTATTGAAGCTATGGAGTCAACCTGTGACTCAGACGAATGCTCCTAATATTTATGCATTCTCTAAGCTCTCTGGTTTTCCTGATAAACTTTCAATGTTTAGCTAACACTGTACTCAGTAAAATCCTGAACAGTAATACAGATTTAGGATTTCTTCACCAATTAGGCAGAAGTTCGTCTGTGTTACCCTAAAAGTGATTGGTTTCTTTTCATGTGTCTCTTGTTATTGTGTTTGAATGATACCATACTGGTGTTTAAAGTTATTCAGTGTTCCGACTTAAGATCTTCAATAGACGAAGATTCCGATCAGGATAATCATTTTACTGTCATCGAATTTTTTCAGTGTCTATTCTCCTGATATATTTGAATTTTTGTATTACTTTCTCCGCCTATTATCTCCGAAATTTCTTGGTGAAATTTTTGTGCAATTTTCCTAATTCACTAAAATGACGCTGGGACAGACACTGCATTTTCAAATACTTGTACAGTGACACGCCTCACCACATTGGATGAATTCAGCCATGTATTATTTTTCATTGCTGACTCCTTTCGATATAAATGTAGTGCCATGTTACAACAATCTTTTTCCAAAATATTTCCTCATTCAAACACTATTTTACAAAGTTTTATATAATTTCTGTGCGATCGGGTCATGATTTATTTCTATGATAAACAGACTAACGGATTGAAACGGTTAACTGTAATGTTGATTAATCTGCTGAGTCGGTTAGGCGAATGGTCGATAGAATCTGATACACAACTGGAACTAGAAAGTTGTAGATGAAAAGTTTCTCCATGTGTGAAGCTTAGCGAGAATTTGAAATTCATGAAAACCAATACAACTATCTTGACTGAATTTGGACTATTATGGATTTTATGGCTATATTTGGATATTAGTTATTCTAACCGCAGGTTGAAACTGGGCACATGATATGAGACTGTCACGAGACAGGGTCATAATAAGTCACATTAAAGATTCATCAGTAGTTTGAGGAAGCTTGAATGAATTTCATCCACTTTCGAAATTTAATTTTTATACCCATTTTCATTGCGAGAACTGATTTAACTAACTAATAGTCACGAATTATTGACGCATTGGTATTATACATACAGTGTGTTGAGGGAATAATGTAAGAGCCAACGAAAGAGAAATAATACGACTTTTAAAAGTATTCTTTAATGGAAAATTTCATAAATTAGATTGAACAAGAAATGTGAAAGAAAAATACACACTTTGGTCTTGTTTATATGTTAGTTCTTGAAATGTTCGATAAAGCCAAGAAATATTACACTAGGCATTCTGTTAACTTCCCATGTGTGGGTTAAAGCAATCTTAAATTAAAATCATTATGAATGTTAGCAAGTATGTGTTATTTTTTTCTGTTAGAATACGTATTTATACAATTATTGTGTTATACTAATTACATATTGAGACATTTATCTGAATTTCCCATTGATTCTACGCCACAAAGAATTGAATGCGTGTTTTAATCTGACACCACCAAGAAATACACCAGTTAGCCATCCTGGGGATTCAGGTGCTTCAGTTTTGGTATTTGTTGTGCCTGAAATGATAAACAGAAAATGTTGTTTATCTTTTCAAATCACAAATTAGAGTGAGCATTTGAAATTCTGAAAACGAATGTGAGCATGGTTCGTCTATACATCTGGAAAAAAATGATGTTTTCCAATGAAATCTTCAGTCGAAGGTGAATTTTTATGATGTTTTAGTCAAACGTCAGTTCTATGTTGGTTTATTTCAGGTCAGTATGTATTCCTATTGTTATAATTAAACAACCGGATATATGAGTGAACGATATTATGTTCAATTAGAATTTCTTCAGGCCTTATCCTGCTAATAGGAATTTGAGGGTATGAGTTTTTATTTAAGAACTCAGTGATACCTATGTCACATAGTGAATCGTTTTTTATATTACTATCAAGTCAGTAGAGATAAATTATTATACATTGTAGTGAAATTCAATCAGAATATGATGGGGAACAATCGCCAGCTTAAAATGAAACGAAAGGAACTATTTGAAGTTACGTAAAACAGATTTAAAGAAATCCTAAGACGATTTGAACTGACTTGTTGTAGTGCCTAAATGCAGTAAAGAGAAATATGCAAAAAGTAGCAAGAAAATTTGCTGAGACTTTTAAGTAACTGATAGTATTATGTTAATAAACTGATGAAAACTTTGTCCTTATGCACACTGGTCTTTGCCTTCAAAAGCTAAGAATATTTCAGAACATGGAAACAGTTATTTTAATACATAGGCTAATATGAGTCAAAGTTATGTTTGTGTAACTGATATGTGATGCATTCTTGAATCCTTTGATTTCCTTCTAATGCGTGTATAAATAACAACTCGCCTTGCTAGGTGGCTTGATTGCTTCTGTGTGTCTATTCCTTGCGCCTTCAAAGATACGTAGCAACTGATGTATTTTAGTAGAGATGAAACATGAATTGAGGTCAGTACTTATAGTTGCAAAGAGAATCAGACAGCTGAATATTTATAATACTTCTGTTAAACATCGGTTCCATGATACACATTTTATTGGAAATAACAAACTGTAGCGAAATGCTCTCTAAAGAAACACTTCTGCAGCCTTATTTACTGCGTGACTTCAACTTATTTACACGAAGAAATTGTTTACTTGCGTACGTTGACCGTACCATGCGCCGACTTGAAAAACGCGCTCGTGAACACTATCCAGCCTGGCTAGTAAAAGGAGAACGAAAACGGGTAAATAGTTCGGTGACAGAACACCTGGTGAATTCAGGACATTCAGCGCCACTCGAAAAATCCTTCAAAATCATTTACAAGATTCGATCAAACCTATCAAAGGGAGTAAAATCAAGACATCTGGGCATAGCCGAGGCGCTAGCTATGCAAAAGCTCAAACCCACGCTTTGTATACAAAAGAAATACGTCCAACCCCTGTCCTTGCCATGGCCATCATAAACAGGTAATTTTTAGTAATCACCATCCCATCGCCTTTCTTATCTAAACTTCCTGTTTATTCATGTTATTTCAAGTTTTTCTTAATCCCTGTTTACACTACCACATTTTCATACCCGAACTTAGTGTTTATTTTGTCATTTTACTATTTCTACATATTTAATCCCTGATTGCATAAACAGTTATTCATCACAGTAGTTTTTATCCATACATCCTGTCTATTTTGTTATTTCTACATTTCTAACCCCTAATTGCACAATGTCAGTCTTCTTAGTTATTATGACGCTACTTTGTTTGTTTTATCCATCCCCCTGTTTATTATGGTATTCTAATTCCCAATTTTTATTTTTATTAATTTGACCCTTGACCGGATATTATTCTGGAACTTTCCCATCCATTTGATATAAATACACGAATGTACAGCCTAGATGATGACTTCGTCGAAAAGAAAATTTTCTTCGCTGCAACTGTCTTCTTATTTACTACTTGCGAATTCTGTGAAATATTTAATTGACCTAAGTTCCACTTGTAGTTAATTGATAAAATGATTTGCTGAATAATTTGATTTGTTTTTTTACGGTAGCTTGACTTCACACAGTATTTTTGAAACGTGTATGGAATTTTCAGCATGTGATATCGGTAGCCCAAATTTAAAAGGCCAACCATTGGTATCGGTTGTGCGTCGGCCGGGAATCGAACCCCGGACCATGTGCATGGTCGGCGAACGTCGTAACCGCTATGCTATCGACGCACTGAACACTTTGCGCATGTAAATGCGGAGTCGTTAAAGCAATTCATCGCTAACAGAAATCTCATACCATAATTCCTATTAAATGCATGCTTGGAATTTATTTCATGTTTACGAAGTCAGGCAATTTATTTGGATGTCTATTGGTCTAGGAATATGATTCCAAATGCCCACGTCAATACATAGTCATGATGAAATTTTAACATATTCAGTCTTTATAGTCTGTCATTTAACCATTACAATGTTTCCATATTAGTTTGATTATTAAATGTATCACACAGTGAAACAGTATTGTATACTGGATGACGTTTCGAACACAATTTATTGTTCATAATCATATCAATTTTTGTCACACGACTTCGAGATTTGATTTTTATAGTTTTCTCTGTCTTCTCCTATTTGTTGTATGGGCAGTAGAATTTTCCATATATCTGGGACAGGTGTTGAATCATTCATATTACATGTATTTGTAGTTGATTCGATAAACAAAGCTTCTGTTATCAATCTCTCCCTATACCCTGTGACATTAGATTTCAAAACTGTCATCCTATCCCATCCTATTGTATGGTTGTGTGTAACTGCATGTAGTGCTATAGCTGAACTACTCTCTAGATTTCTTATCTTATTCGGGTCAACCAATCTAGATTTAGCTAGGTTTTTATGTTCGGCTTTGCACAATGTGCACTTACATTAAAACGACAAAAATGTGGAAAACCTAACCTGACAAAACAAGAGACAAAAGCCCTAAAACACCTCAAGAATAACAAGGATATAGTAATCACAAAGTCAGACAAAGGGAACGCAACAGTAGTATTAGACAAATCGGACTATTTGGACAAGGTAAATACTCACATACAAACAGGACCATATGAGGAAATTAATAAATCAATAGACACAGTTATGAATAAAGTTAAGAAATCCACAGCGGACCTTATACGCCGAATGAAGCCGTTTCTAGGTGAGTCTAAGTGGTTTAATTTAATGCCAAAAACTAATAACCCCAGTAGGATGTATGGTGTTGTTAAAATTCATAAATCAGGATACCCTATTAGGCCTATAGTTGATTTTAGAAATTCACCTACCTATGAATTATCTAAATATTTAGCCATGGTATTAAATCCCCTAAAAATCCACTCGAAATCTAGACTAACTAATTCTTATGAACTAAAACACAGATTAGATAATTTAAAATTAGATAATGAAGAAAAAATGGTTAGTTTTGACATTGTCAGTTTATATACACGTATACCAATAAATATGGCTATAGAGGCGGTCAGAAACGAACTCATTTCTGACCAAGAACTCGAACTTAGGACAAAAGTGCCAATTGAGGACATAATGCTGGGAGTACAGCTTTGCCTGACTTCTACAGTATTTAAATTCCAAGGGAAAATATACAAACAAACTGAGGGAGTTGCCATGGGATCACCAATATCCCCGGTGGTAGCAGATATATTCATGGATAGGTGGGAAAAGATAGCGATTGAAACGTTCACCCCCACCCCAAAAGTATGGTGGAGGTATGTAGATGACACATTCACTGTACTTAGAACACAAGATATAGATAGATTTTTCGAGCACATCAACTCGAAGGTAGAGGCAATTCAATTCACTTATGAATTGGAAAGTCAGGAAGGGGAACTTCCAATGTTAGATTGCAACGTAAAAAGGAAAGAAGATGGGAAGCTAAACACTAGTGTTTACAGAAAACCCACACATTCAAACAGATATTTGGATTTCCGATCATCCCATCCTATGTCAGTAAAAATAGGATTAGTGAAATGTTTAAATGACAGAGCACAAAAACTAAGTAGTACCAAGGAAAATCTAAGACAGGAAGTGACACACATAAAAGAAGCCTTGAAACTTAATAATTACCCGGATAAATTAGTCAAGAAATATGTAAGTAAATGTAAAAATAAAATAAATAATGATAACAGAGATAGTGATAATAATAATAATGATAACAATAATAATAGTAATAATAATGGTAATAATAATAATGATAATAATAATAATAATATTAATAACGACACCAACAATAAGGAATGTAAATCATCAACAATAATTCCATACAAAGAAGGAACCTCGGAAGCCTTACGCAGAATTCTTAACAAGGCAGGAATAAAAGTGGCATTCAAACCCACAAACTCAATTAGAAACAAGCTTTGTCGGTTAAAGGATCCTGTAGAGCCATTAAAACAAAACAATTTAGTTTATCTAATACCCTGCAATGATTGTGAGGTCAAATACATAGGTCAAACTAGTAGAACAGGGGCAGTCAGACTAGCCGAACATAAAAACCTAGCTAAATCTAGATTGGTTGACCCGAATAAGATAAGAAATCTAGAGAGTAGTTCAGCTATAGCACTACATGCAGTTACACACAACCATACAATAGGATGGGATAGGATGACAGTTTTAAAATCTAATGTCACAGGGTATAGGGAGAGATTGATAACAGAAGCTTTGTTTATCGAATCAACTGCAAATACATGTAATAGGAATGATTCAACACCTGTCCCAGATATATGGAAAATTCTACTGCCCATACAACAAATAGGAGAAGACAGAGAAAACTATAAAAATCAAATCTCGAAGTCGTGTGACAAAAATTGATATGATTATGAACAATAAATTGTGTTCGAAACGTCATCCAGTATACAATACTGTTTCACTGTGTGATACATTTAATAATCAAACTAATATGGAATTACTTAATACCACAGTGCCCAAGTTTTACACATACATTACAATGTTTGTTATTAGTTTTTACAACGGATTATTATAAGTACCCAAAATATTCATATCACAATAAATGACTGATTCGTTATGATAAATGCAAATGACATTCCGAGGCAAATATCAGAATAAAGTTTTAGGGTGAATCTTGTTAGTAGGTGGAAACTGGTCACATGCAAGTATTCTGAGATTGAGAATATACGAGACAGGTGAAAAAAAATGAATGATGAGAATAGTGGGGTGGGAGAGTTCAATGACATAAAGAGATGCGCAGACGCGAGTTAGGGGAATCAAAAGCGTCTATCGTAAAACTGGAATTGAGGGAGTTGGAAGGTCTCACGCATCAGTAAAAAATAAGGAAATACGCCACATTGAAAATACTGAATGGTTATGTATTATCATTAATGATTATAATTAAATCGGTTGCACTCCCATGGGCTGAATTTCAAGGTTGACGAATTGTGGGATCGAACAGTCAGTTTCTAAAACTTATTTTAACGAATGATTACCTATGTTCAAGTAGCCTTCTAGTAGAATATTTTGCTAGTCACGTGCTGATAACGTTTAAGTAAACAATCTTTTATATTGTCGGCAACTCTGTAGTGCATGTTTAGTGAGAGTTACAACGTAAAGCAGTTGAAGTGTGACATTGAATTTTTGAGAGGCGAAAATGGTACGAAGTGAATTGTTTCGAGGTGCTTCAAGCTTTTATAAGGAATTAGAAGAACATTAAAACTCACTTGTAGTGGTACCTAGAGGCAGTAAAGATATATGTGCGATAAATAGCTATACATATCTTTGAGACAGTGAGGTTGCTGATGGTGTTTGGTAAATAAATTAATTGACGATTGTTGTTTTGCAAGATTTCATTGATTTGAACTTACGCAAACTGGGTTTTCCATTGCTTTTTGTCAAATATTTATGAAATCCTACTTTACATTTTGAAGTAGTTTATTATTAGAACCCTAGGACGACTCGAGTTAATGGAGAAGTTTTTTCACTACTTAGGGAAACCCGTAAATTTTATTGCTGTATAACTGTCATATTTGTTACTTTCTTGCATCGTTTGATTTATTCGGCTTGATGTGTCACGTCTATTGGTTCGTGTTTTATGAGACTACTTTATCCACATAAAGAAATATTCTCAACTCGAACAGCAGTCTTATCCACTGACACCTCATATCTCTCTATTACTATAGAGTAATGAGCCTACACATTATCTAGCCAGTTTACTGATAGTCATCAGCCTTAAACGCATCGTTGCATGCATAGAGTGAGTTGAATCAATTTCAAATAAATATGAAATATTAACTCGGCTACGGTATATGATGAGCAGTAGGTGGTAAATTATTTAGAATATACTGATGGAATTATTTTACAAGTTATGAGTTGTATCAATGTAAGCGATTTCCATATAGGTTCCCTTTACTAGTTGGAATCAAATAGGTGAACACTTCAAACGTGTAACTGAGTTGGAATCCAATAACCCGTCAATCCTCACTTTCTTCTAGTTGCAATATGGTAACACAGTCTTCCAGTGCATTCACCCTATCTCTTCTAAAACTCAATATGTTACACTTTACTGGTCATAACATCGATTAAGAGCTGTAGCATGCTCAACTCATGACCACTCACTAATGAAAAATTGATTAATATAGTATCACTAATGACAAGCATTCTTAATATAGTTGTGTGTATGAGTGAAAACACAAAGTGGGATGCATTTCAGTGAAACACAGATAAGTTGTGAACTCACCCTCAGTAGTGGCTAAATAGTGAGCAAATATAAATAGGTGAAAAAATAAGTGTGGAATCGTCTGGAAATAAATAGCTTCAACTGGATTACTTCAATAGTATTTTCAAGGCTGGTTAAAATAGATTTAGTGATATGAAGTCACGGAAACTGGGATATGACATATTCTTGGTAATTGATTCTTCAATGTTCACATGGACTGCCAGCGTTTGCATACGTAGTCGAATATACATTTAATTATTGCATTTAGTCCGAATGACTATCTGTAAAGACTTTACAATTCACTCTAAAACAGACTGGATGTAACGAGTCTATGAAGTATACTTTAGATCTTCAATGGATATGGTGTCCACAGACCATCAGTAAGAATCGGATAATTTAAATATCGACTTGTCTCTTCTTAGAGGGCTTCAAATGTTCCTAAATGGTGTGTATTTTCTTCACTTTCTACTACCAGACCGTCTAAAGGCCTGATTTACCATAGGGTTGTTTTCTGAGATCGAGGAATCTTCACTGGAATTTACCTGAGTGTCACACCATAGGATAAGTAAATCGAAACTCATTTCCGACTGTGACTGAATACTGGACGACGTATTTAGACGGAAAATATATTTGGATTTGTTTGCAACTTTGATCTGCTGATTTAACGTTTGGCCATTAAACTACTGATAGTTACCAGTTGAGAATATTTGTAACTTTTGGACCTCCTTGCCGTGAGGTGAAACTCTGCTCCTTATGATAAGCAGCACTCTGAAGAATAATTAAAACGTTTGACTATGTTTTACTTACAACTAGTAGAAGCGTACATTTGTGTTTCTCATTCAATTTATTAATCCGACTTCCTATATTCAAGTAATGACATCATTTTTGTAACTGTTCTTAACTTTCATGTTTACTTGGTGTTTCTTATAAATGACAATGTATTTCAATAACCTTCCTTTATTCACTGTGTTAAAAACGGTTTAATTTCATTTATGAATTAAAACTTTCAGTATAATGAGATATGGCCACCGATTTGAATATCAATTGAGTTTCGAAAGTGTGAAACTTAATTTATCATTACATTTGCCGATGTTATTATTTTCAATTATTGGTTTTGTAGGGATTTTGTTTGATTGGATGAAGGATTTCATCATGATGTCAGCTCCATCCAATCAAACTGAATCCCTGCAAAACCATACCTGAAAATAATTCTGATGCCCACTAGCGACTGGCACTATTCAGTCAGTGAACTGGGGTTTTAGTGGGAATCCGTGACCAGTAGGGCACAGCAGGTTGAAGACGTGACAGTAACTCATCAAAGAAGACATTGCGAAGCGGTCACGCTATGTCACGAATTGGCATAAGTTAGTGTTCATGGGTCATTGGAATAGGTCCCAGTGGCTCAATGGTATACGAGATCGCCTTGTAACCAGAAGGTCCTGGGCTCTAACCCTGGTGGTTGGTGCGTACTGCTGAAGATTCCCAAACTAATATGAAACAGCTGTCCAATACTCGCAAATGTTGCAGTGGTTCTCTAACTGATGTCAGTTTATGATGTTATTATCATTGTTATTTAGATTTGATGCTTTATACTTTTTTGGTTATTTTATTTTTGATATTTAGCAAATACGTCTATTTGAATTTTATGTTAATACATTAACCTACATATATTAAATTATCTTATCACTAGTGCCATTAGTATTGAGATTTGAGACTGGTAAGGGTATTTCTGCACCGTGGTATCGAATTTATTTTATGTTTCTGAAGAATGCAATGATGTATTCTTAGATTTCTGTGTTAAGCCGGCAAAGAGCGTGAACTAGAACTAAATCTGAATTGTTTCATACTTTAAAAGTTGTGGGCTCATCATCATTTAAAAAAAATTATAACATTACGTTTACATAAACTTCTTATATGATCCACGAAAAGTTTGTAGATGAAAAATTAGATTTGCGGTAAATAATATTGGATTCATTTGACGCTTCAAATCTATTAAACATGATCTTGATTATGGATAGATGCATGGTGATTTATTGAGAACAGGAAATCATAGATTCGGCGTACTCGATTGTTCATTAACTATAAAACTGCTTTGGCTTATGAACATCATGGGAATGGTCAGAAAGTGCTTTCCTTGGATGTCTACATAGATTTATTAATGTCGTACTTATCACTTTCTTCAGTAACTTGTGTTTTTTTATTGAATTATGTGTAACCATACTAATTGGCTTATTTTCTGATACTGACCTTCCTTTATCGAATCATTTATGCAAAAACAGTGAAAAATATAAATAAACTGTTGATGTTGTCTTATATATAGGATATATAACTTTGTGAAAATTAATCAGCAGTTCTTTTTAAGAGTTTTAAAGAGTTTTAAATGAACAAGCATTTAGGATATGAACTCACTTTCGGCTTTTGCTAGGAAGAAGTTAATAAACGTGTGAAGAAAATAATAATGGATTCGCTTAAAACTACAATGTTGATAACACAAAGTTATTAATCTATTGGATTTTCTAGAAGATGGAAGGCACACGAAATTTTAGCTGTTGATTTCATTATGTCAGTCGTTTCCTTTCGTGAATAATGCAAATCTGCAATCTATTGTTGACACAATAAAATGGGTATTTCTTAGCGTTTACTTATCTTTACTGTTTGCTATTTGTCAATGACTGTGTATCCATAAATGTCCGTCTTATTTTCCGGATCCTAGTAGAAGAGTGAATATAAATCTGTCCCTTCAATCAAGTCTCGCTTTGATCTACTATTTGGAGATATTTTCGAAGTAACTCATGCGAGAGACTTATCCAGTGGCACCATAATGTGTTTGTTAGTGCAGTTTCCAGTCATCAGCAGTTCAGAACATCAGAAGCCACACATTTTTTGCTAAATAAATACAGTTCATCAGCAAGATGTTGTTACTTAAATAGTCTATTTCATTGTGACCATTAATTCTTGGTTTATTATTTCAATACTAGTTATTCTTCAAATGCTAACGTACTAATTCCATTCAGTGAACGACCAAGGCTGACAAAGAAACAAAAAATATATTTCGTTAGAAAAATGTATTCACTAATTCAGACGTGAGTGAGGAAACTTACTTCACAGTCAACAGCATATGAATATTAAAAATTATTAAAATCCAAGATGTAGTTTTGGGAATCTGTTGTAATATTAAAATTTCAGTTCGTCTGAATATCAGGTTTGTAGGAAAATCAGATTCATCAATATCAAATGAACGCCTATATTTAAATGAAACTATTTGAACCTGTTATGCATTCCTTTATGACCAGATTGGAATAACACACCAAGAGAGAGGTCATACTATCGTCGTTTTCATTCAGTGTTAAACTGAATGCAAGTGCGTGCAAATATGATGCCTTGGAGTAGTGAACCAAAGCTGAAATTATGCACTACTGAACACTTGTAGAAATTAAAATCAGTCTCTTTACGTGGAGAAACGTTTTTGTGAAGCAAACAAGTAATATTTTGGAAAGTATGATGTTGTAACCGTTTTGTCTAACTTCAATATTTAGGTAAGTTATAATAATCTGAAGACTATTCTATATTTATATCTTACTAAGTTTGAAACGCATTATGCCAAGTAAATATCAGTGTGTTTGTTACGTGTATAAAACAGCACATTTTTAAAAGTAATGCTCTATCAGCATGCTCCTTCTTCCGCTATTCCGCCAACAGATACATCACTCTGTGACAAGCCTATTTTACACGCTTTTTTAAGTTTCTGTTGAGGGACTGTTTAAGTGGTTATATTACACATGTTTATCTAGGATTACTAATGCTGTATGATATTCCACTTTGGAATAATTTACAAATCTATCAGTCATGTTTAAAGTGTTTTCACTGACCAGTAGCTATATAAGTACTATGTCATAATTTACTTCAGTTGAATACATTATAGGCTGAATACAATAATTCGCCTCTTAACTTCACACACTGGATTATCCAGTGGAATAATCCGTTGCATCTAAAACATTTCTGCAATATTTGTGAGACTAGTTCGACACTTCTTCCTTCGTGAAGTCTTGATGATGTAAATATACTGCATGCATTGTTTATTATGCTTACAACACGAATAACAATTCTGTGAAGTTTTAATATAATTCCTTTGCTTTATTCCAAAACTGTACTAATGTTACAGTGTAATGTTTTCAGCATTTAGTACAAGATTGTTAATAGGGTAGACAGAAAAGTCTTACATGGATAATATATTTGCTTCCTATACTCATGGATATAACTTCCATTTAGCCTAAATTCCTTCCAAGCCTTAGCCAAAAACAACTGATGTAATTATTAATGCACTGACCACAGTACATATGAAATATTTTCGCATTATTTCACTGCTTATTGTTTCTTAAAATTGTGTTGAACTGTGAGAATAGTTTATTTACTCATAGTTGTCGTTATTATGCACAACAAAAGAAGAGTAAATGGTAGTGTTCACCTCGAGAAATGAGAGTATCTTTGTCACCTAAAATAGATGATACGAAACTTACGTTGTTGCACATTTCGCATCACATTCTTCCTTAGTTTTAAAATTGTTTTCATTCCCCAGACAACCACCATATATGAATTGTTCACATACGTTTTTCTCCTTGTTATAGAAGTAACGGCTGAAATATCCTCTGCATGTACCTGGGTCAGGCTTTAAAATGCAGACACCTGAAAGCATTCAAAAGTTTATTGAGAAGTAATAGATATAGTGTTATTGTTACTTGAAGGCAACAAATCTTATAAAGTGGTCGCATAGTGAGACAAGCAATGATGAAGCATAGTTCTTTTCATACTGTTAGTAATTGTATAGTTTTCTCTCACAAAAAGCCATTAATGAATTTCAAACAGAAGTGTTGTTTCCTACACCTTCATTACACTGACAGGGTAATGTATTCCAAATGTGATTATGAAATTATAAACTAATCTGAAAAAAGTGAGGTGATAAGCTTTCACCCGTTAAAATATTTCATATCTGAAGTTTTCTGCACACTAACATCTTGATGATGATTTTGCCTGATGATAAATGAATCACCTCAAGCATTAATACGTTGACATACCATGCTTTCGTGTTGGTCTAAAAACCACGAAACTTTGCGTTCCGTGAAGTATACAATCTTGATTATTTGTAGTTTTATTCGGATTCAAAGTGGGCATCTTAAATAGGATGAACTGCATCTCAAATGCAAATATAAATGTATTTGTTATAAGATAACAAATAATTTTAAAATTTGTAGTGGTTAAAACTTACTTTTATCAAATGTGCCGCTAAAATAAAATGCTTTCAGAGTTAGCTATTTTTTCATGAGATATAATTTGTTAAAATGTTTGACAAATGATACCAGTATTTTATTATTATAACCGAAGACCTGTAATCTCAAGTGAAATATGAATTAGAAGAATTGAGTGAAAATCAGCTTTTGTATTTACTTGACACCAAAGGAGATATCAACAACAAACAGGTAAAAGTTTTCATTCTGTATTACTAATTAAAATCTATTAATTACGATTCTTGAATATGGCTAGTAATAACTAATGATTATAAGTGATGAAGTGTTTGAGGGACACATTTGAATTTTGACATGAAATCTTAATTTTCCCTACAGCTGAAGTTGAAGTAGTTTATTTGTTGTTGCTAGCGAAACAAGTCAAGGACAACTGTGTGAAGTGCTTGTTGTGTTCATAAGGCATAATGAAGACTGACATGGAATGCTTTCATTTGAAATTTAATATAAAACGCACATACCTTCTTCCACAGGTTTTATTGCATTCTTCAAATGTTAGAAAATTATTTCCGTTACCATTACATCCACCGAATTCAAACTCAGTGCAAACACCGGCACTCCAGTTGTAATAGTAACGTAGATCTAAGGCTTTACAAGGACCTTCGTCCTTATCATGAAAGCAAACACCTGAGAAAAAAAGGCAAGAATGACTTCACCACTAATTATTACAGATAGTTTACATTTCCGATATGTGAATTTATCAACATCATTCAATTTTGTTCACTTCTGAAATAATGTATGTTTTACTGAACAGAAATGCTTCATCAAGTACTTACTATTCCATGACGATGCATATTTCTGCACAGATAGAATGATCAGAAGTAACACTATGCAATTGTAGAACATTTTGATTAAAATGAGTTGATTTACTTTTGTTTATATACTATTCTGCTTCGAAAATATACAGCATTTAAACAACAAGGTTAAAGTTTAGAAAAAAGCATCAATTGGTTGGTGATATTAAACTTCAGTTTTAAGTGGTTCGTCAACAATCACTTAAGATGCCTAAAACTACAACTGTAAACAACTGTCACGTGACATTCGGTAATCACTCAATTACGGAACAGTGCACATATGTCTGCCTCCAAACCATTTGTGTTTGTATTATCTTGATTAATAGAGACTTAATTCAGCAATATGAAGAATTCGATACTCTTAATTCTATGAATGCAATTTCTTGTTTATTCCATAAAAACTTTAACTTTGAAGTGGAACAGATTTTAATTTACATATATGTATACATAAACGTGTTGTGATGGGCTTAATCTATGTGATCAATTATTATTTTCGAAACTAACTATTTTAGTATTATATGAATTAATGATCTGTGGTGACGAAAATTGCTTTATTTAGTTGATATGCACAAATTTATTTGTGAACGCGTAGATCTTGAAGGGGAAACTGTTGCTGGCAGAGTTTTGATTCCACTTCTTTGAAAAGATTCTATCTGGTACTCTAGAAGGTCTTGCAGTTGTTTTTTTTTGGTTAATTAGTTTTGTCGTACGGTACTTGTTTCATACTCTAGAAAAAGTTGAATTGTGTAGGTGCCTAACGGCAACGTCGCGATAATTTTGCGTTTCTGATATGCTAGTATTTTCTGAATGATAAAACGGTTTTATTAGGTGAAAACGTTTATTTGGCATTACTGAAATAATATGGGACTGTGCGGGATTCCCAGAAGTTCCCCAAAATATACAGAAGAACAAAACGATCGAATCCCAGCGTCCAGACGAGTATAAACTGATTTTGGTCGCTACAACTTGTGTCCAACAACATTCAGGAGTTTACCATAATCTCCGCTCAGCTGCTCTGATGGTCACACTGCAAACTTTGTCATCTTTCCCACAGCTGAAATATGTGTGTATCTTGAAATAGGCATTCATTTTATAGAAACGTTTCTAAAAGGTCATAAATGTTTTGTTTCCATTTGATAAATCTACACTCAACCATTTAAGTGATTTTCATGAAACAGTAAGTGCATTATATTTGCGTAATCAGTGAGTTTAGGAAGTGCTCTGCAACAACAAAGTAGCTTGTAGAAAACTACGACTAATATAGAAAGACGGAATCATCTTTAACCTTCAAGATGTTGGATATCGAACCAAAATGTGACTAATCGAGTAACGTTTTCTTTTATTAGGAGTAGCTCAGTTGTCAGTATACGTTATGGTAGACGATTAGGACAAGTGATACGTGTTGTGGTACATAGTTTAAGATATGCAAGTCGAAATTAACCCATGCTTTGAGCAACATACTTGTAGAAAATATCTTTCATACTCTAAATTTAGGGATTAGTATGATGTTAGGTGTATGTATTCGACAGCCCATTCAATAGAAATCGTATTCAGAAAAATCTGACTTAACACGCATTAATTTAAAATGGTGAAAACAGACAACGTATAACCTGGGAAAGTATTTGCGGAAGACTGTATTTCATATGATGCAGTATTTAAATGTTATCTCAGGTTTATAATAATGTGTATTTTTTAAATTTAAGTGAAGCGCTCTTATGTGTTATTCACTGATGAAGTTTGAGGTGATCTGATTAAAGTTGAATCTGTTTGCACATAGAAGGCGAAATAAGTGAATAGACTATTAAGCACAGGATGCTCAGAAAAATGTCTAGCATTCTCAAAACACTGTCTCATCACAAAACATACATTTCAGAAACATGAGTCACCAAAATCTAATATTGGCGTCAATGTAAGCAGAAACAGATTATAAATTCCAGTAAACAAAGTTCAAAGTTTGCTTTATATAAGTATCAGTTCATCAAAATAAGTGGTTTACGTTGATAAAACATTGATAAGATGTATTTTGTGTCATTCAGTCTCAACAGTCACGGAAATGAACAAGGTGATTGTGGCAGTTCACTTAGAATTCATTTGCAGATCGATAACTCTAATAATATTACATGAAAGAATGATGAACAATATATGTTTCAATCATCGAAATGCGACAATAAAATTTCAAAATGAAGTGAAAGCAAATGAAACAGAATAAGACGTCAAATTTTATAGATTCACATTCGCCACTGACAAATTGAAGTACTTTCATCATGTTCTTCAAACCAGCATACCATTCTCGTTGTCACTTCATATAGTATGTTAATCCATTTCCGTAGTAAGTTATCGAGTTATTTCCTTTCAAGTTGCTGGAACCAAGGGTTCAGTTGTGTAACTGTTTCTTTTGAAAATTCCGGAATCCGTGAATCGAGTGAGATTTTGCGTGAATTTCTTAGTTGCCTGAATGACAGCTTCTGTGGAAATGTTCACGCAGATCTTATTATATAATGCAATCGCATTCACACTTTAACTGAAAAAATGTCATTTAGACACCTAAATATAAAAAGGCCCAACCAACTATTCTCTAAAACTTTTACGGGGCAGACCTTCATTAATAATTAATACTTTTTCTTCTGTCGCATCTTATGTAGCATTGATGTGTTCATGTCTACTGGGGTATTGAAAGGGAATTCATATGTTCGCGGTGCTTTCCAGCAGTTTGTCTGATTCATTACCTCTCAAAGGTACGTTATTGTTGAAATATGGGTGTTCTCAGTGGAATGTTTGTAGGAACCACAATTGTGGAATCCCCAGATGTGATCAGACCATTATTTCTTCAGTTCCATTGCTTTTTTATTGGCTTTCCTTCACTATTTTACACTGGACTCATCTAGCTTGATCTTATTCCACCTGGTGACATGGTTGTTTGAGGTAGTGCTCTGGCGCTTGTCTTACATGAAGCACCATTCACACTGGGTGCCACGCGAAAGTGTCGTTTAACTCTTTTAGCAGTAATTTCAATTCTTTATTCCGTGAAGTATAGATTCTGCTCAGTTTCTGCTTTCGTTCTTCGTATCTGCATCTGACAGGCTTCTACATAGGATTTTTCCTTCATTGTTTGAGGATTAAGTTTCGTGAAGTGAGTCTACTTGTTAATAAATGAGGCAAATTGCTTGAATTTCACTCTAAATTGATGTTTTAATATCACAAATCCAATATTCTTTTCAAAAACTTCTTTTCAGATTCTTACAATTATAAAATTTATTATTTGTTGTCGTTACAATAATGGCCAGTTATGCGGCGGATACATTTTTTACGTAGAATAACAAATTAGCTATGGAGTGTCAAAATAATAAAATAAGACTATTTATTTTGACACTCCATAGCTAATTTGTTATTCTACGTAAAAAATGTATCCGCCGCATAACTGGCCATTATTGTAACGACAACAAATAATAAATTTTATAATTTTAAGAACCTGAAGAGAAATTATTGAAAAAAATATTCTTCGTTCAGATTGACTTTTAATTCATGGTGTGGGAATATTCCACACTATTAATTCTTACAAATCCAATATATTTGGAATCAGTTTGAATTATTCGGTTGAAAACCGCAAAGTTATTAACAAAAGGCCAGGCAGCATACTGACACAATGCCTAATAAAATTTTAATATATCACCAGATATTGCAATCCAATTTTTAATAAGCAAAAGAGTTTTTGATATTCATTAGATTTCTCTTGTCTTTGTTTACGATTCAATTCGCTGACAAACTGATTGACTGTTGACATGATTGTAATGCAAAGACAGTACTTATTTTGACAGGAACTTCTGAAGATTAGCCATACAATTTCAAGAATACACAGTTCTAGTGTGGTATTGTCTACGTACAAGTTGCTATTTTGGTGAATTTCAAATTCTGTCATGAAAATGTACATCATCAGTGTATAAGTAGATAGTAGGATCAAATTGTAGACAAATTGCGCTACTACATATTTCAGTTGAGTAGGGAGATTTGGAACATTTCAGTGTGTAGTTATCAAGACAACCAGCAGACACTGACAAAAATATATGGAACTTCTTCAATAAGCTTTCAGGGGTATCTGTCTGTCTGTCTGGATTCAACATAGAACTTGGCACCGAAGTGCAGCAGTTCGAGTTGCCACGTTCCAAATAGCACACAGGGGTAGACAAGAAGATGAGTGAAGAGAATCAATAGAGTTTGACAAATATAAGAGTGAAACAGAATGGGTAATTGTAGAAAGGAATATGAAAGATTACAGAGACTGAATACATCTGCGCTGGCTATTGACAACGATTTTGAGCCATGTCACCTATTGTCTCCAGCCATTGATTCCTAGAGTCCCGAGGGCCCCAACCCGAGAGTCTGCATCTCCCTACCTGACTCAGTTTGACTGTCAAGGATTTCATGGATTGATGAGGCCATGTTTTTGTTTGGCCACCACTGGCTCTTTTCCAACCTGAACCTATATCAGCTAGCAAAGCCCGTCGGGGGAGGCGGTGGTTAGGCATGCGCAGCACGTGACCTAGCCATCTTAGTCTATGTAACTTTATAGCCTCGTCGATTGATTTTCCCTCTTTGCTCAACACTCTACGCCTAACGTCAACATTACTTATCTTGTGAAACCACCTAACGTGAGACAGAGATCACAGACATCTATGATCGAAAGCAGTCAACCTTTTCATGTCTTCAACGCGTATTAGCCATGTTTCAGAGCCATAGAGAAGGGGTATATTGAGTCTCAACATAAAATAAAAATATGATAAATGCGAGGGAAAATGTTTTAATATAATTTTGATTCTTTGCCGAGATTCGCTATTATAAAGCCACTTGAGCGAATAATAGGGATCCAGTTATAGGCATCCGTAAAGTCACTAAAAGAAAACAGCGGAGATGAGGAGGTGTTATTGAATCCAGTCATAATGCAAGGAAATAATAATAAAAACTAATTTAATTATGATAATGGCATTCATTCTTCAGTGAGACAACGGTTTTCTGAATGCGAGATCATCAGAATGAGCAAATATACGTATCTTATAAGCATTGACATACACTGCTGACAGCATTGGTTGTTCACTGTTATAACTCTCGCCAACCATGCAAGTGGTCTGGGGTTCATTCATCGGCTGGCACATCTTTGCTTCACTTAGCTGGCAGTAAGTTCAGTAAAGAGGAAAGGTTGGGTGAGAGATTAACAATCGCATTCCGTAAAAAGCACCACTTGCACTGAAAATTCAAGACTCGAGCTCCTCAGGGAACGAAACAGAATGAAAATGAATGAACATACTACTGACACAATAGATTTCTAGTATACCAGATAAAATTATAAAAAATATAATACATTGCGAAAACCAGAATTTCAAACCAACAATCCACCAACAATACAGATCTCTACACGTGCAAAATGCAAATGAATAATTGGAATGCCTATATCCTCATTTTATACTTCCTGTCAATATCGACACCATTTCCCGATTGCTTTTTTGCAGTGATGAGTAGTTTAGCCATTACCGTACTGACGTCAGTCTGCATTTCATACGTCACTTGTGTTTCGTATTTACTTCTCATTCAAGAACATTTTGTATCAAATGTTGAAGCAATAATGAAGTGTAAAAGTTCTCAGTCATGCTTAATTTGTGAAAAATAATGTGAAATTATGGGTTGCGGTAAATTTTGCACTCTGTTGTCAATAAATGAAATGTATATAAGAATTCATTCATGTGCAGAATAAAGTCAGGTTGGCTCTTTGAATAATAAAGGAGTTATTTATCGTTATTAAGTATACTTACAGATAATTTGGTGGTATAATGGTTAGGACGCTCGCCGATCATGCACATGTTCCGAGGTTCGGTCCCCGATGCACTCCTTTACCTCGCTGAGCTAGAAATGATGCTGATAAAGAGGAAAGGTTGGGCATGAAGCTAGCAACCACATCCTGTAAAATAAACACTGCTACAGAAACTTCAAGCCACTAGCTTGAAGCCCTATGTTCCACTGGGGAACGTAAAGGAAAAAAACAGATTCTGATGATTACAGAACAATCCTCAGCGCACAATTGAATTGATCACTTATCATCACATTGATATATTTCAAGTCAAACAGGAATTAATTATTGCCATCTGTCACACATATTCCTTACGAGATCAAAAAATGTGCCCAATCAGTTTGTTAAAATACAAACATCAGTGCGTACTAATATCAGAATACCATAGAATTTCGGATTGTCCAAATGTGAATGTGATTCATGCGAATTCCGGATAAAATGCATTTGTTTGAGGAATGCAACGCCTATTGGATTTTTATTCGTTCATATTCTTTGATCAAAATCCACGCAGAGTCATGGTTCTTGAATATGAAAATATTATCTAACTTCAAGAATGTTGTAGGAAACAATATACTTGGAAAATACTCATTCGGAACTGTGTTTTGAAAATACCTATAAAACAGGCTGAATCATATTAATATATGTGTATTTTGATTGGACACTAGTAACTAGTGTGATGTGTCTAGTCCTTTCTTTGGTGCAGACTGAATTTTATCAGTCAGGTTTGTAATGTGGCCACCATTCTAGGTAGGTCGCGATCACGGTGTACATTGATTTGATGATATTAGATGGTTGGAGGCAGTCCGCGGGAAGCCTTGGACCTAGGTTTCGTGCTAGTTGGCACTAGTTACTAGTGTCAAATCAAAATACCCACTACAGTCCTACAGGAGGTCAATCGCCAGTCTGAACAGCTCAGTGGTAACGTTTTTGACTGCTGGCAGCGCTGGTTGACGCGGGTTCTCATCTCAGAAGGGACATGAGCTCCTTCAAGGTTGCAGATACGCCTTACTGACTGGCGAATGCACACTAGCACAAAACCTAGATCCAAGGCTTCCTGCCGATTGTCTCCAACCGTCTAATATAATATATATGTAAAACTTGGGCACTGTGGTAGTAAGTGATTCCATGTAAGTTTGTTCATCAGATATATCACAAAGTGAAACGGTATTACTGTGGTGAGAGCAGGCTGCTACCTGATTGGTTGACACTAATCTACGTTAATGTCTAGGTCACTAATATGGGCCGTGAGAAAATATGAACAGGGCTGTTTCAACAACCAATCACAGCAAACTTAAACGTGGACAAATATGATTCGCAGATAGATGGCTCTACTTTCCGAGAAATATCGAAAACAACCAATCATAAGACTGTGTTTGTCTGCTTAACTTCCGAGAAACAACCAATCAGAAGACTGCCTTTTTCTGCTTGCATAAGCCCTAATAATGTACATAAAATATGTATAAATACGTGTTGATTTTCGTAATAAAACGATCTGTTGCCAGCCCTTGTCTTCTGTTGTTACATTACTACTTTTTCTTAAGACAAATAGGGGAGAACAAAGAGAACTACGAAACTCAAGTTTCGAAGTCGTTTGATTACAATTGATATGATTATGAATAATAAATGTTTTTTCGAAACGTCATCCAGTAAATAATACTGTTTCACTGTGTGATATATCTAACGAACAAACTAATATGGAAGGCTTATTCATCTTTCCGCTTTCATACAGATAAAAACAGCGTTAATACTTATTAAAAATCTTCAAAAATACTCGTTATGATATAATTAGATGATGTAGGATTCGATTTCTCCACGAGATGAGATGAACCAAAATGGTTTACTGAATATGATTCGCAAGCATTTTATTCACACTAATGCGACTACTATATTCCTACATGATCTATAACAAACATCACTATTAGTAATGTTTAAAGGCAACTTAATCAATGCGTTTTAATTTATTTCAAAGTGAAAGTTGCCGTAATCTACTCTAAGAATCAATGTCAATCAGACTGTGTTGCGCGTGAAACAGTATCCAATAATTCTCTCCAAACAGATTTGATGAAGTATACTTTGAAAGTGAAGTGAAGAGATTCTGTGTTCTCTTCAATGCTGAGAGTTTCACTGATTCTACGGAATTCATTTTTGGGCCACACTTGGATTGAGAAAGCTGTGAAGGGATTAATTAGGTCGCTGCTGATTGTAATAATTTGAGTTATAGAAAACAATATTCGCTCTTCACACATGATTTGTTACCTTACTGACCAGCTACTTACTATTTCTGCCTTAAAAAGAGTATAATGTTACATATATATTCGGTGGAGTAGTTTCGAATGTTAGATTCATATGTACATCAAACATTCAACATAAGTCGCTTCCATCTCTGAATCGTTGATGACAAGTATTTGGCTACAATTTCATTTGTGATAATTATAACTTCTGTGGTATGAACGCAAATGACCAATCTCTATGTTCCACTGAATGGCCGACAGAACATCGCTGTGACTTGCGCTATCTCGAAGCGTTCCAAATGAAGAGAAAATGCAATTATTCTTCATAATTTCAGCGCTGCTTGTAAAAAATAATGAGATGAATACTCAAATTCACCTCACCAGTGACATGAAGCACCTATACAGACAAGGTATGTTTCTAAATATGAGACAAATACTACAAGTCAAATTTAGTTAACGAAAGTTCAACTGTAGAAGGTAGCTTGGAATCAAACAGAATATTCTCAGTGAGCTTGGATCAAAAGCTCTGTCCACAAGAATAACATACCTGGACTTCGCGCATACAATCCCGGGTCAGAATCACCGTCATTTCCTCAAACAAACTGATATCGTTAAACAACATATCGTCAGTGAACACAAAACCACACAGAAGGATAACAATTAAAGATTAAACAAGGGTAAAGGCAAATTGTGGAGGTCAAAACTCAGCACATATTATGCAGATTTTGACTGAATGATACACAATCTACGGGAGAAACGTATAATAATTCAAAAATCGACCGAAATGTCTAAATAAGTAATAAATATAAATAAAATGGAAATTATAAAAACATTGTCCAAGAGTGATTTTCCGAACATTTAATTTCAAATGACGTTTGTACAACCATAAAAAGCATCACACCATATGAAAATTTATTTGTAACTAATCAACAATTTGTGCCGAAAATGGAAGCAATTAATGCAAAATGACATGTAATTTTGTGTTATAGGCTCAGTTTCATTACCAACAAATTGAAAGTGTTTTTATCCCAGTCAATTTTGCTTATATACACATGTTCTTTAAAATGATACGTCTATTTCAACGTTATTCCAAAGGGTATTCCTGCGCAAAATTGCTGAGTTATTTGCTTTCAAGTCACTAGAATAGACAGTTGAAATGTATGGATTTTACTTTTGAAGTTCCCAATATCCCCAGTTACAGTAAACATTGAAGCTTGCGTGTGAAAGTCAAATTCATAACACTTGTAAAGATTCCTCAGTAATAGCTACGATCAAAAGGTTTATGCAGATAGAATTATATATTGTGATTACCTTCACAACCTAAGAGACAAGTGTCATTTAGGCTCCTTAAGAGGATACAAATTTTCCGATCTTCGACTATGCTGCAGAGTCATCTACAGTGAATCAAATTCGTTCATGCTACCACATCAACAAATTCATGACTAAATTATCTGAATATAATCAACTTTCTAAGTGTTAAGTGAACCGGAATATGATGTATTTCACTTATAAATTCGACAATGTTGAAATAAATATCACATTCTCCATCTGAGAATTATAACTAAGTGTTAATACATTTCATAGTATGTGAATAAATAAAAATCCCATAAGGGTTGCATTCTTCAAATAGATGCGAATTAGTCGGAATTCGCATGAATCACATTCACACTGAGACAATCAAAAATTCTGTGGTATTTTGATATTAGTACGCACTGATGTTTGTATTTTAACAAATTGATCGGACACATATTTTGATCTCGTAAGGAATAAGTGTGACAGATGGCAATAATTAATTCCTGTTTGACTTGAAATATATCGGTGTGATGACAAGTGATCAGTCTAAATCTGTACTGCGGAATGCTGATCAATCTTCGGAAATCTTAGGCATATGAACAGATAAATACCTATCACAGTGACCTTATTCTGTAAACGAAGGGAATATTTCACACATTTCATTCATTTATTGCAGCATTCAGCTTTTACGGCATTCCTTAACTTCACTAAATATTTCACAGTTTTGATGAGATAAAAACGTTATTTTGTTCAAAGTCGTTGTAGCATAAGATGCATGGTATTTTACAGTGAGAAGTATATAGCGAACAAAAACTTATAAAACCTGAGTAAGGCAATTATTATACAGCTTACTGTCGTATTGAGAAACAATCCAAAGGGGTTTCAATATTGACAGGAAATATGAAATGGAAATATAGCTATTGCAAATAATATGTCACATTTCACATGTTGTGTTATAGGTAAATCATCCGTTTCTCCTCCTGGTATTCTAAGCATATGATGTAAACAATTCCATCAGCTGATGCCATTTACGGAAAAGCTCATGAGTAATCTGCATCTGTCAGTGATTATCGAAAATATGTTCCTGCTCATTGCAATGTCCATGCATTCAGAAAATTGTCTCACTAAAAAATGAAGCCCGTTATTCTGACACCATTATTTTTCAATGATACTGTTGTGCATTAATTAAAATATACTTGGCTTCAGTGACGCGAAATTATCTGAACAGGTTCTCAAAATTTCCCTTCAATGACATTATTATTGTCAAAAATCGGATAAAAAGAAAGACTACCTGCATACAGATTGTAAAAAAATTTGATTCCGCGTCACCTTCATAGAATCATAGTGTTCTTCATGCATACACTGCTTCTGTGATATTTTTCCATGTCTCCAAATTATTCCTGACTGGAAATATGTAGCGAAGGGGTTCCCTGTGGATTGATTATTCAGCTTCTGAGAGATGAATTTATAATTTAGTTTGCCTCCAACAGATTTGATGCCATTCGACAAAATGACGAAGGTTATTTCATCTAGGCCTAGGTACAATACAATACATTTCCAATGGATCAGATAACATGTGCTGAAATTAGGGTATTGAAAGTAATGAGAACGGGAGTGACACAATACGAAATATCCAGTGTGAGTTTGTAGGAACTTAGTTGAATTCATTCCCGATAATGAATAGATAACAGTTTCACCAGCATATAAGAACACAAATACGAGGTGAGCAGATTCATTCTAGTTCCCAAAAATCAATGTAGTTAGCATACATCAGTCCACCAGGGATCGATGATGAGCAGCGTCCTCCCAATAGAATTCTTCTTCAGTATCTACAAGTTTCAACCAATTCACGTTAGCACACTATACAGTCAGAGTTATAGGAAATCACATGTACGGATCAGAGTGTATTATGTGTGTTTCCGGGACAAGATGGAATATTTTGATAGGCAGTGAGTCTCCTTTATCATTCAGATGAATACTACAAAGTCTATAGTCAATGAGAAGATGAGATATGAAGTGAAATTACTCACCGATGTCTTCGTGTGTCTACAAGTGATGATAGACAAAACAGTGTTCACTTCAAGGGGCGAGTATGATGAGTTTGCACACTTTAGAGTTGTTTATCAAGAATCAAGCTCAAGCAGTCAGATGCGTAATCAATCAAGCCTATGACTGAGACAGTCTACTCCTCCAGAAGAAAAGCGAGCACTAGATAAACATTACACGAATTACGTATTCTTTTATTGACAAGAAGAAAATTAGTGAGGTTAATGCTGCGATATCACCCGACCAGCTTTAAAGTAATATTGTATTCGCACTGCAATAATGATTTCACTAGTTATAGCATCACTACAGTCCTCACTTTATACAGGCCCTAATGGAATTCCATGTATCCCGTTGAAGATGGGTAGCAACGATGTTCCAACAAATCCTTAATGCATCCTTGACTATTGATAGTTATCCAGATGGCTAGAAATACTCATTTATACTTCTTCGGCACGAAACTCGACCAAATTCAAATATGAGAAGTTATCGAACCAGCACTATAATGGATATATTCTCCAGGTACATGGAGAGTGTGATTGATCAAAATGTTGGTACACGCACAAACCACGACAGTGGCACAACAATGAATTTTGAAAACTCATTCGTACTCTACCTGTCTGCCACACTAAATCGATGGTTGCGATGTACAATGTTATTGTGGTTTGCTCGTCAATCGCATCATCTGAATAAGTTCTCGGCTGTTTGTTTCCAATGCCTTTAAAAGTGTCTATAAATAATAAAAGATGTAGCGAAATCTATCGTAGGATTGTACGAGTATAAATGTATACGTCTTCTTTAGAACAAAATATTGCTTACATCTGAATGTTTACATTTGCCAAAGATATCGATTTCAAACTCATAAAACTTGAATTCAATCTGAAATTAATATTTCATACGTCGTGTCAAATGAAAAGGAAATCTGAACGTGAAGAGCACTATGACTTCGTGAAGAGTACATGAAATCAAATATGGAAACACCTTGTAGACAGTAGGTATACTCATTAAAATCAATTACTCACAGCGGACAGCTGGATGGGAGGAAAATGACTAAACAGAAGATGGACAAATGAGGAGATGAACAGCAAGACTAGAAACTGCGCATAATTTATGGTACAATGAGTAAGAAAGTGAAAACAATTCCTTGGGAGAAAAGTACTATTGCAATAGCCCTCAGTACTGAAGCGGAGAAGACTTCAAGTAAGACAAATACGACAATACTACATCGACTAACCACTGGGAAATGAGGGATTGGATGAACGCAGACAACACTTGTGTAAGATAGGGAAAGAGATCCTTTCAAATAAAAAGATGTTATAGAAGCCCTGCTTCGGTGTTTGCGGATGGGTGGCGCCTCATGTGTTCATTCTACCTGGTTGGATTTCAGCAACCACATCAAACCCAAAAATTGTGTTAATCAAGAGTCTGTGTTCACTAATGGTGTTTCTTCATGAGTGACAGGTGGTGGAATCCCTTGAAGCAAACACCGAAGTAGGGCTTCTATAACATCTTTTTATTTAAAAGGATCTCTTTCCACAATCTCTTACCACAATAACATTGTACATCGCAACCATCGATTTAGTGTGGCAGACAGGTAGAGTACGAATGAGTTTTCAAAATTCATTGTTGTGCCACTGTCGTGGTTTGTGCGTGTACCAACATTTTGATCAATCACACTCTCCATGTACCTGGAGAATATATCCATTATAGTGCTGGTTCGATAACTTCTCATATTTGAATTTGGTCGAGTTTCGTGCCGAAGAAGTATAAATGAGTATTTCTAGCCATCTGGATAACTATCAATAGTCAAGGATGCATTAAGGATTTGTTGGAACATCGTTGCTACCCATCTTCAACGGGATACATGGAATTCCATTAGGGCCTGTATAAAGTGAGGACTGTAGTGATGCTATAACTAGTGAAATCATTATTGCAGTGCGAATACAATATTACTTTAAAGCTGGTCGGGTGATATCGCAGCATTAACCTCACTAATTTTCTTCTTGTCAATAAAAGAATACGTAATTCGTGTAATGTTTATCTAGTGCTCGCTTTTCTTCTGGAGGAGTAGACTGTCTCAGTCATAGGCTTGATTGATTACGCATCTGACTGCTTGAGCTTGATTCTTGATAAACAACTCTAAAGTGTGCAAACTCATCATACTCGCCCCTTGAAGTGAACACTGTTTTGTCTATCATCACTTGTAGACACACGAAGACATCGGTGAGTAATTTCACTTCATATCTCATCTTCTCATTGACTATAGACTTTGTAGTATTCATCTGAATGATAAAGGAGACTCACTGCCTATCAAAATATTCCATCTTGTCCCGGAAACACACATAATACACTCTGATCCGTACATGTGATTTCCTATAACTCTGACTGTATAGTGTGCTAACGTGAATTGGTTGAAACTTGTAGATACTGAAGAAGAATTCTATTGGGAGGACGCTGCTCATCATCGATCCCTGGTGGACTGATGAGTGCTAAGTTCCTCATATTTTTTAATCAAGAGTGAATTTTAATTTTTTGAGAACCAGACTACTGATATATGACAATTTCTCTGAGGTGTATATGCTGGTTGTGAATACTTGAATCACCATATTTCATCACTATGTGTGAAATGTTTTTAACTCAATCCGCATAATAGAATCACTGGGAAAATTAAAAAGAATGAGAATAAATTGACACTTTGAAATGGGTCCTACTTATCTTGTCTACTAAATGTGTGTTAAAAATGAATCGACTTTCTTGGACATAACTTTATTATTCAGGTAAATTTTATTTCGCTATCGAAGAGAGTAAATTTGTATGTTCTCCTTAGTTTACATGAAAGCTTTGCTTACTTCTGAATGTATACATCCATCTTAGAAACATCCGTCCATTTCATCAATCTTGCCTTAACTCTGATGTATCTCTTCACTGCAACATGCCAACCAATTCTTAGCTCGTGATTGCGAAGAAGCCTTCGTGCAGCCTGACGAACAAACCACAACCACACGAAACAATGCAGCCATAGAAGTATAAAAGCAAGCAGCTTCAGAATGATTGATTTTTCGGAAAGCTGCATTGTGATGAGTAATCAGTCAGTCGTGATTTGCATGTGTAGCAACATCTTATCTAACGACAATTCCCACATATCTGGAAATTAAAGTCGTTACAGTGGTGGGTCCATTTTCGTGCTTGAGGTTCATAAGAGAGTAGTTATAGCGCCCAGGATAACTATCATATTTGAAGGATGCGTCAAAGAGCTGTTGGAACACTATTGTTGCGTCCTTACTACCCATCTTCAACGGGACAGATGGGATTCTATTAACAACCGCATTATGTGAGATTTGTAGTGAGATGCTATAACAAGTGAAGTGACTTTTGCAGTTCCAATGCAATATTACTTACTAGCTGGTGTGGTAGCATCACATCATTAGTCTCACTATTTTTGTTCTCGTCAGTGTAGGAATACGTAATTCATCTAATGTTCATCCAGAGGTCGCTTTTTTCTGAAGGAATAGAATGTCTCAGTCATATGCTTGATTGGTCATAAGACTGTCTTGTACTTGCAAAATATATGAAATACTGTCTCATACATACTTCCAATTTGCGTAAATTCGTTCTTAATTTTAGATACTGAAGAATAATTCTATCGACGCCATGCGCCCTGTGATCGTCCTCTAGGGGAATGATGGGTGCCTCAATCACCTTCTGAAAAATTTAGAGACGCAGTCTACTGCAATAGGATCGCGGTGAGTAGCAAATGCAGATTGAGACGACTGTCTAGTTGAAAGAACATTCCAGATGATGTTAAGTGCCTTTAAATTAGTAGGAGATAGAATAAAATGCAAGTTCAACGATTAGTAGCTGAATGTGGAAGCTACAATCGTCAACTTCACTGCAGTCGTCAGTCATAAAAAGCTCAGAGAAATGGAAAATAATACCACTGAAGAGATCACCACCTGAAGAACACCATAACCCTATGGAGGTGACATAGAACTAAGTCTGCAAAGACTTTGTAGACAAGAAATGAAGTTAGTACAAGCAATGTCTCACTGTGGATAACTGCAATGGGGAAAATGACTAGGCAGAAGATGGACAAATCTGGAGATGAACAAGGAAAGGTAAAAATTGCATTACTGTAGTAAGATGCTGAGAATTCCATTCTGTATCACAAGTACTGTTTTCGAACAAAGCAAATTATTATTACTATTAATTCAAAGAGTCAGTGGTTGATTGGCAGAATACTCTGGAGCCACAGGGACTTCCGCGTTCTTTTCCACGCCAATGGACCTGTACAGCTGTCTCACAGTTTGCAAGTCAAAGATGCCCACTGCAAAAGTGGGAAGATTGGATGTGTTAGCCTAGAAATCACTCCCTCTGAAACTTCACAAGCTTCAAGCCAGATGTAACTTACTACTTTCGAATTGAAAGTAGTATTCTTAGTTTACTAATATATGTGTAAAACTTGGGCACTGTGGTAGTAGGTAATTCCATATTATTTTCTTTATTAGATGCTTCACACAGTGAAACAGTATTATTTTATCCAGTAAATAATACTGTTTCACTGTGTGGCACATCTAATAAAAAACAATTATGGAATTATTCTCATTTTAATCGTTCAGTTTGAAATACAACAGTAACAATAATGATTGGAAGGATACAATGGAGCCAGAGTAAAGGCTAATTGAAATCACCTATACCATAGAAATGATTCACTGTCGTCCATGTACAATATGGAATATTACAATAGTCAGTGAGTTTTGTCCATCATTCAGATGTATATTATAAAATGCATAGTCAATGAGAAGATGAGATCTGAGGTGAAATGAAATACTTCGATGATGTCTTTCTGTGAATGCATATGAAGAGAAAGTAGCGTCGGTTTCAAGAGACGAGGATTGTCAGCTTACATAATTTACGCTTGCTTACTAAGAGTCAAGCTTAAATTTTCTTATAATCAGACCAACAACTGAGTCATTCTAATCCTTTCTAAGAAAAGTAGGCTATGGATGAGCATCAAATGAATTGTGTTTTCATCTATTGTGTATGTTCATTTCTGTCTGATATCGAAAGTTGAAAAGTGACGAAAAGTGACTGCAAGGTGAAAATAGAGTTTGTGAGTGAATGAAAAAGCAAACAAACAGAATATATTGACTATGACCTGTGGTCGTATAATTCCATTAAAGATAAGATTTTATTTTGATAACTCACACAGTGTTACACAGTATTATTAACTGATGAAGTTTCGAGAATAAATATTGCTCATAACACTGTGTGACTTATCAAAATGAAATCTTATCTAAAATGGAGTTATACTCTACCACACTGCTTAAATTTTACACCTATATCAATAATATTGTAGTCAAATACGCTTTACGTGAATAGTAAAAGGATCTAGAAGATGACCGATGAGTTCTAATAGAGCATTTACTGGAAATATCGTTCAATATTATAGTTGAAATATCAGTTGCGCGTACTCCGTCTAGAGATAAAATGAGCAGGAAGGTTTGATTTCGTTTCCTTTGAACTTCTACTCTCCGCCAGTGATAACGATAAGGTTGAATGTGTCAGGAAAAAACCAGACGCTGACAAGCATTAATGGTGGCACTAGATATCTCAGAAGTCATTATTTATAGGCCACTGAAAGGAAACCTGATGTGGAGACACATTTTCTTGTTCGATTCGCGTTTGTATCAGTGAATAACTGGTACTTTGGCTGCAATACGCATGCTGATCTCTTTACACTTGACTTCCAGTGAGGAGATATTCGCTAATTTGAGGTATAAGAAACTTTGCAAAGCAACTGTAGCACAGTTGGTGTGCTCCCTGTGGAGGTTGCTTCAACAGCTGTCATTTGTCTTTGCTTCAACTATCCAAACACAATATGAAAACTGATTTCAAAATCCGGTAAATTCATATCTGTAGTATGAGAATCTGAAGTAAGGCTCAGTCTTATGATCCCAGTAGCCTGATTACATGTAGACATATATAAAAGTACATCATTCATGGCTCTGGTTTTAGCCATCCACGAGATGTAGTTCCTCAACAGAGAGTATTCTGACACCAAAAGCTAATTCACACCAACAGTCTAACTGTTTCCCAGAATCAGTATGTAATATTATCACAGTGCTGCAGCCATGGTCAATAAGAATCCAAATAAGGATGCAGGAGTGTAGAAGCAACTTCAGGTAGACATAAGCCACCCTGCTTAGGAAAATTGTTCCTGAAACCTACCAAAGATGAATATGATTTTATAGTCAGATCAGTGATTTGAAAGTTCGAGAAAGTGACGGTAATTGGAGATACACCATCAACGTCTGTCAAGGAACTAAGCCCTAAGTTCCTATTATTTGTGAAGACGCTCCGAATTGACAACTACTAAGTGTGGATATCGACTTTAACTCTGAAACACAAGTACTCGTAATAAGGAAATATATTCTTCAGCAGTTAAATTCGATCTGTCATACAGGATCTGAAAATAAATGTTCTACGAATAAAGTATTGTACGTTTATTAGTATTCTTTGATTTTCTTCCATCTTGCACACGATTGAATCATTCGCGTCTTCGAGTTGCCCGCCAATGGCTACTAAGGCCAACGAACCAACGTTCAATGTTCACGTTCACTAACACTTCACGGCTAACAAAAGTAATTTCTGTTGGCTTGATTTTCATGTTCTTTGAAATGTGATACTTCGTCTGGATGTAATAGTAGTGAAATGAGTTAGACTCCGAAACAGTCTGCCTTTAGTCAGTATTTAATGCATTTCAATACATAAAAAATCCTACAAGAAGTAGATACTGTTACTCTTCTTACTCATCAGAGGGTAATGATCCTCAGTCTTGCCTTTGTCAACTGATCCAAATAGGGTTTTAACACCCATCAATATCGAGTGTATTTCAAACGCTTTTCACTGAGTAAATGACAGAGACGGCTTTATTTGAGATTACTGTCATTGGTAGGGATTAGTGATTGTGATTTTTCTCAAGTATATTCATCCCTCGCGTCTCTGCTGTCTTCACTCAAAGATTTTTCAGATGTTGCTGCCTCTACAGTTACGGTGTCACTTCCCGATTGTGAATCTTTGAGGTTGTACTTTACTGGGCGTAAATCATCCACATAATCCAGGTTTCCTAGGGTGTGTTCATCGGCCTAAAGTATGCATTTATTCTCACTCCCCTGTCTATCTAATAACTCAGTCCTCTACAATCAGGAATAACCTCAATAGACTGTATTATAATCCCTACGTTTTCAGCGTAGATTACTTGGCACATGGTGAATGAATGTTTGTTGTAATGAACTGTATAATGTTGATAATTTAGATGAATTACTCCTCGCTTGACGCCGTTGAATGCCTTTCAAAATCGATGAAGTTGACTGACATTCTAGGCTCCTACAAATGGTCATCTGTAATGTTGCAATATAGTATGTGAATGAACTGTTTCTCCTAAATCGTATGTATATGTTATGAGCGACTGTTTATATGCAGAGAATGCTGAACTCCCCGTCGATGATTTTGACTTGATGTTCAATTATCTAATGGATGCAACTAAATATATATGGCTGCTCAAGCCCCTAGTTAAATACACAATATTTACACATCGCAAAAGCTAAGATGGAAAAACGTTCATGACCGACCGTCTATCTGAGTGCTCATATATATTCATCAGATATGACAGAGCTCGAATATTGCTGTTATCGTAATACTGTGGCTCTATTTTGTCATCTCTTAGAAACGAAAAGAAAGAAATGAGTAGGCGAATCACCTGATTTTTTGATAATCATGCTAAAATTAACATGCCGAATACTCATACAAAATTGTCAACTTTTTAGAGGTGACCTAGTATGAAGCGAAACCGCCACAATATAAAAAACAACGACGTCGGGTAGAAAATCTCACAGCTACGATCAAAGTTATAGTAATTTAGTCGTATATTTATCATATAGGCAGTATTAGTTTCCGAGTAGAACATAGGCTTTCAACAGGACATATCCATTTCACTCATATTCTCTGCATTTGTCTTCATGTGTTTCCACAATTGATCATCAGCTTTGATCTGATCTTCACATGAACTTCGCCATGTCAAACCTGACGTACAATGTAGCATTTTCTACTTCGATTTCCACTCCAGTCACGACCGAGAAACTAGGAGGTTGAAATTGTCTTATGAGTCGTTTAAGACACAACTAATCTCATTTGGAACTGCTGCACATGGTCACATAACATTAATGAATTCATCACGATCTCATCCAGATGACTAATCCAACTTCAAAGAACATCAAAACCAAGCCGATGGAGATTACTTTTTTCAGCGGCCTATTCACGTTATACGTCTACACATTTGAATAATCACAATGTGCTATCTATTTGTCCACTTTATCATAGGTTGAACTGTTTGGAGATTCAATCTAAGATTTTTTAAAATCTTTGATTACAGCCTAATCTCACACTGTATTTTTTGTACAAGTATGGAATTTTCAGCATAGACATCGGTAGCCCAAATTTTGCAGACGGACCATAGATATCAGGTGTGCGTCGGCATGGGATCAAACCTCGGACTATGTGCATGGTGGGCGAGAGTCCAAACCACTCTGCCACCGACTTAGAAAACAATTGTAAATTTCCAAATTTTTTATGCTGATTGTATAATTAGGATATGCGAGATCTCGAATAGTCATTGAATTTATCGATTGAGATGCACGAATAATTAATTCATCTGAAATCTATGCAACTGTGATAGATTACTTTCAGTTATCGGAATTAGTGATTGAAAGTGTTTCAGGAGATAATAGATTGGTTATTGTATTTAAAATGCATGATGAAGAGTGTGCTCAGCGTTCCATCGGCGAAGAATGTATTATGGAGAAATATAATTAACTATTTATAAGTGACAGTACATTTAAAGAAAGTTATTGAAACGTTCTTCTATCCACTTTCATAAATTTGTCATGAAGAGATTAGAAATAATGTTCAGTTTTGTTTTATTTTAATTCACATTATCACACGGTGATATTTTATTTATTTTACTGACAGAACACCTTAATCCCCCATATTAGTGACTAGCAATACTTGTCTTATTTCTCAAAGTATTATTTTTATTGATGACATAATGATTATTTCCGAAAGTACTTTATCCTCCTCTCTGTTTCACGCATATCTATTGAACATTACATGTATCTAAGCAATTTTTTACTTATGTATGTATATAGGTATATATATATAAATGGAGTCAGGAAGTTTTTTGAGTACCTTGATATGCCTACGAAAAATAAACTGTGCTCGAGACATCATCTGTAAATATTACTGCGAAACACTGTGAGATTTTATCAAAATAAAATTTTCCCCATAATGGAATAATTAACCGTACATTTTTTAAGTAGGGAATTCAGGAAAATAACGTTTTACTTGGTAATATAGATATGATAGAGAAAATTTGTAGCTCAATTCGAAAGGATGCGCTGAAGATGTCGCCTAGTAGGGCAATGAAAGCTTCGGAAAAAGTAACTATCCAGCTCAGAGAACACAATCACACCAAAAACTGACTAATATGTTCTAAACTTCTGATTCTTGGAGAAGTATTAATGCCAGTAAAATATTTGAGCATTTTGGGCCAGATCAAATAAATTTTAATTATGTTTCAATAGTTTAAATACAATGAGAAGTTTCTGACATTGGTAATATTTCAGGCAAATTTACTGCCCATAATCACACCTACTACTAGAACTGTTTATTTTTAAATTCTCACTTCTATCACTTGTACATATATATATATATTTAGTTGATTTATTTTCAATTCATCTTTGTGTATACAAAATTATATTCCAGGGTGTCGACACTTGTGTTGAGTTTCCATCTTTACACGGATTCACTGTGACCTTAATGGATATAGACTCTGTTATAAGTCTCTCCTTCCATTCCATATTAACTGTGATCCAGATTAGACAGAATATTTCCTTAATAACTGGGAGGTGAGTGAGAAGTAGACATTTGTATTGATTATATTTGTGAAATCTCAGCCAAACTGAAGTGAGCAATCCCATCGTTTCCTTCGGGAAACTAGTCCGAACTTCATCAGGGAAATCAATCGAAAAACTTTGTTTAATCATATGAGTGATGAGGCAGTCATCACAATATAATACACAAAATTATATTGTGTTTTTACGAGTTGATGATGGATTGATATCAGTTAGGGAACCATTGAAGACTAGGAGTAATGGACAGCTGTTTCATCCTAATTATGGAACCATCGGCAGTACGCAACCACTGGGGTTCGAACCCACGACCTTCCGGTTACAAATCAAGCTTTTATACCATTCAGCAACCGGGACTTGATTCAATGTCCAGCCCGTGAATTCTAACTTCCACCAATTCCTGATTTAGCACGACCCCAACCAATGTCGTAGGTGGGACATCCATCCTTACACGTGAGATCTGGATGGACCTCACTGGTCACGACTACCCACTAGAACTCCAGGATACTCCATCCTGTAGCAAGTCACTAGCGAGCATCAGATTAATTTTCTGTAGTTTGGTTTGGGAAGACGCTAAATCAGGAATTGGTAGAAGTTAGAATTCATGGACTGGACATTGAATCAAGTCCCAGTGGCTGAATGGTACACGAGCCTAGTTTGTAACCGGAAGGTAGTGGGTTCAAACCCCAGAGGTTGCGTGCTAGCGATGGTTCCCAAACTAGGATGAAACAGCTGTCCATTACTCCCTAGTTTTCAATGGTCCTCTAACTGATATCAACCCGTGTTTAATTCGTAAAACACAAAACTAAGCCTTAGAAACCAAACTATAGAATATATATGTACTGTGATCAGAATTTGTCCTCATAGTTTCAAAAATTAGTATACTTTTGTTAAACACATTAAACAGTGTATACTTTTCATCAGACTACATTCGACTTGAAGTTCATGGTCGTAGATAACCGAAAAAGGAAATTTATGCGTATATGCAGTATACAATGGTGTCTGGGTATGTGTTTATGGTTAAACAATTGTGAATCATTTGTTAGTCACTGCATAGTAAGATATTGGCGATAGGTAACTTAGATCAAATATGACGGATTAGTGATACATATCCGATTTTTATTTATTAATTAGGACTTGCCATGCATCAGCCAACACCACAGATTCACATCTGTTCAAACTGATGGGATTCACCCATATACGTAGGATTTCTGCTGTCTGTCTATCTTTATACAAATTAAAACCTCTCCGTAGAACCTTAATCCAATCACTGTGTATCGAATATACACATAGATATTTTTCATATCCAGTTATCTACGACCAGATTCCCGAAATTAGGGAACGTCGGAATTGCTCATTTCAATTCCGCTGAGATTTTACAAATGTCTATTTCCCTTTGTTCATATTAGATTTCAGAATACGAACATTGTCCAAATAAAAGTTGTTTAAAAATTTTATAGGATATCTGCTTTCAACAAGAGTTTCAATCAGTATTTCATTATAAAATAAGCGGCAAACGTGACATATCTCCACCAATAATTTAATGGTGAAATCAATGGTTTAGGTTGGTTTTTTGCTAGAAATCCGTGAATATTGTCAACTGTTATTGGTAAGATGGGAGATCCTATCACTTCTCCATTGTTCAGTTCGGGAGTTTTCCAAAAATGGCAGCATAACAGTTAGAAAATAAATTGTGGTTAACTTCCACCTCGAACTATGGAATTTACAATTTTAATATTACTTGGGCAGAGTTTAGGTGACATCAACTGATTCCGCTATCTTAACTTAGTCAGACCGGATACACCACTGCTGAGCTCTGTCCATAACAACGTTTAGACCACTTCTATCTAGTTATCAAGCGCCAATGATTGAAGTCAGTGGTGTCGCAATACTTATGAGTAGTATTTAAGATTATGCCGTTAATTTTGAATACTGATGAGCTGTGAGCCGATATGCGACATAATTCACAGGGAAACGATTAATGCCTCTACGAGAATCAATAAATAACTAAAACAAGTAGATCAGCGTGCCGGCTGTTTTCAGTGTGTGAGCAGAAACGTAGCAGATGTCTAGACCACCTTTGACAGATCGAAAATGAGATGAGTCATTCCTGATATGAAAATCATAAGATTATAAGGTATTACATGCCATCGAAGAACAAACCACTAATTTGGAGAGCATGTCTGACACGGTGGAGTTCATCTGAAGTGCAAATCAGAGCTGATGATCAATTGTGGAAACACATGAAGACAAATGCAGAGAATATGAGTGAAATGGATATGTCCTGTTGAAAGCCTATGTTCTACTCGGAAACTAATACTGCCTATATGATAAATATACGACTAAATTACTATAACTTTGATCGTAGCTGTGAGATTTTCTACCCGACGTCGTTATTTTTTATATTGTGGCGGTTTCGCTTCATACTAGGTCACCTCTGAGAAGTTGACAATTTTGTATGAGTATTCGGCATGTTAATTTTAGCATGATTAACAAAAATTCAGGTGATTCACCTACATATTTCTGTGTTTTTGGTTCTAAAAGATCACATAAGAGAGCCAGAGTAGCACGACAACGACAATATAGGAGATTTTAGAGTTATTCATGCAGTTACTTGAGTGCAAACTGAAGACGAAAACACTTGTATTGAGTGTACGTTTCAGATGAAAGTTTTCACGTGTAGATGTGATCGGACATTTTGACCGATTGTGGAACCAGCTAAAGACAAAATCAGAGAACAGAAGTAAATTTTATCTATGCTGCTGATAGCATATGACCTACACGGAAACATTTGATGCGTCCATGATATATATATATATATATATATATATATATATATGTATATATATAAGATAAAGACTATATTAGAACTTACTGGTTTACTTCTAAATCCTCCGATAATTCATGTTAAATATATTCGAATACAGCCTATAGTCAATATATTTTGTTTTCTTCTCACTCACGTCTCAATGTATGCATATATCTTATGATCAAAACAATCCAGAACTCATACACTCTACTTTCACTTTCAAATCACTTTTCGTGAAGTCTTATACTCTGACTTATGGTGTCAGACAGAAATAAACATATAAATGAACACACGACTCATGTAGTATTTGTCCAGTGCTCCTCTTTCTTCCGAAGGAGTAGAATGGCTCAATTGTAGGCCTGATTATAGGACAATTTAGGCTTGATTCTAAGTAAACAAGCGTAAATTGAGTAAATCGACTCTATTCGCCCCTTGGAACTGAGGCTAATTTCACCATAAGTATGCACAGAAACGTGTCATTGAGATGCTTCTTCTTTTGAGTCCATATCTCATCTTCTCATTGATAATACATTTTCTTATATGTAATTCAATGATAATGTAAACTCACTGTGATATTATTCTTTCTTGATGTACTGTCTGTTATTATTATTATTTGTTCTCCCATGTGTTTTGAGTGGAACATAGGGCTTCAACAATACATCTTCGCTTTGTTCTACTTGTTGGCTAATTCTTCACAACCCGATGTATAATTTAGTGCACCATAATTATGAATACCTTATTTGATTACTTCCAAGCCGTAATTTCTTCTTCGCTGAGTTTTTGATTGCGGATCACTGACAAGTTGCAAAATCACGTGGCTGTTTAGAGAGTTTGATAAGTATCTGAGGCACGCCGCTATGTGATACTGAACTAGTTTGGAAGTAACTCCTCGTTAAGTTCTATGTGTAAATCTTTTACGAAGTCGATGAATCTTTTCGCCAAAGTTTTGACCACCATTCCATGCTTTGTTCGATGATGATGATGCGTAGCGTTTCTTTAAGATCAGCATATGATTCGCCTTTCCTGAATCCAGCTTTTCTCGTTCTGCAGAATTTCGGCGTCCAGTGCATCTTTTATTCTCTCCAGGATGGTGCGACTTAGTAGTTTAATTAGCGTGGACAAGAGGATAACTCTCCGTCAGCTCTAGCATAGGCAGACGTGTGTCTCCCTTCTTTGGTAGCTTGACAATGTAGCCTTTCCTCCAGTCTATAGGTACCTTGCCTTCCTTCCAAACCTTTTACAATAGTTGAGTCAGCTCATCTTTCACAGTATCTAGGTCCTTATCCAGTGCTACGTGGGAATGTCTTCTAGCTCTGCCGCCTTACTGTCTGACTCTAAGTATCTTCATCGCATTCAAGATTTCTGATTTCATCGGAGGTTTGGTGTCTTCTTGCAGGGAGTGCTGTGTGTGCTGTTTGTGGTTGCGTTACTTCTGGGTGATTTGGAAGTCCTTTAAAGTGATCAGCCCATTGTTTGATTTGTTTCTCCCCCTGGATTATCAGGTTCCCTTGAAATTCTTTTATTGGTTTCATCATCTGCGTTAATGTCATCCCGGATAGAAACTTGGTTACCTGATATGATTTCCTCACGTCATTTTTACCTGTGGCCTACCTGCTCTGCTTCAGTTGTCAACGTGTGGCAGAATTGTTCTTTGTCTTTCCCATCACTCTTCTTTACTGCTTTACTCAGTGCAGCGGACATTTAACTTGGCTTATCCTTCTGTTGTCCATCTATCCATTCCGTCATTTTCTCTTTCATTATCCTCCTCTCTTTAATTAGCTTCCACGTATCAGCTGAGAGGCATTCCTCGTGGTGTCTCTTCTTTCCTGCTAGAACAGTTTGCATGCTTCCTTGAACATGGCCTACAGAGAGTTCCACGTGCCATGTCTTCGAATATGCGCTGATGACTAGAGTTAAAGTATCTCTTATAGTTTTGTCCTTCAGTTTCCGAGTGTTAGACTTGAATTTTGGTCTCTCCGGAGTTGTCCTGAAGATTTTGAGCTTAACCTGGGACGTCCCTTGAACTAGATAGCAGTCTGAGCTAACAGCTGCTACTCTTCTCGACATCGTGTTCAGCAGGCAGTATCTCTACTTCCTTGAGATTGAGATGAAATCTATCTGGTTTTGGGTGTGTCCATCAGGAGGAATCCATGTTGCCTTGTATTTATCCTTGTTGTTTTACATCCTTCTTTAGATCACCACATTATTGAAAGGGTAGAAGTCTCCTATGTGAAGAGAACGGAGTAGATTATTGACTCTCTACCTGACGATTTTGATAATCCACTTTTATTACTTCTGTTATCGCAGATACCCAGCGCTTCTATGACATATCGTCTCATTTCTTTAACTACCTGGGCAGCCTTCCCAGCCATCTTAGTACATTGTACGTACATTCTGCGTCCCCATTGTTGTTCTTGCATTCATAGGTTGAAGACATCGGCAGGCTGACTGGCTTCCTGAAAGCTTTCACCAGCCCGCTGTGTCACCTCATCTCTCCCGCACGAGCGAAGAATAATATGTTCTTATATTTTTGTATTTTTAATATATTCCTTGTGTGTTGAAGTTTCTGTTGCAGTTTAAGTGGTTTTTTGGTGTAGGTTTGCTAACACTACGCCAAAACATTCCTCTTTACCCGAGCTTGGGACTGGCTAGATGAATAGCCAATTAGTAAACTACGCCAGTTTACTCTCTGTTTGACATAATTTTATTTCGCCTATACTCTGGCTACTTTTTATTCTGACGTTACTTTTTCGGTAATTGAAGAGCTCTGTTTACATCCTCCATATTCGTTCTCTCATAATATGACGCGTGTTGGGTTCTGAATAGTCGCAAACTTTAACGCTTAGTTTGCAGTACCTCTCTAATTGAAGTCAGTTCCTGATGAAAAAAACACTCAGATCTCTATAAAACCTACACTTTTAAAGCATATACAAGCCCTAAGGATAATTTTTATAATTGAACAACAAATTGCGATAACTTTCAATACGAAGACAGTGGGGATGCAATTACTTCAGTCAAGATCGCAGTGAGGAGGAAATTAGTTTCATCGCTTGTCTAGTTGGAAGAAACTTCGAGATCGTAATAATTTGATTCAAATTATTTGTAGTTAGACCGTAATTTAAGCTGAGCAGTTATTTCTTGAATAACAGAGCTATAAATGTCTCATTCATTACTGCCGTCGAGAGAAACTTAGGGAAATTTAAATATACATCACTAAAGAAGCGTTTACAGCCTAGCGATATATTTCTTACAAAGCAACGTGCAACTAAATTTGTAAATTTTTTATGGAGAGTAGGATGAGGCAGCACAAGCGATGACTCACTTGGGCGAAGTGAGTTTCCATAGAGTGGATAAAGATGATCTGGCAGAAGATGGACATAAGTAGAGATGAACAACGAAAGCAAAGACTGACCACAATCTATACCACGCCGAATACAACATTGGAAAACAATGCTCAGGAATAAAAGCATAATTTTTAGTCGGAAGTGTTTATTAAAGAGTATGAGGCTAAGAGTAAGACAAACTCACAAAACTACATCGAATGGCCACATTGAGAATTAAGATGAACGTAGATGTCACCAGATGAAGAGAGTAGACTAATCCATGTGACTGAGAAGATGGAGGAGGGGAAACGCTTGACCGATCGCTTCAAAGTTCTCCAAAGTTGCATTTCACCTCAAATTCGTGCAGAATCACCTGCTTTAATCAACATCTCCTCAGTGATAACATAAACTCTGAGGTCAATATCTTTGCCAAAATGATGGCAAACGGAGTGAAATAGTGGATGGAAGAAAAGATACTTGCTGACTAGAATTAGGTCTACCACAACAAAATTTGAAATAACAGGTAATTAGGACTTTTCAAAAACTAGTCAGGAGTCAGTCTTCTGTCCACCAGAAGCGAATAAAAAGCCTCGTCATTCTTCATCGAATGAAACATGCTTTTGATGGCAGACTTCAAAGTTAACCACTACGAATAAGGGGAAATAAGTCAAGAGCTGGTCCAGTAGCAGCCATACGCGTTACCATCTTATGGAATCCAGAATATCAGCCAATTGTCCACATCAAATCCGTCAAACCTGAAATGCCTTCCATAGCATCAATCGCGAATTAATCTGTCAACTGCCTCAATGCTACCTAGGGTTAATGCAGACAAGTTTTATAAATTGTATTCAGCAGCTGGTAACCAGGTGCTAACGCCTGCCTTCACTCAGTACTGAAGATCAGCTGCCCGGTTATGTAGAACATGTGAGTACCAAAGAAATGGCAGAGCAATCCAACAAGGTAATACGAATCAAATATGTCGAAGGAAATGTATGTAAAGTTGGTATAGATTAATTTCATTTTTCCAGGCAATTACACAAATATTATATCCCATTACGCATACACTTCACTGTCCTATTAAATCAGCCCCATTTACAACGAAAACGGGTTTACTTTGAATTAATCGAGACATGGATCACTTTGGCGCATACTGGTGTATTCTCAGCATCCTGCGTTTTTCTAAGGTTTCTGTCTTTCGATGTGAATCATCCATTCTAATTAACTGAGTTGTTTGTTTAGAGCACTGCCTACATTCACTGGTTATACGAGTAATATTAAGTTAACGTCAGGGACTACTTCAAAAATGTAGGAATTTCACGAGAAACTCATAAATGTTTGGATGAAAAAATTACTAAATAAGACCTGAAAGCCAAAACAGACCACTTATGGCAAATGAGAAAATTATGGTTCATAGGGATGTCTGTTTCATAAAATACACGGCCTCTTGATCTGAAAGAAGCGAGTGGATTTAGAGTGTAAATATCAGACTGAGTTCGTATCATGGTAAATAATTGATTATTACCGATTACAGATTTTGGAATAAATAATGATCGTTTTTGGATTATTAAACTTCAGCCGTCTATGCAACATTAACACACTATACATATTCCTGAACTAAATTTCTAGTTCTCCAGTCAATAAAGATACATCTTGTGTACAAGCACATACATGTGCACTGATCTATAATCAGGTGACTACCATGTACCATGTGACAGATGTTTACAGTTCTAGTTTTATGAATCTTAAGTGACTATAGATAACCCACTGTAAACTGAGGTATAATATCACTAACCAATTGGTGTTTTATCCAAATTACGATCACACTGGCTAAGCTTTGACTTTTATCGAAAAAGAAATATATATTAGAAGAGGTGGATCAAATCAAATGATTCCAATGCTCAAAATGCTCTACAAGACATTCGCAGTAGCTTTTCTCATTCTGTGTGCGCACAAGTATTCATCGTCTTTCAATAGTAAGTGTTTAGTGTGGTAACTGTCTTAAGTGAAATATGCTTTCGTAATCGTAGTAGGAATGGTGTCGAATGATGTTGACTGAATTGCACACATTGATTGTTTGCTTCATTTGGACTGAATGCGAGTACACTTATTATTCATTCTTCAATTTTAGGTGTTTGCTTCCAAAAAATGGAAGATGGCCCATGTAGGGCTCTACACCGACGATATTATTACAACTCGACTGTCGGTTCATGTCTTATGTTCCACTATGGAGGATGCTATGGTAACGAAAATAACTTCCTAACGAAAGAGGAGTGTCAGGAAGCCTGTGGACAAAGGTATTCGCAGTTTTCATGAGAATCTTTTCCAAAGTGTCCCTTGTTTCCACTTGTGTTTCACCAAAACAACATCATCACCAACAATAAAAAACAACAGAAAACCTTGAGGAGTTGTCACTCTTTAAGTGTGTCTCACATAGACAGTGAAGGTGGCTATGATTTAGCCTGATGTCTTGTCGGAAGTGCTTCGGTCCAAATCAAGGCCGTTCGTTTGTGAACTGATGAGAGTCAAACTATCTGGCGTGTTTTATTCTGCTGAATTCATCTGAGCATTTGGAAATAATCAGGTGGTAATCATCAGGCGATATAAGTGATGCCGACTGAGAATAACAGGCGTCAAACAGGACGACTGAGTAGGCCTGCTTGGCTATTTTCAACACTAAGTTATGAACAAGGGGACAGGAGGGTCGACTCCTTTCATCCTGAACAATCAACTACTGCGATGAATCACGAGTTATGAGGTAGTGCCGATGTAGAATTGCTGTCATTTGTTAAACTAGTTTTCAATAGATGAACATCGAGACGTACTTATTCAAACTGCTTTTCGTTTCCCTTTTAGCGGCCGATTCAATCCAAGTAAGTGTCTTCCAGTTGAGATATCCTGATAATTCATACAGTGACTGTATATTTATATTCATATTTGGGGTGTAATTGGAATTCAGTAACTTGTGCACTTAATTCCTCACCTTCGAAACTGAACGGTGAATTTGTATGTTTGTGAAAGATCGATATGAATGCTATCGGAGTTTTCACATCTCGACGCTATATATAAGTATACAACGGAAAATGGCCCTCAGTCCCTAGTGCTCACAGTGTAATGCATTTCACTCGAAACCTATTTCCGTAGGAAATGCATAAGTTTTATAAGCCACAATGCTGACATACATTGCGGCAGATGAGAACTCACCACTTCATTTGGATTCACAATTTGCAATTCTATGAATAACTGACGCGGATATACGTTGTGGCGAATTCGACGGGAACGCCCGCTCGTGTTCCGAAATTCACTGAATAGGATCACGTGAGACTACACAATGAGGCTACTGATGGTGTCGGAGGAATTTCGCCTCGCTGTCATAAGTCCTCCGCGTAAGTCATGACAATCGTAGTCGTATTGTTTCGCAATACATCTTCATGTAACCTTATCTTTACTAAAGCTTTATAAATGTTTGAATACTTCCAGATGACTGCAACGTGCCAAGCGAGACAGGAAAATGCCGGGCTGCCTTCAAACGTTACTTCTATAATAAGGAGACTGGAGTATGCGAAATATTCACATATGGCGGTTGTAATGGAAATGGAAACAATTTCCAGACTGAGGAAGAATGTCAGGCCAAATGTGGAACATAGTAAGTTTCATTGTTTATATTTTATAAATGAAAAGTGCTGTGATTTTCCAAGAGAATTGTTTCATTTAACTCTATTTCCGTCGTACACAATAACAACTGCTTTGAGTATTACGTAACTACTTTTATCACCACTGCACAATTTCTTATAATGTACACTTAGAAAACAATTATCTTCCACAGATAAGCGTGATTTGAGGAATCTTTAGGATAATTTTTTCTGCTCAACTCTACTTTTAAGGAAAATCACATTAAAAATGCAATCAGCACAAATTTTGCATTAACTGTAGTCAATGCATGACGTCACTTGTTTGAGGCTAAACACATGAAATTATTCACGCTAAATGACACCGATAGCCATCAATACAGGTATTCAGTACATAACAACCCTGATAATTATTTCAATATGCTGCTCACTGAAACTTCGCAAACAAAGGATTCGTGTTGTATAGCCAATAATCAATTCATTCAGCGTGTCCACATTGTCAAGACTTATGAAGAACGCAAAAGTCAGAACTATCGCATCGACATTATGGCATGACGTATAAAACTAAGGATCATTCCTCAGTATGTTGAATCAGACAACTATTTCAAATCCAGATATATTTGATTGAGTCTGAAAATATGCGCTCTAAGGATTCCGTGTAGAGTAAATATTAGCGTGACACTTGTAGAGTAGATGAGTAGTTCAACGAAGAGCCTCTTTTCCGCGAATTCATTTTCATGACTGTACAATTACAAATATATTCATACATGGTTATTTCGTAAGTGTGTTTACATTAAATTGCTCAATCGAAATAACAATTAGTAAGTTTTCGATGGAGTAACGTATTACTAAAAGCATTCAAGGGATTTGTATATTGATACAACAGGGTACAAACAAAAGTGATGAGTTGTCAAAACGATTGTCAAAGAAAAGTTACGTAAGATTTGTACTCAGTGTTTACGTGTAGACAAAATAAAATACGGAAAAACGTAAGTGTTTTAAAGGAATGCATGAGTTTTATAGTGTCCACTAGAATAACCAACAAGAAATCCGCTTTAGTTTTGAGAGGACTCAAAATGTAACGTTAATACAATCGACGAATATATTCGGTGTATATCAGGAAATTACTTGAGAAAACTTTTTAAAATAGGACTGTTACGGTGTTACCCCAGTAAGTGGATTAGACCACAAAGCAGAATATCGACAATGCATTACATTTGAAAATATTCTGCTCTGTCTAGGCGAGTAAATTAGAGGTTTTAAAGTGACATTTAAAATCTATTTTCCGAAACGATGTAAATGAAATCCAGTTTGAATAATACTAATAATAATACTAATACTAATAACTTCAGTATCCCTTAGTTTGAATTAACTGAGTATCAAATTTACTCTACTTTGGTACAGCAGTATACTTTCCAAAACACTATTTCGTTGTCTCAAATGGTATTTTTGCTTATACAAGGATTGATTTTGCTTTGTGAATGTGTTCATCAAAGCAAAATTTCGTTGCTGATTTACTGTTTCTCAGCACCCTGTATAGTATGCACATGAATCCAAATACATTTGGATTAAGGTAGATGATAGTAATACCTCCTCGTTGGTATGTTACTCCAGTCTGATAAGAAATCAATGCTTCATAGTTTCAAAAGGCTTGCATAAGCATATTAGTCTTCAACATACATTCTTGAATTTCATCTGTGACTGTAATTTTAGAAAAGTGATATCTTAATATAACAGCAGAATACGAAAAACACTGTGGAATTGATTTATCCCGCACACTCATTCAACTTTTTATGACCCAGCTATTATTTGTTACACAGGCAGAAAGAATAGTGCCTCATTTTGTGGACAGACTACTTACTAAAAATATACATATATATATATATATACATGTATTTATTTATTGCGTTATTAGTGTTAGAACCAGTAAGCTAATCTTTTAAACGTAACTTTCATGGAACATTGAAATTGAGATTTAATTAACTGACCTGAGTAAAATAATGTGAAAACAACAACTTGTTGAAATATTGTATTCATGGAGGGTTTAATCATGAGCTGAAATCAGTTAGAGAACCACTGGAAAACCTGGGAGTACTGGACAGCTGTTTCGTCCTAGTTTGGGACTCTTCAACAGTACGCACCCACCGGGATTCGAACCCAGGACCTTCTGGTTACAAGGCGAGCTCGTAGACCATTGAGCCACTGGGACCCGATCCAATGGTCCTTGAATTCTAACTTCTGCCCATTCACGACATAGCGCGACCACTTCGCAATGTCTTCTTCCATGAGTTACTGCCTCATCTTCAACCTGCTGTACCCTACTGGTCACGGCTTCCCACTAGAACCCCAGGTTAACTGCCTGAATAGGGCCAGTCAATAATAAAATAATATGATAACAACAACTTGTTGAAATTTTGTACTCAGTTTACTTAAAATATGTTCTAATTTCTAATGAAATGGCTTCCGATATCATGAATTCCAAGTAACTTCAAAGTGAGCCAAGTGAAGTCTGTTTGCACTGTTGCATAAAAGTTCATTATAATCAATTTCGAGAATGCTATTTAATAGTTCGTTTAAGCACGAATAATGTGGTGAAGGAGAATTTCATTCGTCTCTCCACAAGGCCCCAGAAAATAGTTTAGATATTCCATTTGTATAATCATTCACTCATATCAGATCCTGAAGATAAGTGGACGCCAAAAAACACTGATAAACTAATCTCTCAATGTGATATATAACCATTTTCATATATCAAAATTACACCATGAAATTGTGAATATCAGTCATGAAAGGAGGTGACTGGCATGATAATAAGAGACTTCAAAAATTCAGGCATCTTCAGTCTTTTCATAGCTTAAAGTATTAATAACAATAGTCTAGAAAGTATTAATTCACTGTCATCAACTTCACAGTTTTACTGGAATATTTTACACATGTTTATTACCTCATATCTAGCCAATGCCGAATGTGGATTCATATCTTAATTGTGTTTGTTTAAAACGGAAATCTTAAAAATGAACCTGTCATCAGACTTTTACATATTTATTTTTCCCACTTTTAGCTACCACTAGAAGTAAGTTTCGGTTTCTCATCAATTTTCACATGAAACCATTTGATCGGTGTTCCTCATTGTCAGAAAACAACTGGAACAGCGTGTATGCACATAACTCAGTAAACATAAACATATGATTACTATTCAATACGACAAATCTACGTCCATTTTACGGTACAGCATTAATCAGCATATGTACATAATCAAAGATAACACTCCTGCAGTTCTTATTGGGCTTAGAAAAGGAAGCAGTTTCATAACTAATAATCACTGGAGTCGATAGCTGTCATAATCAAGTAATCTACAAGTTACCGTCCCTAACAAACCACCACGGATCCTTTTTCTTTCTCACGGAAGGTGTTTTATTAATAATTCGGAACTCGGCACTGGTCATATATGACATATAAGTTGAATCAGTTGTTAGTATGTTGAAAACGGCTTGGTGTGAAACAGCTTACAACATTTCAAGCACTACTAATTATAAGGCTGAGGTATTCACGTAACCATAAGGAAATACTAAGGTTTCGGATTTTCCCCAATAGTACCTGTAAATAAATACATCGACAAACGTTAGATTAAGTAAACAAAAGCTTCTCGCAATTCCATACCTTCATATATCGACCTATACTCAGCCGCATTGAGACATGATGTTATGTGCTTTCCGAGTTCCAACAAATTCCATGAGTCACAGGAAACAACCATGGGACTGTCCACATGAGAAAAATCAAGACTTGGCATACTGCTTCAGAAGCCTGTACATATTCAGATATTATAATCTGATCAGTGAGATAATTTTGAAGCTGTTTAATACGAGTTAGGATGATACGTGAAGTGTTAATTCTTTGTCTGACTTCGGTGGATACCATTCCAATTGAGGAATAAAGTATACTTTATTGACTCACTATGGCTATTACCAAGTATTCAATTTATTCCAGAATAGGTTTTGAAGCCAGTTAAACCAAATATGAATAAAACGTGTTAGTTGTATTATTAGCAAGAACACCGACTTCTCACATTTATGTTGCATATCTGTTTCTAACAATGACGTGCTACCAAATCTGTTTGAATCAGCCTCAAAAATACTTTAAATAAACCAGCTCACTCCCTTTAGCTTTGAACGATTCCATACTTTTCTGTATTCTATTATTTAGCCACCACTACAGGTGAGTACATATTTAAAATGTAATTGTTTGAAATACACCCAACCTGATATGTTCACACAGATATATAATGAGTAATCATTATTACAACCGCCCCCCCCCACGAAAAAGCTAACCCTGTGTGTTTTTCCAATGACCATTAGGGAATGAACAAAAGTTGAACAACTCACAGCTATCATGAGAACGCATGGCCAGAGAAATCCATAAAATCGGGTTTTGAGAAGAATTGGTGATGACTGCAGTGGAAGTCTATGGCATCGAATCGTCAAATGATAAAAATTAGGACTGACCGATCATTGAATTTCAACTAAGAAACTTATTCGTCATTGATATCACCTCTAGAATATGGATGCATGAGTTTGATCCCTGACAGGATTGTGAGTTCCCACTTCTGGAGAGTCCGAAAATAGTAACAAAACATATGTTCACTGCCTACTAGTTCTCAGTGTTTTCATAAATGATTCAGGCTTACGACAATACGTGTTCCCCTACCAATCACAAATTAAAAGTAATTCCATTAGCAATCTAGAAATAAGTGTTTTACCTACCATACAGCTGATACAGAAAGTGAGTTCGCAACTTCTGTTCATCTGAAAATTCATCAACTTCTTCTGTTGGATGTACGGTAGTTATTCTCATTAGTATCAGAAAGCCATTTGGACAATATGTGGCGCTGTGGGTTGAGGAACATTTGATGTTTTAAGATGCACACTCACCGGTAACTTTCGATATGCGTAGTTGAATTCATTAAAAGATTAAAAAGTATTTTATACTGACGCTTCAAAACAACTAGGCTTGCTGTATATCTGTGCATAAATTGAAATATTGGTTTAATAGCTCCCGTAAACTCATACCGGTTTTGTGTTAGAAGACTATTTCTGTTCGAGATTTAATGTGTACTTTATGCACTATTAGTCGGAAAACGTAATGAGGAAGGACATGATCTGAAGGTTCAAAAAGTCTAAATGTTCTAATTTAACAGCGATCAGTCAGTTTAACTGACGAAACAACAAGTAACTTCTCTGTTGCGAAAATTCCATTGCTATTTACCACATACTTTATCGCATCAAGGCACTACTAAAAGTGATTTGGAATTTTCGCTAAACTTCTTTACAGATTTAGGCATGGCTCAAATTAGTTCTGTTTTGTGTCATTTAACCCAACAATAATTCGCTGACACATTTCGATTAGATGGGGTTATGAGGCTTATAAAGTCAGCTGCACCGACTTTATAAGAATCATAAATATGGTTAACAGTATGATGCTCCACTCAGTTCGTAAATCATAACCCACAGACTCTACTTCGTCCAGATTATCGAAAAATGAATGTTGTAATCTCATGCACACACGCTGATCGATTGTATAAATGCAGTCATTGCAAACAGATAAACATATCATAATTTTCATCCGGAATTCAAGAAATGTTTGTATATCTTGTGTTCATTTAAATAACAGATCATTAACTTGAACTTGATTAGTGAATATTCTCCTAGTTTATCATTCATTTCACTTTTACTCTTTCTTTCTGTAAGTAGTCATGAACAGCTGACTGTGTAAACCAAGAATCACAGATTATTGGAATAAGGCTTGTGACACTGTAATACATTTAAATGTGATCATAGGTTATATAAATCATCTACGGAATGGTTTTAGTTGAGCGTATTTCTACATTTTATCTTCACTTGTAACACTTGTAAATTCATTCCGTTTTAGTTTTACAATAAATATTTCTGATTCCTCTATCTATGTCTGTGCATTTTTAATACTCTAGTTTTCATTTTATTCACGATGAACATTGTAACTTCAGTGATGCATGTTGAACTGATTATGTATTTTACCTATGGTGATGAGAAATATATCACTTGCTCTTTATCTTTTCAGGTGCGTCAGATGACAGTATAAAAGACAACAACTGGATACGTGATGTCATAGTCAATATGCTCGGATTAAAGAATTTGTGGGGAAGAATTACAAGAACAATGGAATAAATTTCTCAAAGTATATTTTATATTACCCAATAATTACATATTCTAACTTGTAAACAGTAAAGTTTTAACTTTCCAACATTCCTAATGGCTTTCATTTCAGTTTGCTTTAATCCGCGTGTAGTAAATTTACACAATGCAAACTATAATATCTCTTGATTCTATCGGTGCTGCCAACAACAGAGAAATAAACACCACCGAACTGTGTATTTGCTTTTCAAGTTTATTCTCCAATCTCACTTTTAAAATACATCATTAAATGAGACTTAAGACATTTACACAACTTTGTTTTCACTGACTTCCATATTAATTCATCTACATATAACTTGAATAAACAACAATAAGCCAAGAATTGGTGATTTATTCTTCATTAGCATACTGAATAATGAAATTCTGAAAGCTGAGTGAAACAAATCGACCGCTTTTTTTGAATTAATGTTGAATCTTTAACGAGAGTTCTTCCGAACCTGTGTTAGAATAGCCTGTTATCATGTTTTTAATTTCAGCTAAGATATTTCAACAAATCTCTTTATTTATTTTGTGACAAAAAGAAGTGGTCTTAATATGAAGATCCAGAATTGGTAAATGAATTCCTTTTGGCCTATAGAAAGCGTATTGTATATGTAACCTGTTAAAGCAACAACCACTAAAAGAACATCAGCCGGTCTCTTAGACATGATATGCAAGGCCCTGAAGCCGTCCACAATTTTTTGTGCGTTGAAGATCCAGCGGTAGAGTATTTGCAAATGTTCGTAAGAGGAGTTCCTATTTTAGATTGGTGAATGGAGCACTCATGAACTCTGTCTAGCTTAGACGTTGATTGTAAGCCCAAATAAGATACAAGGCTTCCACTACTGATAATAGGGAAGAACCTATGAAAACACCAGCAATGCTACTGAAAGGTCAAGTATGAAGACCCATGTAACAGTTAATCATCAAAGGTAAGAACAAGTATTGGTTAACAGCAGATCTGAAGGAAAAATATTCCTATCAGTAAATTCTTCACATGTTCCACTACTTAAAAAGTTTAATGTTTACGGTTAAAATGAGGGTGTATGTTGTTTCAGATAAAGTTTCACGTGGAATAACACATTAGTTATAAGGTAACAAAATGAATGGAATTTGAATGACGAAACTGCTACTCTGAAATTAAAAATAATTGTGAAATTTGTTATGGTGATTAGCCATAACAATATTATTGACTACGACCACATTTGTATTCTGAAAGGCAATATGACTAAATGCTAAGAAATTGTCCGTGACCAAACTAAGTTCACTTTTTACAGTTTGAAAACATGTGGGCATTAGAAGTATGATTTTCATTATCATCATCATCATCATCATAAGATTTTTTGTATTCCTCAATGAATGAAAAAACAAAACGATATTGTTTTCCGCTCACGTTTCTCTTTTTACTGCTAATAGTTTTATCAGAGTATTATTTAACCAGATTTTACAAACTCTCAGAGAATGTATAGCAACCTAACCATCGTTCTTCAGGATGATTTGTTTAATACTATCGTCAGGCTGGTCACTTGATAAAGATGGTGAAGTTATGTATATATTGTTGGATTTGATTAGAGTATAAAAGTATAAAAACAGCATGTGTTTACATTATGAAATTGTTTATCACATTTGCGTTGATTCTGTCACTTCATTAAGATGGGAGGTGTTGTAACCAGGTCAGAATTTCTTTTAGTCCCTCATTCATATTCACAAAATCTGGATTCCATTTAATATGCAGTGCATCTGATAGGAGACGTCGTTTCTTATTGCTGGATTTTTTCTCAATTATTTTAGTATTGTCAGTATCAGTTTTATGAACATCAAGAAATCCACTTAAACTTAAGTACGATTGAAAAATCATCGGCCATAGGTCTGATTAATCAGGTGACAGAAGTTATTTTGACAATAGCATTATATATTCACGTGCTGTTTTTATAATTGTATGCGCTAATCAAATCCAACGATCTATACACTACTTTATCATCTTTATCAAGTGGCCAACTTGACGACAGTATTAAACAAATCATCCTGAAGAACGATGGTTAGGTTGCTATACATTCTCTGAGAGTTTGTAAAATCTGGTTAAATAATACTCTGATAAAACTATTAGCAGTAAAAAGAGAAACGTGAGTGAAAAACAATATGGTTTTGTTTTTTCATTCATTGAGAAATACGAAAACTTTAATGATGAATGGAAAGAAAAAATAATCACAGAATCTGTATTCATCGAGGTTACGCCTAATGAATGTAACAAGGGCGACTAGGTCCTATTGTCAACAAAATGAAACATAATCCTGGATTGTGGATTATCGATGTGTCACCCTCCTAAAATTAATTTGACAAAATGGTTAGCTGGCATTTTAAGCCCACAATGCAAGGAATTAAGTAAGTTCTCTGTGAACGATGCATTTGAATTTTTTGACCGTCTTATGGACATGAATATGAAAGATATAAAAGTGTAATCTTCTAATGTTATTTCCTTGTTTACTAATGTACCAGTGGTTAAGACCATTGGTATTATTTGTGACTATATATCTTCTAGTTGTTTTTCCTTCCCTTTTCCTTTAACCTGTTTGAAAGATTTATCACTATTATGTACTGGCAATGTCCATTCCAAATTTGAAGGGGAACAGTTTTGACAAGTGAATGGTGTTGCTATGAGGAGTCTATTAGGACCCTTGTTGGTGGATGTTTTATGGATGTCTTATGTTGAAAACGTGTCCTTTGATTTAATTACTAAAGTGCCCTTCTACGGGAGACATATAGATGATATCATTTTTATATGTGGTGATCATGAAAATGCTTTTCGTCTATTGGATAGACTTCACTCCGAACAGAATCATATAGGTATTTTGTGAGAGGAATAGAGTCGCTACCAGCTTGTATTTTTTTAGACTTACTACTGCATCGGAGAGATGATAGTTCAGTTGTACAGAAAACCAACTTGGACAGAGCAATGCCATCATTTTCACATCTGTTTATTACATTATGAGAGAGACTTCGTGGAACGCTTATTTGAGAAGATTCAGAGTATTTGCACAGCTGATGTTTTACAGGATGAAATTAAAATACAGATGGATACTCTTGTTCAAAACATACATCATACAGAGTTTTTAAACCGGCGTAAAGGTCAGTTAGTTTCAAAACCTACAATCTATTCCGCCCCTCAGAACTATGTCTTCATCAAGATAGCATTAAATGGGGAAGTAAAAATAGTAGGATTTTAAAACAGAAACTGAATTCGAACATCCGCACAATATATTATGCAGCTTGACTTATGAATATCGAAAAAGGTACAAATATGCTCCACTGTGAACCCCAAAGGTGCACAAGTGATTACATCACACCCCACACTATATACCAACCTACGTATATTTGTGAACACACATACACAGGGGCTGGTAACCTCTCTCTGCATGTAAGGGTGGAAGAGAATACTCCGAAATGGTCAGAAAAGCAGATGAACCCTAGAAAATGGAAAGATGCAGGTAAGTACCACCAGCTTTGTCCATAGCCGAAAATCTAATCGATATGAACCACAGGACTGATGTCTGTCTGTCTGTCTGTCTGGATTCAACATAGAACTTGGCACCGAAGTGCAGCAGTTCGAGTTGCCACGTTCCAAATAGCACACAGAGGTAGACAAGAAGATGAGTGAAGAGAATCAATAGAGTTTGACAAGTATAAGAGTGAAACAGAATGGGTAATGGTAGAAAGGAATATGAAAGATTACAGAGACTGAATACATCTGCGCGCCATTGACAACGATTTTGAGCCATGTCACCTATTGTCTCCAGCCATTGATTCCTAGAGTCCCGAGGGCCCCAACCCGGGAGTCTGCATCTCCCTACCTGACTCAGTTTAACTGTCAAGGATTTCATGGATTGATGCCATGTTTTTGTTTGGCCACCACTGGCTCTTTTCCAACCTGAACCTATATCAGCTAGCAATGCCCGTCGGGGGAGGCGGTGGTTAGGCATGCGCAGCACGTGACCTAGCCATCTTAGTCTATGTAACTTTATAGCCTCGTCGATTGATTTTCCCTCTTTGCCCAACACTCTACGCCTAACGTCAACATTACTTACCTTGTGAAACCACCTAACGTGAGACAGAGATCGCAGACATCTATGATCGAAAGCAGTCAACCTTTTCATGTCTTCAACGCGTATTGGCCATGTTTCAGAGCCATAGAGAAGGACGGAGCGAACTGATGAGCAGTACACACGTCCCTTGGTTGATAACCGGATGTCACGCCTACGCCAGAGATGGTGTAAGTCAGCGAAAGCAGCTCGAGCTTTTCGGATCCGTGCTGAGATTTCATCGCCAATCAGTCCGTTGGTGCTAATACAACTTCCCAAGTAGGTGAAGTGGTCAACATGTTCTATCACTTCACTCCCTATCACTAAGTTAGGGGTTGACGTGTCCAGTCCTGTAGCAGCATCTTACATTTTGCAGGGGCGAATCGCATGCCAAACATACGAAGATTGCTGCTCAAGGTGTTCAGAAGACTCTGCATTTTGTCAGCATCCTCCCCTAACAGGACTATGTCATCTGCATATTCTAAGTCCATTAGATTATTCCCTGGTAACAAGTCGATTCCTAAGTCACTACGTTCAGTTAAGGATACTTCCATTAGCATATCTATGATGAAGTTAAACAGAAATGGGGAAAGTGGACATCCCTGTCGGACACCACTGGTTGTTACCAATTCAGATGACAATTCCCCATAAGCCCTTACACGACTACGTGAGTTTGAATAGAGTGCCTTGATTAGTGCAATGTACTTTCTTGGCACTCCCTTCACAGTCAGACATTGCCATAGTACCTTTCGATCCACGGAGTCGAAGGCCGCCTTCAAGTCAAGAAATATGACAATTGTTGGACGCCGAAAAGTGTGTCTATGTTCTAGAATCTGTCGAAGAGTGAAGATATGATCTATGCACCCTCTACCTGGTCTAAAGCCTGCTTGATTTTCCCTTGTCTGTTCCTCCCGAGTTCTGCTTAGTCTATGCATGATTACTGAGCCTAGGATTTTAGAGACTATGTTCGTTAGGCTGATCCCCCTATGATTATCACACGAGGACTTGTTTCCCTTCTTGAATATCGGTATAATAAGTGACTTACCCCAGTCTGATGGAACTGTCTCTGATTCCCAGACTTTGCCTAGTACCTCAGTTAATCTACAAACTAGTATGTCACCCCCATATTTAAACACCTCCGGAATAATTCCGTCGGGTCCTGCCGCTTTGCCTCGTTTCAAATTACTGATAGCTTTTGTAACCTCACCTACAGACGGCGGACCAGTGTCTATATCCCATTCGGGTGTGTTGGATGGCGGGGAGGTTCAGTGTGGCTGTAGGCAAGTTAAATTGTTCCTCAAAGTGTTCTTTCCAGCGTTCAAGGCGTCTATCCTGAGAGCTAATTAAGGAGCCATTTTTCTCAGAAATAGTCTCACTTATGAATTGCCTTCTCCCACCCGATTCTGTGATGAGTCTAAAGAGTTGCCTAGTGTTGCCTATCGCCGATGCTTTTTCCATCTCTTTCGCCTTTGTCACCCACCACTGTTCACGGTCCTTGCGGAGACTTTTAGTAAGTTTCCTTTTGTGCAGCTTTCGCTCCTCATTGAATTCGGAGCTCGCCGGAATAAGTCTTCTAGCATCTATCAGTTCGGATGAGGCAGTCGAAATCCAGTGGTTTTTACTCACCTTTGGATTTGCCTTATTCACAGCTTTTACAGCTGTATCTATAGCTGACTGATGTTAAAACAGGCGAAAGTGTTATGTTTAAAAACGGTTAAGGGTGCTTACTGGAATACGCTGAGGCGATAGCTATTCCTAAACTTGAGTCCACGTCTGTGTTTAGAAGGACAGTTACTCTTAACCAACCCTGGTGATCCCTATCTGATCAAACGTACTGTCAGTTATTGTTATTATTCTAAGATCATTTTTGTCACTTTGTGTATTTTCATTGACCTTTACTTTTCATATAAATTAGGTTGACAAGTAAAGGTGTGTTCAAGTTTCTCGAAATGTATTACACAATATTTATCAGATAATCTCAGTCTTCTAATAACACTACCCAGATCACAGACAAGATAGAGAGGATAAAGATAACCATCAGTAACGAAAACAATGAGCACCAGTCACTATCAGTAGGAGACATTTAGAAGTGATCGATTTCCTCGCTTATCTAGACAGCATAGTTTCAACCACAGGCGGGACAGATGACAATATCTAATTCAGGATAGGTAAGGCAAGGCTAACCACCATTAATCTGAAATCGGTATGGAAATCTACCGCACTAACTGACTAGTAGCAGTAAGTAGTACAAGAAAAGACCTAAATGATGAAATAAAACAGAAAGAAAAAACGATGATATCATATAACTATACCATTAAATTCATTAGGAAGTTCAGAAAAGGCCAAAAGCAAAATAAAAATAATGAGACAACTTATGGTGATAAGATAATACAAGCATCTACTGTTATAAGAAATAAGGAGGGGAAATCTGAGAATCTAAGTAGGATTCTTAATAAAGCAGAAATTAGAGTGACATTCGAGCCTACAAACTCTCTCAGGGACAAGATCTTTAGGACTCACTTGACCCAATTAGACAAAATAATATAATTTAAAAAATACCTCGCAATGAGTGTGAGGTCAACTATATAGGTCAAACAAGTAGGTCAGGGGTATTCAGATTGTCGGAACATAAGAAATTAGCTAAGGTAAGAATCTTTGACCCCGCGGAGATAGGTAATTTAGAAAAAAGCTCAGCGAATTCACTGCATGCACTAACACATAGCAACAAAATTGGGTAGTGGGAGAGGGTTTAAATTCTAAGACTTAATATAGGTAGGTGGAGAGACAGTTTGATTACTAAATCCTTATTCATCGAGTCTACATCCAACGCATGCGATAGGAATGACTCATCACTCATAACGGAAATACAGAAAATACTACTATCAATCAAGTCAAGAGATGAAAAGAAATGGAATATTATAAACGAAGTTAGAAAGTTGTGAGAGTATTGCCTTTGTATGATTATGAGCAGTAATAAATTGTGGTCGAAAGGTTATCAGTAAATATCAATGCATAACACTGTGAAACTTTATCAAAACAAATTTTACCCATAATGGAATTATCATCTACAACAACGCACAAGTTTAATTTCTATATCTACTGCAATTAGACATCATTAAAAACAAGATTCGGATTTTCAACACAAATGTAAAGTCACTTATTCAACATGGGTCACAAACTTGGCGCGTACGAAAAACTTTTCGAATAGGTCTCAAACTTTTATCAACAGATGTCTTCGCTCCATACCGAAGAACAGATGGTCGGAAAGAATCCGAAACAAGAATCTTTGGGGAAGAACAAATCAAGGACCTACTGCTCAAATAATTTCGGAAGTACATGCGGATGGATTCAACACAAGCTGAGGATACTGTCGGTTGACATCTCCCCCAGGCACTCGCTTGAGTGAAAAGGGCAAAGACGAGCTGTGCGTCCGGTGGTGACACTGAGGATATCGTCCGAGTGATAGATGAAAGTCTATAGACATTCATATGGCCAATTGAAGAGAATTACATTTAATAGTATAAAGTGGAGATGCTCTGCTGAAAACTTATTTTTCACTTGAAACCCAAGGGAATAATAATACACGAGGTTTACAAGGATGGATGACTTCTGTCAATTAAAGTAATGTAACCGTGGAAATGGGAAGGAAGAGTAAATTCCTGTCAAGAAGAAACCGATGTTCTTGAAACTAGGACTTAAAGGTGATGGAAATGGAAGGAAGAATTTCCAGATGAACACAAGACACAATATCCCGCATACACCCAGTCACCAAACTAGTGCTCCTATACAAATCTTACTATTCATTCGTACTACCCAAAACAGACCAATTTCCAACTGCCGTCAAAACCAACCGTATTGGTGAAATCGTATTTACATTTGGTAGCATGTACTTGGGAAGTACCTGGAGCTGTCTATGAGAATATATGTGCATATAAAGTCTCTATTTTAATAACAATAAATAATAGTGAACTTCCTGTACTGCCTATACCTCATTTATTTTTTAGCTATACCACTCTGCTTTATGGAATGAAGTAGCTATTCAATTAGAGTATGTCTGTATTGCTATTTTGTTTTAGTCAATTCTGCAATTCTCTTCATTATTATTGTTCAAATAAATGAGGCGATTGGAGAATGGAAACTGACATAAACAGAATAATAATGTATTCACGCTGCACAAAAGATGACTGTTGTCCATTAAGTGGTCTAAAGGGATAACAGAGTAAAGCGAGAAACAAAATTTAAAGCGTTTGGCTTTTAGTGGGAAAACTACTCAATGAGCAATGCTGGTGCATACAACTGTCAACTCCCTCACAGGGTGGAATGCACATCCGGAATTCCACTGGTAGTCACTGTCCACAAAAATGTCCGGATCATGTCACAATGACTGCTTACTTATTTTATGAAATAAAATGATCAGTTGATTTTATATGGTTGGAGGCGATTGACAGGAAAACCTGGACCTGAGTTTTGTGTTTGTTGGCACTCCTCAGAAAGGCGTATAATAAACCTTTATGGAGTTCATCTTACGCTATGAAATTCGTTCTTATAGTTTTATTTGAAAATGACCAAATTTATAGGGTTCCATCCATAGCTAAATTAGTCAGACAGTCATTCTGTTTATGGTCCCTAAATTGACATCTAACACGTCCTGCAACAGTGGCACACACAACACATTTCTGATGATCTTCGTAAGAATAACTTTCAATATGTGCACTCGTATCATGATTTGGCAGCGACTTTGGTTCTTCAAAATTAGGTAGGTCAAACATTCCTTAAAAGAGTTTGAAAAAGACATCATATTCACACATAAATGAGAACACTTTTGCCATTGAACTACCTGACTGAAATCACTGGGATTTGTTTCAATTTTTAATGTTATTCATATTACACTGCCCAAATAATTGGTGGCAAATAACCAAAAAGAGTAAAATACCTTTCAAATTAACCTGTATAGCACATTAGCGTCATTTACATTTACAAGGTATTCTGCACCATTTGTGATTGGTACTAGGATACAACTTGTCAGACTTTCACTGAGAAAAAAGTGGTTTTATAACAGCCTAAGAACAACGTCAATGATCATGTGTAGAAATTCAGTCAACAAAATATCTTCGAATCAGTTTAAATATAGTGAATTGTAGGCTGCTAATTTGAAGCAATACTAATTACTCTCGGGATGGACCAAATCAAGCTTGCGTCAAATTATTCAACGATTTTGGTTTCCGTTATTACATAGGCAACAAGAGTAAAGCTAAAAAATTAAGAAAATATATTCAATATTATCTAAGCTTCAGTAGCGTTTTTCTGCGCACTAGTCAAAATAAGATAGTCATAATGATTACAGTCTGTGGGTTTATGACGTTTATTGTAAAAGCAGTCGGTTCTTACATACATGGGAAATGCGATATTTATGGAAAGGACATTAAAACACAGTAAACAGAATTATTTTCCTAAATCCATGAGACCGAAAACACCTATTATAGTCAGGGAAACCAGTAACTACCAATAAGATGTCATATAAATTGTACAAAAGAAATTCAGGGAAATTTGATAAAATTCAAGTCATCACCTTATAATGTACATATATTCATCATATCGGACAGCTTGGTTGCTTAGATATCGCCACAATAATACTCATATTTAGAAGTTGCACGTTAATAAATTTAAATAAAAACAGTCTGGCACATGCAATAAAATGCAAAAATCAAAAACAACCATTGACCGCCAAATTATAACCAACAGCAAAACATGGAGATAAGATATATGCCAAATCACCAGATGTGGCAGAGCGTGAGAGAAATGTGCGCAAAAAAACAAGAACAAAAATAATATAATGAACATAGTAGGCTGGCAAAATTCAATGCCATGCATTCCTCTTTCCGCTTTCTCGTATTCTTGTACAATTAACACACCGAAATTTACATAATCATATGTTCATGTATTAAATGAATTTCTCAGCTTGTAGCAAAGATTACCTTTCTCATGCTATCCTTACTCAAAATTAAATCCAATTCGAGCTACAATAAATAAGATACACCCTGCATCTATTTAACACGAAACATTTACACTACTCAGAATTCTTCCTACAGTTATTGTGACTCGTCTTACTGAAAATCTTGCTCACATACATAACCCTTAAGATCCCTTTTTGGAAAAGATGTACAGGACATATGTACGCCTCATGAGTCACTTTCAAAACGTCCGCTTATTCATTCAATATTATTTACCCTTAGGATAATGATAGTTTTATTCTAAACCATGGGTTAATATGCTGTAGATAGTTCCCAGCGTAGTATTTACATTTCATACATGATCTTTAAGTGAAGTAGTTGTCTGTAGTGTGCTGTACGATGCAGTGTTGTTCAGTCTGAAGCAAGCTAGAATAGTTCCCTTCCATTCCTTTCAAAATCACTACAGCTCATTGGAAACAGGCGAGAAGGATATCCTGTGGTGAAATGACAAAATACGATAAATAAGACACCTAGAAGTGGAGAGTAATCAATGCGAGACGCTGCACGAAAACTTAGACAGCTCAGTGATTTTAGCGGGAAGGAAGATTTAGGAGAGGAAATGGTCCTAGATAGCTATGCTTAATTACTCTATTTTGTGAAGGCTTAGGTGACAAGTGAGTTTTGGAGGACTTCACAACTTGGGTCTGGCATTCCGTGAAGGCGTTTGGCCAGGACAACATTCGCTCTTGAAGGCAGCATCAAGTTTAAAGAAGACTTCTTGCAAGTTGACTAGGAGGATATTGACAAACAAACGACTATCATGCTAAGCGGTATCACGATTAAGGTATTGTAACAAGCAGCTTGAGTATGATCTAGCTGAACGTCTGCTATAGTTTGTGCGCGTAATTGGCAACACCTTTTATAACAACACTTTCCTGAAACTATAGGAGGCGATGTAGTGTTGGTTCGATAATTTTTCATAATAGAATTCGGAGCAGTTTCATGCTTAAGGGTTATGAATGAGTACTTCTAGGCTTCTGGGTAACTGACGCTGGTCAAGGATATGTTAAAGAGCTGTCACAACATGAATGTCAAGTCCTCACTACTCATCTTCCACGGTGCAGATGGAATTTCATCAGAGACAGCATTGTATGAGGTTTATAGTGATGTCACAACGAGTGCAATTGGTTTAACAGTGCGAATGTAAAAAATGCTTGAAAGCTAGTTTGGTACTATCACAGCATCGATCTCATTTGTTCTTTCTTCTAAAAGAATACTTAATTCAGATGTTGTTTACTTCTTGCTTGCTCGTCTTTTGAACGAGTAGAATGTCTCAGTCGTAGGCCAGATTAAGAGACAATATAGGCTTGATTCTTGGTAAACAAGCATAAATTAGGTAAAATGACTATACTCATCCCTTGAAACCGACGCTACTTTTTATCATATGTATTTACAGGAGCACAATATCGAGATATTCCATCTGATTTCATACCTTGTCTTCTCACTGTTCACACATTTCCTAATATGCACATGATTGATAATGAAGTTTCCATGACTTATTGATTTTATTCCTTTACGTTCTCAGTGGAACATAGGGCTACAAGCTAAAGGCTTGAAGTTTTGGTGGCAGCGGTGTTTATTTTATTGGAATGGTGTTGGTAACCTCTCACCTAACCTTTCTTCTTTACCAGTCTTATTACTGACTTATTGGGGTATAAGGGTGTGTCTGCGCGGGGATCGACACCCAGCCCACCCGCGTGAGTGACGAGCATTCTATCACTGTGGCGCTGATGCACCTGACTGACTGCAATGTCTCATTATCTGTTTTTTCTTGTATCCATTGCCTTATTGGGTTTTGTCATGTATGTGAATGTGATGTATTTTCTCACGAATCTTTTAGTATTTTTGTATTTGCATAGTGTTACCCAACTTACCTTTTATTATTCGGTTCTCTCATATTTCGCTTTCTGCTGAACTCTTTTTTATTCCGAACCCCTTTTTAGAATGAAGATCTGCCATAATGAGATCCATTCACACATTAAATTTACCATGGAATATGAACACAACTATTAGTTTACTTTCCTGAAACTAAATTTAAAAAGAGGAATCGATGGAACGGTCGAATAGTCCATCTAGAGAAAGCAAACCTGGACTGGACAATATGTTTATTACAACAGCTTATGCCATATAAGCTTTAAGCGTGTATTAAGAAAGACACTGTATAACAGAGTTAGGAAGTTATGTTCGTCTAACAAGGTAGAAGAAGGATTAAGCTTTGTTGAAAAATTCCCTAGGGGAAACGGGTATCCAAAGGGATTTATCCTACAGTACAGAAATGAAAAAGAGGAGAAATTGAAGTATCCAACAGTTGGAACAAAGAAAGCGTTCATTTCTCTCCCATACAAAGGATAAGCAGTATTCCAAAAAATTGACAAGAGGTTGAAAGGACTAGTACGGAGATGCTTTCATGCATCTAAGCTGGTGACAGTATGCAGCACAACGTGCTCTATAAGTCAATCAAAACTGGATAAATACTCTGCTGATTGTACCTACAACTGCATTTATAAATTTACGTTCACCTGCAGCAGCAAGTACATTGGAAGGACAGAAAGAAGAGCTTCTATCCGATTCCCAGAACTTACTTCAAGAGACTTATACTTGAAAGGAAGCAGATACTTACAAATAATGGTATCCAGACACCTCGTGGATACGGGTCATTTTGTCGAGATTTCCAAATCCTTCAAAATATTGAACCCACGAAGGACAGCGAATTTACTACGATTTGCTGAAGCACACAGAAAGAGAGTGTAGTCAATCTTTCATTCGCTTGGTAATTGTATTACTTTCATTGCACTGATTAGTCATGCGCACTAGTGAGCTCAGCTCACTAAGCAAGTTTTCAATTTGATGAACTTTAAACTTCTTGAGTCCCTGTGTTGACGAACAAACCAACATTGTGTATTAGATTTTTCTGTTGTTTGTCCTCTCTCAACCTCTTACTTTTTCATAGTTTGATAGCATATAAATTGATGATGACTTAAACTAAAAGTTTGTGATTCATTCATCTCATAGTGCTTTCTCTATTACATTTCAAACACTAGAGTAAGTAATATCATTATTTATGCCCAATGTAATTTCAGATAGTTTGTAGCTGATAAGAGCCTGTGAAATAGAATGAAATCATTTTATACTACAAATCTGGTCTTTCTTTCTCAATCGAAATTTATCAAAGGAACCAAAGGTATGAAGATCATTCCTTTGAGTTAATTCTCTTCTGGTTCTTTTCCTATAAAATACCATATTTGTTGTGGGATTGATAACCAGCTATGCAGCTATATTACTTATACGTGATTTAAGCGTCCTAAAATGGTATAAATGTAAAATGTATTAAATATGAGATAACGATGTTTAGTAATATTTGGTTCATAAAATGGGAGGGTCAGTTAGAGTTGTTTGGCGAGTGGTTAGTGTAAAACAGTAAGACTGCAGTGAATAGTTCATCATGACATGATTATTATATGAAAAGGAACAGGTCCAGTCATATACTGAGCAAAGAGGTAGTATCCATAATGATAAATCAGAACAGTGTAAACGACGGATTCGAGAATATTGAAAGAAAATGCTAGAATAAAGTGTATAGATTGTAAAACATTGTGACCAAAAGCGTTTATTTGAATGAAGTGTCAAGTTTTAATCATCGTTTTCAATTCAGTTGAAGTACTCATCTTAGCCAAGTTTCTAAATAGGTGACAATTTCAGTATTTCAAAAACAAACATTTATCTTTACAAGAGACTGTTGGAACAAACCTTATTATTCTCATTCCTAAAGCGTCAATATGCATTCAAAAATAAATTGCTACTTGTCCTAAGCATATATGGTAGATAGGAAACTCGGCGACTGTAAAGTCCCATTTTAATACACTTTTTTCTTTAAGTCTGCATAATAAGCGAGAAATAACATGGACAGAAATTCAAGTGAATGAAATTCAAAAATTGTGTGACAAGTAAAAAAATGAACGGCCTGAATATTCTGAAGCCATTTAAGTGAAATGTGAAATAACAGCAAGAATTATGCATGCTGAAGTTAAAATGAACCGTATGAACAGTGAATGTAGAACAGGCAGGAATTAACCGTCGCGGGAAAATCTGTTGGATAATAAATCTGTTACTGAACGAAATATTCCTATATTGAGTCATAAGGAAAAGGCACAAACAGCGAAGAAAATTTTCTTTTCGACGATTCATTTTCATGAACTGTACAATCGTGATTATAATTAACACAGAAATCTGTAGACCAATCAAATACTGGTAAATTTTGTGCTTGAAAATTGTACTACATAATGTAAGGTGTAAGAAGGGATGACTAATTGTAAGTTAGAAAGGAGACAGAAGTTGGCATGTCTTAACAAGTGTGAGATAATGACTAATCAATAAGCTCGTGTAGAAGGGACAGGAACTATTGGAAATCTGTTGATATTTATACCATAGTAATTATTTAGGACAAGTATGAGTGTAACAGTAACAAGAACAAAAATGAAAGTTATTATTCCTATGCCATACACGAAACTCGTCTATTTATTTAAAGGATTTAGTGCTGAAGACATCACGAGGCCTACTGACGAAAGATCACAGTGAACAACAAATAACAATTACACTCAATCTGATCTAAAAATCCCCTGAGCACATGCAAATAAACCATGTTTCTTTTTAGAATTTTGACCCTCTCCCATAGAATCTACACCCAACACATGCAAAAGGAATGACTCACCACTCATAACGGAAATATGCGGAAGACTTCTACAGACCAAGTCAAACGATGTAAAAAAAAGGAATACTATAAACGAAGTAAGAAAGTTGTGTGAGTGTTGCCTTTATATGATTATGAGTAGTAATAGATTGTGGTCGAAACCTCATCAGTAAATATGACCGTATAACACTGCGGGACTTTATCAAAATGAATTTGACTATCACAGTACTGAAGTTCTACTCTGATATCAATAATAACCTAGAAGGAATTCTAAAGCACGACTAATATCAGACACTTAACTCGCATTTGTATGCGTATTAGATGAATTTCTCCTCGTCGTCTGAGTCATCCTGACAGTTTTGTTAAGTGATACAAATCCACTAGTAGTGTGTGCCTATAAATATAAAAATCTTCAATAAATAATAACAGACTCGAATTTATGGACATCTTAAGATGCATGTGGTGATTTCAAGCTTATCTGATTTGTTTTCAAGTGAATTTATCTCACACTGTGATATTGTCTTTTTGAATAGTACAAATTTGAGAAGGAATGGTTTGATAAGTATGTGCACCACATCTGTGTTTGTCTTACACAACGACATCGAATTTCTTCTGAATAAAAATAATTTTTATTTGTTAATAGGTTGCAGAAGGGTGAATATGGATTGAGCTACATGCACCTTATTCGGACAAGTCGAATTGCAGGTTTACTACAGCCTTACTTCATGCAAATGATTAGTTTGTCCATGTTGATCTTCGCAGAGTTCATCACTCATATTCTGATATTGTCGAGAAATATTTCTACGTAATTCTGATTATTCTAAAATCTTACTTTGCAGCGTCAGTTTCCTTGGAACTGTTACCCATTGTTGCACTTATTCATCTTTGAAATTAATCAAGGGTATGAGTGCATGATGACAACAGCAGATGTAAATATAGGCAAGGATCGTATATGCTTAAATTTTAGCGAAAGTGAAATAAATAATCCCAACGTTAATTTCGGCAAAATGGTTCAGTTTTCTTTAGGGAAATTAACCAGAAATAAAATAATGAGAGTATATGTATGAAAGAACACACCTTGTCTTTGAAATCCCAGCCGACTATGTGAGTCATGAATGGACATCAGGTGTAAATAAACAAACCTGTATGAGCTGTGATAAAAATTTGACTAGAGAAATTGTTATTAATCTACTTCGTTAAATACTATAAATAGTATGTACTTTCTCATCAAACTATTGTGAAAAAATTCCAAAGTCATGATCATGGATAACTGATACCTAGTTTCAGATTCGTTACATTCTTTTATAACCAACGCAACTTTGCCTGAGATGCTGAATAACGGAGCTAAACGTTTAGTTGCTGTTTTTAAGAGAGTTACGGATAATTAAAATGGGTTTAGTATATTCTTGAATCAAACAGTTGTCCGAAAGCATTTATTGTAAAATATCTCACAAGTGAAGATAAGGATGAGTCATCATCTGCTGCTAAGATCTGGGTTAGTACTGTGTTGTTTACTTATCGCTAAGAAACATCAGGTGAAATAAAGCGATTTCTTCATAATAATGATAAACCAATGTGTTTTCATTAACAGATAAATAGAAAAAGACAACTATCAGAAGTGAGTATGTCAGATAAATTGTGAGAATTGTTACAATATATATGTAGAAGAAACTTCTGGACAGGTAAATATAAGAGTAAAAGCTCACTTCAATTTGAAGTATGCGCTGAAGATGTCACCCAGTAAGGTGATGAAAGCTTCGCAAACTAACTATCCAGCTCAGAGAACAAAACCACATCAAAATTATCCACCTGAGCTACAAATCTTCTCTATCATATCTAGAGTAAAAGAGCTTAAACAATGTCTCAGAGACCTCCGCATATTTGAAGAAGTTAGAAAACTAACCGGTGATTGCACTTCATTCGATAGAAATGGAATACACAATTGATTTCGACAGGACCAAATTTCTACAGAAAGGTTTTGCTTCGTATAAAAAGAGACTAACCACAGAGGTGCTACATATCTTAGCGAATCAAAAACGTTTGAGTGTGATTGACTTTGTGATGTAGGTTGATGCATGACAACTCATAATTATTCAATAAAATGGATGCGTATCCCTAATTCTCATGCTCAGTCTATTTAGGCAATTACAAATAGCTTATGGAAAAAGTAACAAATGATGTGCGATTATTCACCTATGCACACAGACTATTGTATAACGCATACACGTATTTTTCTAATTCACTTTTCTAAAACCGAGAACTCTAAACATGGTCACCAAAGTCTGATGCTAAAGTACTCACTGTTGACAATGTGCAACGAAATATACTAGTGACAATAATAATATGTCTCTGGTGAAATTTCCATCACAGTTCATATTTCTGAATAAAGCAAGAACAACAGTTCGTGCAGAATAAGATGGTATCATCGTTTGTTGCGTTGAGTTCTTATCAGCTGGGTACAGTCTAAAGGAATTATCAAGTTTATATACAGAACAAAGTTAGCACATTTGCAAATGTTACATGATGTCAGTTCACAGGTGGCTCCAGAGGTAATAAACAGTACTCAGAAAATTACACTTACATAGTTTTATCCAGAATTCAAGTTCAAACAAAAATAAATATTCGCATACAATGTTGAAGGAGTTACGTAATAGGGGGAAGGGGTAAGTAGGATGATGAGTAAACAGTAAATTGAGTAATAATGTAGAGAATCCAACTAAAATCGTAGGAATAAGAAACAAGTAAAGTTGCACCATACCAAGGTGGGGAGAGGTTAGAGCCAAGAATTATGTGATGAAGTGCTTGAGTAAAAACATCCAGTTAACTGAGTAGGGAAAGACTGATATCTGCTTCTTTCTGAACTTATAAGTCAGGCTTTAGGCTTTCGGTAGTAATTGTTCACTCACACTTGGAAATTTATCTAGTTTGTCTGTTGGTGATTTTAAAGGATTTCGTGAGATGGTGATTGGTTAGATTTCTAGCAATGGCACTACTGAAAGCGTTTCTTCCTTTGCAGCGGAAGCTTTTTGATACATGTTCAAAAAATTGGAGGTGTGCCGATCACCTTCAACTTCCATAAAAAATTCAATATTTGTGTGTGCTTCGCCAAATTATCCGAGTAGGTATGAAGGATAAATTTAGTTGTTGTATAATACAAATGTGCTATCTGTATATCAACAGTTAGGCGTTGCTTCGATTTCAGGCCTCACCGATGTACATTCAAAGTTGGAAATGAAGGTGTCTGCTAGAACGGGGCTAATTAGATTTCCTTTCACTACACCATCTATTCGGCGAGGATAAGCAGTGGGCATTTGAATTCCAACAAAAAGAGTGGGAGGACTTGAGAACACTGACAAATGATACCGGCAGTTTCGTCGATTGGGATGCTTGTGAACAAGGAGGTTACATCAAATGACGCCATGAACTTATTTGAAAGAATCAGGTCGTTCGGACTTTCGCCGAGATGAAATGAATCTTCTATGGTTCACACAGCCAGCAGTTGATGATTGGGTTGTAAGTTTTCTGAAAGACAATGAGCAACTTTGTAAGGAGACAAATTGATCACAGGAAGGTATCCTTCGTGAGGGAAATGTTCTTTGTATGTTTTCGGCAGGCCACACATGTATGTTATATTTTGAGAGCGTTAAATGCTCTTTGGTGCTCTTCAGATAGGATTTTGGATTATGGGACGAATTCGCAATGGTGAATAAATGTATGGACTTATTTAGTTCTGATGTCCATTCATGACTCATATGGCTGGTCAAGAATTTTTAAGACCAGATGTGTCATTTCACAGATACACTTTTGTTATTTCAGCACTGGATAAATTTCCTGAAGTTTGAATCAGCTGGCTGAAAGAAATGTTAAATTACTTAATACGGTTTCACTGGGATTCATACAAATATTAATTTATGTATATCCGCTGGGTGTCCTATTTCAGTCAAATGATCTGATCAAAGCTAGACCGTTATTCATTGAATCGGATCATATTTTTGTTGTACATATTGATTTCCACGTATTGCCAATCTTTTACTGCAAAACTAGTATATGTCAGACTTACAGTCAAATTGAAAGCATTGAAATATAGCATTAATAATGCTAATTGTATGATACGACATACTTTCATACTTTTTCTTCAGTTGCTTTACAACTGCCATGGTTCACAGTGATCAAAAATGAAATCTATGAATATCTAATAATAGCCATAGGTTTGCACTCAAAGAGATATCACTGAGGGGACAACACATAATACATGAAAACATCCAGTCGGTTCATAATCCTAGTACAAGAAATTAAAGCGACAGCGATGGTTAGTGGTCTCCCTGAAAGTGTTGTCAACTTTCCATAACGATTTGTCTGCATGCAGCTTCGAATAACCCAAAATGAAATATTTTTTAACTTCAATTTTCACACAGTAGTGCTACTTTCTCCTGAATTCTAGCCTCAATCCCCATGATTCTGCTCCTTATTAGTGATGTCTCCAGCTGCATCAACGTCAAGAATTCTTGCAGTGTTTTCAGAGATTATCCTCTCGACTAACACGTGAATCGAGTTTGTGTATTCTGAGTATTTGTTACACTTTTCTTATCAATCTTTTCAGGAGTTCATCTTCTAAAGCATATGACACTTAAATGGTGATTAAAATTCCAGAAAAATTGAATTTAGCAAAATCAATTAGCTGCCTCTTCATGTTGTGAAAAGTGACTGAATACGTATGAGAATGATATCACAACAAACCTGAAGAATTTCAAAAGAAGTTTTCATACTCGTCTACAGACAGAAATATATGTCAAGAGGAATGAAAAATATCTTCAACAGAGTATCTTGAGTAAACTGTTTAGCCTAACAAAGCCGAAATGAATCATGAAAATAAGTCACTGCATTCCACGAGAAGCGGCATAATAGGATGAGAAATCTTGAGGTTAGGCGTCGAGTGCTAGATAAAGAGGGAAAACCATAGACAAGGCTGTGAGTTCCATCGATTGATATGGTTAAGACATGTATAACATGTGAATAGCCATCGATCGCCTTCCTCAACAACGGGCAATGTAAGCTGACATAGGACCAGTCTAGAGAAGTGCCACTTACAGTCAAACCAAAACATGGCACCAGTCAATGAATCCCACAACATTAAGTGTAAGCCAGTCACGTAGGGAGGTGTACACTTCTTGGTTGGGATCATCAGGAAGGTAAAAACCAATGAAGACTGGAGACAATTGGTGATATGGCTAAAAATCGTTCTCAGTGACTGGCGGAGATGGTTCCACTCCTTGTGGTTTATAATATCCAATGAAACTATATTACTCTTCGATATTACTATTCTCTTTGCCTCATATCTCTGTTCATTATCTCCGTTTTGTACCTCTGTTTACTTCCTTCTCTTTCTTTGTATGTTAAGTGAATTGGGGAAACTTGAACTGCTGCACATTGGGGCAAACTTCTACGCTGAAACCAGTCAGGAGGTGCTAACATTCCTCAATGTATGGAATACAGTGTGTCCAGGTGGAATCACAGTTATTAGAATAACGACAACAATAATTTATCACTGTCATTTTTATAAACCAAAGATATAATCACTGACAGGTTAATACACATCCACCTGATACAATCACGAATAATATATTTCCCTACAAATGTAGTAAATATATTTCACTCAGTAAGAATGATAAAACTGATAAATATGACTGTAAAAAGAACACTTTTTCGATTTTCGTGGGGTAGGATAGATTGCTTATTAGGAAACAGTCACGTAATATGTTAGATGTGTTCTGAACAAACATTCAGTATTCCAAACATATATTTTGTAGTACGGCAATGTGTTTCATAAACATGATGGCCAAGATTTCATCTCATCAGTTAAATTGGAAGCCCTCATCACATATACTTATGTTTCTCACTGTGTAGTACGTTATCTATTTGTTGCTTCAACTTGGTGCTTGTTACCAGCTTAGTCGACCCCACTTTAAAGACATCTCGTTACATTTTATGACCGAAATAAATACATCAACATAATCCAAGACAAGTGGAATTCTTCTTATACCCCATTGAAAAATATAACAGTTAATGCAACAATTTTCTGTGATAAAGATCATTTTAATAGGCGAACATTTGATGAAATAAATCATTCCGTAAACATTTGGCCAGTGAATTACACGGAACTACAGTTCTTCTTATAAAAGACCATGTTTTAGTCCTTGAATGGATAAATGATGCCAGAAGATGAACATACTTACCAATTTTTCCACAAGAAATAGTAACTCATTTTGCATAAGGCTGCAGAGAATTTGAATCAAATAATTTTCATAAGCTGAAATAAATCAACGTTAAATATTGACAAAATATATATGTTGCGTCTCTTCTGATCAATGATTCAGATTTTTCCCAGCAAGCTATGAGTTACTTTATTAATTTAAGTAGTCTAAAAATGCATCTTGACATACATTTGGACAACGATATTTTGGAGTAAATAATAGGAAGAAAAGAAATATTTTGCATATATTAAGGTGCCCTGGTGGGTGGCCGGAGTAGGTTATTCGTAAAGTGGTAGTAAAGAACGATTTCTCAGTATGTATATATAAATGGCTAAGAATTTTGCGTAGCTTTAAAAAGAGTGAACAGAAAATGTTGCCTCTACTGGAATCTTTGGTCGTATTTACGTACGATAAGATTTTTCAATTCTTTGAAGATATCGGTTTATTTCATGTCTGTTTCATGGGTCATATGTTTGGTATTCCAAGCAAACGAAGCATGTGAGCGCATAAGATGATTAGATGACGTTTCATTTTCACCTGTAATTGCACTTTTCTTGCAGCAAAAGGTATTTCATTTTATTACAGAGAATGGAATTTCAAATAAATTTGAACTGCATGATGCCATAAATAGTAATCAAGGAAGGAAGCGTAACCGTATAACTGTTTACTACAACTGATATATTCAGGTAAGTAGATACCACTGTCAACATTTCAGCTACCGAAATTAACTGTGGTTAACTTCCACCTCGAACTATGGAATTTACAGTTTTAATATTACTTGTGCAGAGTTTAGGTGATTTCAACTGATTCCGCTATCTTAACTTAGTCAGACCGGACACACCACTGCTGAGCTCTGTCCATAACAACTTTTAGACCACTTCTCTCTAGTTACCAAGCGCCAATGATTGAAGTCAGTTGTGTCGAACTACTTATGAGTAGTATTTAAGATTATGCCGTTAATTTTGAATACTGATGAGCTGTGAGTGTATATGCGACATAACTCAGAGGGAGAAGATTTATGCCTCTACAGGAATCGACAAACGAATAAAACAAGTAGATCAGCGTGAAGGCTGTTTTCAGTGTAAGCGGAAACGTAGCAGATGATGAGACCACCTGCGATAGATCGAAAATTAGATGAGTGATGGATTGAATCACTTGGAAAAAGCAGTTGTGAGGTTCTAAATTTTTTTCATGCTGATTGTATAATTAGTATATGTGTGGCCTAGAATAGTCATTGACTTTGTCGATTGAGATGCACGAATAGTTAATTCATCTGAAATCTATGCAACTGTGATAGATTATTTTCAGTTGTCGTAATTATTGATTGAAAGTGTCTCAGGAGATAATATAATGGTTATTTTATTAAAAATGAGCGATGAACAGTCTGCTCAGCGTTCCATCGGCAAAGAATATATTATGAAGAGATATAATTAATCATTTATAATTGGCAGTATATCTAAAGAAAGTTAATAAAACGTTCCTTCAAGATAATAAGTTCGAAGGATTAGATTTTGCAGCAGAGAACTTGGTGTGGTGACACTGTCTAAAACTGTCATTCTATTAGTAAAGAAGTGTACTTACCATCAGTTCTCATTCAAAAGGATGAATTTAGAGGTCAAAATGTAATACAGGAAAATATCGAGTAGGTTGATAACCCTGCTGCAGGGAATGAAAGAAATGAAAATTGAACTTATCATTCTCTTCCATAATATTCTGCTTGCGTGAATTATCGATTACTCTTGCATAAGCATTTGAGAGGTTTTAATTCTTTCCAAAGCAGTTTTCCTTTCTCCTAGGTTTCACACTTTCAGATCCGATTTATTTCTTGATTTCTCCGGCTTTAATATATCTAACATCAGCTCCGAGCACTCTCACATTGCTCTTTTGGATTAATCTGTTATTGGTCATATAGGTCGGGTTCGCCTATTGTAAGTGAATTTTATAACTCTCCAACGATTTAAGACATTATTAAATGTGTCTGCATGTTCCTATCTTGTGATTCAAAGCTTAGATAAGTTGATTTCCTCAAAATAAGTCAGCCACCTCCTCAAGCTAGGAGAAGTGAAGAAATACACACGAGTATGACATTTTGTCGAATTTATGTGCAGACAACTTCTACGAATTCCTACGAGTGGAGATATTTTTAAGTATAAAATCTTATCACTTCTCTGTGACACACACTACCAAGAAACTCTCCAAATTCAGGGAAAATACAATTACTCTTCAGTATTTCGAGGGTTCTACTAAACGATAATAATGTCAAACTCAAAATTGCCTCAGCAGCGCTGTGAGGCAGTTATACGGGCAAGCTATGTTTCTAAATAGGAAACGTGCACTGTAAGAGAAAGTAAGTTAACCAAAGTTCTGTTGTAAAAGGTACCTCAGAATCAACGAGATTAATCCCGAGGAAATGCAATCAAAAGCTCTTTTCACATGAGTCACTCATCAAGGCTCCTCTTGTAACAGTAATCTTCCTTCTCACAAACAAAATTCTATTATAAGACAACGCCTTTTCAGTGTAAGCACGACCACAATGAATAATTGCACTTAAAGAATAAACAACGGCAATGATGAATAATAAGTTTCCAAAACGTGAACTACTCACGGAGTTAGTTGAAATGTGGAAATATGTATAAACATCATAAATATATTGTCTTTGAGAAATCTTTTAAACATCTTGTCTGTTATAATTTTAGTAAACATTATCTTCTTGTGTCCTACTGGACTAAATTTCATTGTTTCCACATCATCTGCCTTATTAGCCCTCACCATTTGTCTTTGCTCCTTTTGGATTCCTAATTTCAATGTTTCACACTTTGTATGTGCAATGATATTAATAGTGGGATGTTTTACAGAACTGTGATTTTTGAGTGCACCATGGTCATTCTAACCCTGGACAATAAGCGGGATTTGTTGGTGTGTAATTTATGCTGAACAAATTTGAATGCCACTTTTCCGTGTTGTGTTCTATTTGATTCTCAGGTACTTCAAACAGTTGATTTTTGATTGACTAATTTTGTTTTACGGTACTTGTTGTGTAGTGGAAGCTTATTTAATCTGTATAGCTGCCTGACGAAATGTCTGAGGTCATTTTTAAATAATTCTGTAGATTTCGCAGAGAGTAACTGCTCTCTGTTTTCTTGTCACAACCTGTGACTGCGAGGAAATTTTTGTCAGTTATCAAGTAAAACCCGAAGATCAGATATCTTTACTCAGATCACCAGACGCTGGTTCCAGTCACTGCAATTATGCTGTTAGAAAAACATTGAAGCTTGGCACTGAAAACTGTCAAGCTTAGAGAAAATATGGAACCGCTCACCTGAATCACAATTCTATTCAATCGCTTCGGCTTCGTCTTTTCCTTATTTCGATTAAAATGTTCTGTTTTAAGTCTTAGGTTTATTTTGAGCCGAATCTGAGATGATGCAAAACTGTTTTGTTCATGTTCGTTCACCCGGGGATTGGAAGTGTTGTCGACGATAAAGACGGTTGTAATGTCATACACCCCGTTGTAGTGTGATGAGAAGTGATAATTAGTTTACCGAATATGTTGTCAAAAATACTTTGCTGCAGTGGTGAATGATTTTCAGCAACAGATTTCACAACAATTTATTCGCTCAAAAAATGGACCACTATAAAAGTATAATGTCTATGGTGTTTGAGTACGAAAATTTAGGGAATAAACAAAATCTCAGTAAAAATGGTTTTCGTTGTCTCAGCCTTCGTGTTCTTGGACTTCTGTATCTAAACTCGATACTCATTACAGGAAAAATAACGGTGAATTTACATATTTGTCAAAGCACTCTGCTCTCAGTCAGTCTTTCGCGAATCCAGCCAGCTTATATAACTATCATACCCAAGTTAAGGCGAATTTCCCTAATAATTAGATTCTAATAATAGCAAAACTGATCTAGATTGTGGTTTCATTTCAGACACTAATTACCCTTTAAAATGAAGTTTCAGGATATGATGACGACCCTGAAGGAATTTATCAATTCACAGATCATCTATCCCTGATGCTAAAATAAATTTAAAGGTAACCAGATGTTAAAACGGCTGCCCAGACTCGACTGAAAGTTGATAAACGTAAACAGTAGTAATGATGAACTTGACAAACAGCAATAATGATCAACGAAAATCTTCGGGAGAAATTCAATGCAAGAGATCTCAATCAGGCAGTGCAGTTTCCATTTTATACACCATGAATGAGAGTTATACGCCCGATTGAGAAAGAGTGAAGAATTGGTACTTAGTAAATAAGTGTAAATAAAGTAAATTGACTGTACCAGCCCTTAGAAACCAACGTTTTCTTTTCCATCATACGTAGACATAGGATAAAATCATCGAGGTATTTCATTTCACATCTCATCCTCTCCCTGACTTTACACTTTCTAATATTCATCGGAATGGTAATGAAAACTCCAAATTATATGCTTTACTATTTTCATCATACTGGTATTTCTACTCATTTTAAATATCAGTATTATCAGTAATATCACAGCAAAAGTTCACGAGTTAGAAACCAACACGTTTACAGAGATAAGCGACGAGTTAACTAAACATGCTAAGGTTTTATTAAGCTTCAGAAAGTAGAGTGTGATATTTTCAGAGCATACTACCAGCAGTAGTGCTTTCTCAGAAGCTCATCGAATGCATCAATAGAAAACAGTGATGAATTTAGTCAAACCACAATTAAATAGCTGGAGAAAATTAAACAACCTGGTTGCGTAAACATACTGAAATCTGAATTTCTCCACGTTGGTGATATAAAGCCCCCTTCACCTTCATATCATGCAATTTCATGTTTAACTAGGATCATGGTTTATCATCTTCCCAACTCAATGCATCGTTTCACTTTTCAGGATTCTTACAGAACGCTTAAGTTCTTGACAGTAACATAAGGATATCTATTAAAATTAAATGATTTTGCAAGATATAAATGCATCTTGCTCTCTTTTTGTCCTTGAATTCTTCCACTTCATTTGAGTATGTGTGCATGTGAATGCGTCTTCATTTATGTGGGAATTACAATACAAACCCAGAACATTCCGCTCTGTACAATACTGAATGCTTCTGTTTTGGTTATAAATCACTATTGTAATTTCTCTAACACTTTTCACTCCATCTCCAGTGTCAGTGTGTTATTATACACCCAAAAAACTGAACTGGCTATTTAGTTAAATTATGTTTAGAATATTTCCTATTTGTTCCTTATATATTCTATAGTTCAGGTTCTATGCGATTGATCAAAATCCGATGAAATAGAATGAATTCACCTTATCTGGCGAAATTTGTTCTTATCTTATTATTCCAATTTTTCGGGGGGAGCTAATGGTATCAAAATAAGATGACCATTCTTTAGGAAAATGAAGAGTTCGAAATTTTTGTATAAAAACACGATTCGGCGAGAAATAGTAAATTAACAAAACAGATTATGGAACTCTAGACTAAGGTGATTGGGCTTCAGGTAAGAAAAATAGCACTTTCCGAAAACAGTTTTTCATATTGAAGAATAAATGACATTACAGAATTGTATTACTTTGTTTTGTAAGTATATTCAGCATAGTAGGGCAGTTATCACTTCATTCATTTTCTGAGTAAATGGATTTGATTTTCAAAGTTTAAAGGCGATAGTCTGAACATGAATAAGCAGGCTACACTTATCATGCCATTGTGATTATTTTGAGAGCCCTTAGGCTATTTAGACTATTTTCACTACCCTTTAAATGTTGCGTAATTACTGTGTTTAATATCTGTAAGCCCTTTCCATCAAGGTACCTTTTATAAGTGTAACCGTTGTTTCTGTGCTTCTAATTGCTGTAGTCTGATTCATGTAATTTTAAACTGGAAGGTAATCTACCTTAATTCTTTCAAGAAAAAGTTTGCTGCGTCCACTGGAAATGAACTTTTGGCGCATAGTTTACCAATTTTGACTGCTGTGTCCACAAAACATTTTTATTAATTTTCGCTAAACGCCTGATGACAGTTGTTGTAACACAAGTATTTTATCACAATGGATAACTATTCTGAGACTGTTTTCATTCAGCAAAGCTTTCCTATAATGTTAGGCAATTATAACTTTTCAAGAAACGAAAATGGGCATGATGGTCAATACTGATTACAGTAACACTAACAGTACCATAATTATAAGCTGGACCATTTTTCTAGTAGCTTCCAAGGCTAGAAAAATGGGGGTTGTGTGTGAGGCTAATCATACCACCCCGTAAAATCAATCCAGTTGCTGAATAAACTTGAAACCACAGCAGAAACATGAAAAATGTATTCTTCGCTGGGATAGGAGAGGTGGATTGACGCAGGCCAGTTAAAGTCTTCGAGAAACCAGTCAGCCGATGTATCTTCTCCCGGTGAAAGCAAAGGTAGTCATTAGAATATGGCTGGTGCTCGAAGCACGAAAGGATGTTTAGATCACAAAATAAATGAGAATATATGCCAAAGAATTCCTAGGAATCTGTAGCAGGAAGTGAAATGGACTTGGACTTCATACATTGTTTAAACTGGAGAGTCAGTAATCTACTCTGATCAATGAGTTAGCAACCACGGGTTTACCTAAGGAGTGGCTATAATGTGTCACCAGAAGCATAAAAAGCTCTTATGTAGTGAGAATTGGTTTGCTTCAGAACAGTCACAAAAAGATTCAACTCAAAAAGTAGGGAAGTCACAGTTATATAATGCTGCGTGCCTACAAACAACGTAGAACAAGAGATAGCAGGAGACATCTGTAGACAACTGCATGTTGTAATGGGCAATACTAGAGGGAGGCAGCGACATCGAAATCACAGTGGGCAATATAAATACTAAACTGGGATATGACAGCAAGGCAGTGTGTACAAGAAGAAGAATATACACACTGATGTTCGCAGCAAAAATCAGATAGAATTCATCTCAATCTCAAGAGTATGGAGATGCAGCCAACTAAAAACAAATTTAGAATAGGAGAAGATGTGGGCTAAGACCATCACCCACTGCAAAGAACCTTCAAAGTCAAATTAAAGTCCTTCAGAGCTGCTGGAAATAAACCACAATTCAAGTTGAAATTTCAGAAATCGAACGAAGGAATAACAAAGGACATCTTTACCGTAGCCATCACAACAAAGTCAAGAACACTGTGTGGCGTCTTCGAAAAAAGTCTCTTAGAGTAATACTGGAAGTGGAGTTGGAGGTGGGCGAAATCTATATACCTGTCTTAGACAGGGAGGTCAGTAAATGTCTGTCTATGGTCGCTTGGAACCCAATGTTAGATGGATGGATAGTGTAAGAGATGATGTGGATGAACAATGGGAAGAGGAGCTGAGATCAGTCTACAGTGTACTGAATAAAATAGTGATCAAGAATGCTAAAAAAGATGAAAGTAAATTGTATGTCACTCTGTCAACTGAAGATCAACACATCGAAAGTAACAAGGAGTTCAGTACATTACATCAGATTAGGATACCATTATTTAGAAGAGATCAGTACAGATAAAACCATTGAAAGATATTGAAGTGAAGACAGGAGTAAGTTAAGGCTACTAAATATCATCGATGATTTTCCTAAATGTGGTGGACTGGATAATGCTGCAGACCGTGGGGAGCAAGAAGATAGGAATACGTTGGATTGACAGCCAGGCAATGTAAAGTATTGGACTTTGCAAAGGATTCATGCCTGATGCTACACAATTTCGTAGATCTACATGCGGAAATCAACAAGGTAGTAGAATTATTGACGAGGACAGGACTTCAGGTGCACACTCGGAAGATAACCAACCGATGACAAGGAGCACCAATCACGATCAGTCTAGTTAACTTTCACTGTGGTCACTTCTTTCACCTATATGGGTGGCATAATTTCAGCTACAGGAGGCATGGATTAGGTTGTCCTAGGCAGTATTGGAAAGGCCAGACAGACATTGATAACCCTTAAGTCAGTGTGAAAATCTGGTGAAATCAGCATGTAGGCAAGACGCGTATTTTTAACACAAATGTGAAGGCACTTCTTCTATGTGATTTAAATACTTTGTGCACTCATTAAAATATGATTACCAGGATTGCCAGAATGAAATTCTGAAAACGAATCAGTTGACAAACCACCTATTGCCCACAAAATATCCCGGAGGAAATGGAGATGAATCAGACACATGGTGAGGAAACTACTGAGTGACGTCACGAGTCGCGGAATCGCTTAACTGGTAAAAACAACTGGAAGTTGAGAGTTGTGTGTCTGAGTTAAAAACGGAGGAGATTGTGGGAAGAGGAGATCAGAGCTTACGGATGACCATGGAGTCAGCTCAAGACGACTGTAATAAACAGGAATAAGTGGTGGTGTGCCAGTGAAAGCTTATGTTTTACTTGGAACCTAATACTGTCTATATGATAAATGTATTACTATTATTATTGTAACGATGATTAGGGCAGTGAAAGTTTCTCTCTGATATCTTTGTGATTTTGCTTTGTGGCAGTTGTGCTTCGTATTTTGTCGGATTTAATATGTTGACTGTTTTATATAAGTATACGAGAGTCTTCCAGAATAAGGTTTTATCATATTGATTCCAGCCTGAGTATACAAAGCTTAAGTGGTTCACGATTTTAGACCTTTCTTATTGGTTCTGGAGGATAACTCAGTGTAGCCACCGTAGTACGGTTATGACAATATACGAACACCATCATATTCGGTGAACATATTGAGCACTAAAATAGATGGCCAGTCATCAGCATCTTTCAGCTTTAGTTTCTGCAAAGTAAACAGCTTACGTTATTAACTGAATGCATGAGCTGCCACATATTTTTTGTTGCATCCATTAGATGGTTAAACATTTGGTCGACATCATCGAGAGAAGGCTTAAAGATTTCTTGCATAGGAGCATTTTCTTGTAACAAACAGGGTTCAGAGAAAGCAATTCACTCACACACTAAGTTATAACACTGCTGAAAGGCATTTGTAAATGCTTAGAATGCTGGTCAACCTCATCGTATTTCAAAAGGCTTCGAATTGCGTCAAGCGAGGAGTAATTCTTCTATTTTATCGACGTTAAACAGTTCATTACAGCAAACATTAATAGGCCTCATTCAGCATCTACTAGATATCACAATGTACCAAGTAATCTACAGTAAAGACGGAGGTAAGAAAATGCTGTCTACTGATAATATTTCTAATTGCAGCAGACTAAGTCACGTGACAGACAGGGAGATTGGCAGATTGACAGAAATTCGAATATAGTTTCAACTGAAAACTAACACGCTGAAAGTAGAGACAGCAACATATGAAAGGACCTAGGGTGAACACAGTGAAGATACAACGGATGAATACACTCAAAAGAAAGCACAGTCACCAATCACTCTAATTGGAAGTAACCTCAAACCTGCTTCTCCCTGTCACTTATTCAGACAACATCGTTTCAAACACATTCGATATGGATGTTGGTTATAATTCCAACTTGGATCAGTTGGCAAAAGCAAGACAGGGGATCAATGCTGTCGGATCATTAAAGAGATTATTATTAACTGCTGACAGTAACGTTTTTGATAAATGAAATGGAATTCAAGTCCAGTACACATTGTTTAAAAGCTAAATACTTAGAATAGTAAGTCCTCCCGCCATTATTCTTTTCAGATCAAGTATCAGATTTCAAATATCAATAAAGCTGAGAGACTTAAAATGGTAGCTGTCGACAATATGTTCAGACTTTAATTCATGGAAAATTCCTATTGTAACATATATAAAATCAAAACAAGTGATTCAGAGAAAAGACTCTTTTCAATTAAAAATAATGGTCATCTGCGCCCAAGAATATACTGCACGTGAGCTTGGAATTCAAAGGTAACTTAGCTTCCAATATTGTGAAAAGAAGGATATCACTGTCCCTGAAAAGAACATTCCCTGCTGCGTCCCTGAAAACAGACTTTACCAGTCGACCATTATTGTTCCATAACACGAAGGACAAGATCCCAGTTTTTACCAACTATGTGTGCATTTATCAAATCACCTGCTTGGGTGGAGCTAGGTATATCGATCGTTCGACTCTAGTTTTGTCCAGGAGGGTGAAAGAACACTATCCTGCGTGGTTACGAAGAGGTGGGAGTGTAGCAATCAGAAGCAAAATAATTGAACATCTGGTCAATAATGATCACGCTATATCTCTTGCCTCCGCCTTTAAAGTCATCTACAAGGCTTAAAGTAATTCAAGGAAATCAATACGTACCCGACTCATATCTATGGCTGAAGCTTTGGCTATCAAAACAGAAAAGCCAGATCTCCGTTCACATAAAAGGTTTGTCCTCGCCGTCTTGACAAAATATTTGACCACCCAAACACTGTTTCACAGTCATTTGGTGGATAGTGACTAGCAGTGGGATCCAGTATACGTATTTCTTCTTATTTAAGACTCTTCATCTGGATGTGCATGCATTGCCTAGTGAGTGATGTTGTTCCTACCAGGGCTTGAATTCAGTGACCATAGTTCCAGACGCCAAAGCGTTATCCATTAGGCCACTTGGGCCACGAGAGCTACCTGTTGTGAAACGGGTCTTAATAATTATTAAATTCAATTTCAAATTCAGCCGTCGATTGTTAGGACGAAATGGGCATCCCAGATTCCACTGCCGATCATCATCTACCAATTGAATTCAAGTCACATGAGCAGACACCCTTGAAGAACCTTCACGAGGAGCCGAAATGTAAACCTGAGACCGAGCACTTCAATTCAATCGAACAACGGGAAAATCTTAAATCGAATTAAACAACTATTTCCCAGACTTCTGTATAATTTCTGAGTTCTGCAGTTGTGATTTATTTTTTCGATAAACAGACTAATGAATTTAAATGGTTAACTATAATGTTGACTAATCTGTTGAATCTGTCCTGCAAGTGGCTGATAATTACTGATACACAGTTGGGACTAGAAAGTTACTGATGACAAATGTCTCCACATATAAAACTTAGTGAGAATTTAAAATTCACGAAAGCCACTACAAATGACTTATAGAATTCAGTTTGCATCAAAGAAAGGACTAGATATATCACACTAGTTACTAGTGTACAACCATTAAAACTATCTTGACTGAATTTGGACTATTATGGATTTTATGGCTATAGTTGGATATTAGTTTTTTTAACTGCAAAATAACTAAAGAGATTTTTAAAATAGGTTGGTTGGAAGTGAAAGCATGATAACATCCAGGATTATGATAAGTCACATTATAGATTCATCAGTAATTTGAGGAAGTGTGAACCACTTCGTCAACTTTCGAAATTTAGTTATCATACCAGTTTATAATGTCAGAAATGATTTGACTAATTAATAGTCACGAATTATTTGCGCAATGTTGTGTGTGCTGACAGAATGATGTGAGAGTGAATGAAGGATAAATTATGCGACTGTTTAAAGTATTTTTTATGAAATATTTCAAAAATGAGATTAAGGAAAAAACATGAAAGGAAAGTACACACTTCGGTCCTTTTCCTTTGTTAGTCCTTGAAATGATCGATATAACCAAGTGATATTATAGTTAGCAGTCCGTAAACTTTAGATGGGTGGATTAAGATAATCCGCAATTAAAGTCATTATGTATGTTAGTAAGTGCTACATTCAGTGTGTTAGAATAAGTAAGTATAAAATTATTGTGTTGTTGTAAAATTTATCCAAATCTATTTTTGAAATTTTTCCACCCAGAACTCAATGCATTTCTCAATCCGAGCGCATTAAGGAATATTCTAGCGGGCCATCCAGGTGATTTCGGTGCTTCTGTGTTGGAACCAGTTGCCTCTAAAATGAGAGACAAAAAATGTTGCATTTCATTCCACTATGCATTAAACACAGATTAGAGTAAACATTTATAATTCTGAAAACAAATATGACCAAAGTTTGTCTAAACGTCAGGGAATCGTTTCCCTCACTCGAAAGGGAATTTCTATAATGCTTCAGTCAAAAGTTAGTTCTTTCTTCATTCATTTCGAATCACTAAATATTCTTATCGATAAAATTATAACTAGACCTATAAGAGAACGATGTTGTGTTCCACTAGATTTTTTCTAAGCTTTATTCTAATGAACAATCGCAGTCTTTATTCATTTGATATAACAGAATGTGTCGAAGAGTTCTTTAACAAATGACATTTAGAGATGAATTTACTGTCTGACATTTACTTTTATAGTTAGAGAAATATTTTCCCGACACACTCTGGGAAATGTCTCACTGACGCAAATTTACCTTACAGGTAATTAATGAAGTTATTTGCTTCGGTAGCACAGTGGTTAAGACTCTCGCCGACCATGCACATGGTCCGGGGTTCGAGCCCACGTCGGCGCACACCTGATATCTATGGTCGGCCTGCGAAATTTGGGCTACCGATATCTATGCTGAAAATTCCATACTTGTACCAAAAATACAGTGTGGAATCAAGCTGTAAATCTTAAAAAAATATTGTGGTATGAATACGAGTCAAAAAAGGTATCTCTTAATAAGTAAATTCTCGTTAAGGAATTTTTATTAAATATTTCTGTATTCGAGTATTGGTTTCGTAAGGATTGTGTTTGATTTGATGAGGGATTTCATCATGAGTTGACATCAGTTAGAGAGCCACTGGAAAACCTGGGAGTATTGAACAGTTGTTTTGTCATAATATAGGACTCTTCACAGTAAACAGTGCCTCAATGGCCTACGAGTTCACTTTGTAACCAGAGGATCCTGGGTTAGTGTGTACTGCTAAAGAGTCACAAACTAGGAAGAAACAGTTGTCCAATACTCCCAGCTTGTTTTCCAGTGTTTCTCTAAATGATTTCAGGTCATGATGAAATACTTCTGTATTCTTCAAGCTGTAGGTTACTTAAGTATATATATGAACCACCTGTTCAAAAAGATATATATATATATAAAGATATATATAGTGTTTCGATGTCTATTGGTCCTCTGATATCCATCTGAATTACTGTGTTTCGAAAATATTATATCTACAATCTGTTATTTGTTCAATGTGCAGGTTGAATACTGTGATCATTTGGAGCCTGGTCATGTATTGTCATATAAGTATTTTGAGCTTTCTCATGAAACTGCATTTTTCCAAGGAATGTCATAGAGAATAAAGGGAGAAATGAAAACTGATTTAGGAGAGTAAGAAAGCAGAAAAATGCAGTAGTGATTATGGCTGATATAAGGTGTGAGTATCAGAAAAGCACAGTAACAAAGAAATCAAAATCACATATCATAAAAGCGAAGGTACTACAAATTGGAATAAACTGTCAAGTTCTGGTTAATTAAAAGTACCTGGTGGCTGTATTATATGATATGTGGTCTTAATTAAATCCGTTGCACTTTCATAAGCGTTTTAAGTTATGTCGAGTTTCGCTTTTAAAGAACGACTAAATTCAACGAATGACTAAATATAGGTTAAATGATTGAAGCAAGGAGTCGGTGGCGTAGCGGTTAGGACGCTTGCCGACCATGCACATGGTTCAGGGTTTGATCCCCGGCCGATGGACTCCTTTACCTCGCTAAGCCAGAAATAGTGCTGGTAAAGAGGAAAGGTTAGGCATGAGGCTAGCAACTTCATCCTGTAAAATAAAAGCTGTTACAGAAACTTCAAGCCACTAGCTTGAAGCCCTGTGTTCCACTGGGAACGTGAAGGAAAAATTATTTAATAATTTTCAAATGTTGGTTTGTAGGGATTTGATTGGTTTCAGGATTTCATCATGAGCTGACATTAGTTAGAGAACCATTGGAAAACCTAGGAGTACTGAACAGCTGTTTCGTCCTAGTTTGGGACTCTCCAGCAGTACGTACTCACCGGGATTATTATTATTATTAAGTCTCCACGAGAACATTCACTCGTCACTTTCAAATGAAGGAATGTTAGTGTTCGTGCTCATAAATATCTCTCCATTTCCTAAATATCTCTCATAAGTGAACAAAATTATATGTTTACGTAAACGACTCCTGGTACTAATTACTTTTCTGAAAACGAGAGGAGCAAGTGTGCATATGTTATCACTTTATATACAACTCAGTGCCAATTTTCATTGTTTCGGTGTTCCAGAGGAAATGGAGGGTGTGTGTTTCGATTTAAGACCTGAGTGACATTCATGTCAAACAGTGAATAATATTTCCTATAGTTATCAAGTTAGTAGAGCTGATTTAGTGAACAATATAACATGATCCAATGAAAATGTGACAGCCAATTGTGGTTAGTTTAAAATGAAATGCCAGGAACTATGTTCAGATCCGTCAGACTTTTTCAGCAAATTCAAAAAGATTCGAACTAACTTGTTGTGGTGCCTGAACTCAATAAAGATAAAGAAGCAATAAATAGAAACATCATTTTTTGATATTGAAGTTGCTTACAGTACTGAGTTAACAAACTAAAGAATAATTTTTCAGTCGAAAAACTTAAATATTTTAGGCTTATACACTGGCCTTCACCATTACTTTTTGTGAAGAAAATCTCATAATGTATGATTTTTATCTTATAGAAAAACAGTATTTGAGCGCAAAGACTATTTGAGATCAGAGAAACGGTTATTTGAATAAATAGGGAAGCATTTTGGCATAACTTCTATGTGTGATACATTCTTGAATCCTTTTATTTGCTCCTAAATAATCGACTCGCCCAGCTAAGTGGTTTAGGTACTTCTGTGTGACTATTTCTTGCACCTATAAAGATAAATAGCAACTGCTGTAATTGAATATAGATGAAACATAAATGCAAACCATTATTTCTATTTCCCGGAATAATCAGACAGGTAAATATTCATAACACCTGGGTAAAACTTCATTTCCAATATACTGTTTTGGTTTGAAATAACAAACAGTGATAAAATTGCCATCAACGAATCACTATTCGAGCATTATTTATTTTAGGAAATTTCTGCAGGTAGACCCTGTAAAATGATTCATTGACTTAATTTTGACTTGTGGTTAAAATACTGAAATTATTTACTTGACAGGTTGTGCAGATAAATACAGAGTAGTTCAAGGGATTTATCACTAATAAAATCTCATTCGTTAATTTTGATTGAATGCGTATGTGTTTTCTGTCAAGTTTTACGAAGACAGGCATATTAGTTGCACATCAGTTGGTCTAAAAATATGGTTGAGAATATATGCGTCGATGCACTGTCATGATCTAGTTTGAATATAGTTAAGATTTATCATCTGTCACTTGCCCATTATTTTTCGATAATAGCACTCACAAAGGATCACGATAAAGACCAAAAATATTCACATCACAATAAGTGAATAATTCCTTATGATAAATGCTACCGAGAATCTGAACAAAAGATCAGAATGGAAATTTAGTTGGAATCTTGTTAGCAGATGGAAACTAGTCGCATGTTGTGATGCAAGTATTTTGAGTTTGAGGATTTGAGAGACAGGTGAAATAATGAGTGAAGAGACCAGTAGAGTTGGAAAGTACAATGCCAATTGTGTATGTGTGTGTGTGGAATAAAGAGGCAGTATTAGAAATGCACAGATGGCAGACTAGGGAATTAAGGGCAGGTTTCAGTAAAGCGGAAGTGATGGATTTCAAAGGTCTTACCTTTCAGAACTCAACGTGGAAATATGCCATACTCAAAGTATTACATGACTATATGATATTATTAATGATTTAAATTAAATCCATTGTACTTTCACAAGCCTAATTTCTATTACGTTGAGTTGTGTGATTGAATAATCAATTGTTCGAAACCGATATGAATGGATGACGCCCTCTGCTTTAATGAAGTTTTGGTAGAACGTTCAGTGTTTACCCTAGGGTTACTGAATTCCTGATAACATAAATGTTGCTTTTCTTTCGTCATTATTATTTGTTAATTCAGACCAGTTTCAGTGCTGATAACTTTCATTTCAACTGGCTGTTCGTCGTTTTTTATGTGGTCACGATTTATACACCTCAGGAAGAATACTGTATTTTCCAGTGTTTCAGAGGAATAAAGGCTAAGAATTGTGGTATACAACCTGATTTGCAACTACGTTATAATTTTAATAATATTTAATATCAAGTAAACATAGCTGGTTTAATCCAATCAAAAGATAACAGTAATTTATCCTAAGGCTAATGTAATGCGGAAGGCTGTTCTAAGCCACTTTATATATTTTATAGGAATTAAACGAAGATACAAACTCACGTGTAGTAGTGGCTACATGCAGTAAATGATACAAAAATTTTTTGAGACTTTGAAGTAACTGATAGTGTTTCGTTAAAAACTAATTGATGCTTGCTGAATCAGATCATTGACATTTTTCAGGATAGTATTGTGGCCTAGGCAATTATATTTTCTGGGTAAGAGTTCATAAAGGATACTTTAAACCTTGGATAGAAATAGCATTCCAGCGCAGAGACTATGTAGATTCGAAAATTGAGAAACGGTTATATATCTTTATAGGCTAATATCAAACCTAGATTCGGTGAACTCATTGTCATATAACGCCAGTGTGATACTTTCCTGAATGCTTTGAATTTTTTATTTCATACATCTCGTCAAGTGGGTAGAGGTACACCGACGGACGGTATTCAAAAATGGAATGTCTTTCAGCTCACAGCGCCATGTCATATTATGAAATCTAATAAAGGCCTGATGCTATTGAGTTACCGCTCGCGCGATGCTTAACTGGTCCTCTGATCACGATGAAGAGAGGACTCATCGACACATGCACAGACAGATACGATGTGGTTAAGGCTCAATATAAAATATAAATTTACTTTCGTTATAGGCTAAATGGTAGGCAGTAAAATCATATAGCAATCACTATGATTTAATTCACTGTAGGTTTTTGTAACCAATTGGAATAAAATACTAAAACATTGAAAACGTTTAGGTAGTGGACTCATGTTTCGTACTATTTCGGGACTCCATATCAGCGTACACCGACGACTCTAACAAGAATCTTACTCGTGAATTTAGATTTTGGGGCTAGACTCGTTTACCAATAAGCCACCGCTTACTGTTCTCATGCCTGCTATCGTATACTTTAATGGTCATTAGTTGTTATATGATATATAGGATGTTCAAATCATGGTTACTCACTAACGTCAATTGAGTTATTATTTAGGGATTGAGTTGTGGGCTAGCGATGGTGACATCATCACCATCATGTACTTGTATGTACAGGTTTAGTGGAACTAATTTCAAACGAATATAGACTCACCAAAAGTAGTTGCTGAATGGTCGAAAATTTAAAAAGTTGTATAAATATCAAGTTGTTTGAAAATATAAAGTTGCTTAAAGAAACCGGCTGGGTTATTTTAGCTGTGTTCTCAAGATTGATTCAAGCAGATTCAACAGTATGAAGAATTAAAAACTGATATACGACACGCATATAGGAAGTCGGCTTTCATAATATCAGTAAAACTAAAATATTTCATCCAAACACCTATCTATAAAATCATAACATTTTATCACGAATTGAGTATTTATGAATAATAGCCATACTGAGTTTACATTTAAACCCGTATTACTTTCTTAAACAGTATGTATTGTGTAAAATCAGGAAATATGAACTCACTTTCAGTTTTGGCTAGACGGAAGGTAATTTACATGTTTAGGAGATAATATTACATTAGATGGAAACTGGAAAGTTTATGACAGAGTGTATAGACCGTTCATGAATTTATTGAAGTTATAAGAACTTGTGTAGGGTCTTGTTACCGTGTAAGTCATCTTTTTCCGTGTATTATCTTTACAGATGCATAGTCTATTGCTGATGTATGAGAACGTTTATGCATTCCCTAGGAAGTGTTTTCATTACCGTTCTGCGTAGGTTCATTATTATATAAAGGCCTTAAATTATCTTCAGTGTCTAATCCTTTCATTTGATTATGTACCCATAATGTCCATCATGTTTTCAGGATCCCTGTAGAACAGTGAATGCAAATATTACCGCGTGTAGTTAGATGCAGTTACATTGGTTACTGGATTGGCCACGAGTTTACATCACTTAGGGACCAACCAGGAAACTGGGCAGTACTGAACAGCTATTTTCTCCCAATTTGGAACTTTTCAATGGAAGGCATCCACTGCGACTTAAACCCAGGACCTTCTGATTACAAGGCAAGTTCGTTGACCACTCAGCCACTGGGACCTACCCATTAGTGCATGAACTCTTTGAACTAGCTGAAGTTAAAAATCAAGGACTCTCTCGTTGGATTGCAGTGGCTAAATGGTCTACGAGTTTGCCTCGCAACCGGACCATACTGGGTTAGAAGTCCGCCTACTAAAGATTCCAAAACTAGAATGGAACAGCTGTCTAACATTGACTGGTTTTCCAGTGGAATAAAAATATGTTTCATCGCTTCTCTCCTCGTCAGACCTGCTTTTCAGAGGTATTTTGAATTGCTTAATGCAAAAGGTTTGTGTCGGTGTTCGTCATATTTAATTTGTGTGATTTCAAGCTACTTGTAATTCATGATGCCACATGTCGTTTCATTTGAGAACTGAGACATATTTTCGGTAAAATATTTACAGTTTGTGAACTCATCGTTCTCACATTATTTTACTCTACTGTAATAATCACTACCTAGTTTCGACCTTCAACCCAAGGTATTTTGTATATGTAAACTTACTATTTCCATCCAGTGTAGGATCAAGGCTGACAAAACAATTAAAAGTTGTTTACTAAGTAATCTGTTCATAAAATGTGATATTATACATGTAAAAATAATTATCTTATGTTAGACAAATAAATAAAGATGAGGGAGGTTTAGAATCCGCATTGTCTTTTTGTTGGGTTTTGGTAGTTATATTAAAATATGAGTTTTCCTGAATACTAAGTTTATAGAAGAATGAAGTCCAACATTACACAGTGAACAATTATAATGGAATGCGAGACATTTGAAACCAAGAAGCATTATTTGTAATCATGCTTAGCTAACATACCACACGGAGAGCTTGCAGTATAACGTGTTTCGTTCCTAATGAATCTTGAATGACCTTTAGGTAGTAGGTATCTCGTGTCACGCTTCTTGTCTTTTGTTTAGTACACAAAGAATTCTATCAATCATGTTTTCATTGATGCCTCCATACTAGGTGGCCATCATGGTGCACTCTAAACATAAAATTCATTCTGTACAAAACAAAAGACCAGAGTAATGACACTAGTTACCTACTGCCTAGTGTTCAATCAAAGTACCCATACAGGAGGTCAGTTGCGAGCAGGGATAGTTTGTTGGTGACATCTCTGATTGCAATACTTTTGCCACGAGTTCGAATCTCATATAAGACTTGAATTCCTTCAAAGTTTCAGACTGGTGATTGCCAAGTAGCATGAAATCTGGACCAACGCTTACTGCCGAATGCCTCCATTTATATACTTGTAATCATTTTGAATGTATGTAAAGGCATATGGATGCAAGGAATGGTTCCAACTTTATGTTTTGGTGAACACACAGATGTTGGAATGAAGTACTATATGTGAAAAATGTTGTCTGAAACATGGAAATATTATTTTTGTAAGTTGTTATAGTGTTGCATAACTTCAGTATTCACTTAATTCAAACTAAAGGATGTTACAATAAGTAGGAATGTTGTGGCAATTACATGCTAATTTGTTTATTAGATTTTTCACGCACACAGAGTGAAACAGTATTATTTACTTACTGGCTGACGTTTCGAACACAACTCATGGATCATAATCATATCAATTATAATAACAAAACCTTTAAACTTTTGCTTTATAGTTTTATTTATTTTTCCCTATTTGTCATAGGAGTATTAGAATTTTCCAGATATCAATATCAATCTCTCGCTCGAACTTGTCACATTAGATTTTGAAACTCTCATCTTATATTTCCCTATTGTATGGTTGTGTGTAATTGCATGTAATGCTATATCTGAACTATTCGCATAGCTCATATCAAAGGCGAAGTATCAGAATAGAGTCATTCAGACTGGTCGAGCATAAAAACCTATCAAAATCTAGATTAGTGGAGCCCAGTAATAGGTAAGAAATCTGAAGAGTAGTTCAGCTATAGCACACACAATATGCAGTCACACACAACCACACAATACGACGAGAGAAGATAACAATTATAAAATCTAATGTCACAGGGTGGAAGAAGAGATTGATAACAGAAGCTTAGTTTATCGACTTAACCGCAAATATATGTAATAGGAATAATTCAACACGTGTCCCAGATATCTGGAAAATTCTACTAACCCAACGACGACAAATAGGAGAGGACAAAGAAAACTATAAAACTCAAGTTTCGAGGTCGTGTGATTATAATTGATATGATTATGAACAATAAATTTTGTTCGAAACATCATCCAGTAAATAAAACTGTTTCACTGTGTAATAAATCTAATAAACAAACCAATATGGAATTAATTGCTACCACATTACCCAGGTTTCACGCATATATTATTCTTGTGGACTCACAAAAAGAGACTTGGAGGATCTGGACTTCGCCCGCGATGATATATGTCTGATTTCCCACAAACTGGAAGATATGCAAGTGAAAAGCAACAAGTTGTCGGAAGAGGCATCAAAGATAGGACTTCAAGTGAACATAGATAAAACAGAGGTGATGAAGATTCCTAGCCAACATCAACAGCAACAACAACAACAGACGACAATCAGCCAGCATAAATGGGAGGAACCTGAAAGAAACAACCTCCTTCACCTACCTAGGAAGCATCGTTTCAACTAAAGGCGGACGGAACTGACGAGGATATCAAAGCCAGAATCGGAAAAGCAAGACAAACTTTCATTACTCTCAAGTCGGTGTGGAGGTCAACAGAACTCAGCATGAAAGTGAAAATTAGATCCGGATTTCCAACTCCAATGTAAAGTCAGTCAGTGCTACTATACGGATCAGAGACTTGCGATGCGCATCATAAAGAACATCCCAAATAAACTACAGACCTTCATTAACAGTTGTCTTCGCTCAATACTCAAGATCAGATGGCCAGCCAGGAAAGATCAGCAACATGGAATCTCTGGCAATGAGCGAACCAACTCAGCAGGAACCGATTGTGAAACAAATAGGCAGGAAGAAATGGAGATGGATTGGCCATACTCTGAGGAAAACATCAAGTGACATCACTAGACAAGCCATCGCTCGAGTGGAACCCGAAAGGGAAGCGGCGAGTTGGTCGTCCAAGGGTGACTTGGAGGAGGTCATGTGAAGAGGAGATGAAAGCATGTGGGCAGACTTGGAGCGGGGTGAAAAAGTTGTCAGAAAACCGAAAGCAATAGAGGTGCGCAGCTGAAGCCCTATGTTCCTCTAGGAACTAAAGGATTTAATAATAATTATTATTATTATTTCGGCAGGTTTCAGTTAAAACTAAATTGAGTTTCAAATGCGTTATTTGGAATTATTGGTTTTAAATGTGAAGTAAATGTCTACATATTACTTGGTGTTATTGAACCGCGAACTATTAAAAGAAATACTCTATCGTTATGCACCGTCGTGGAGTTCTATGTTTGCAGTATAGGGTTCATTGACAGTTGTATTTCGCATAATTTATGACTTTATTTTTCAGTTTAATTCTTAGCGATTTATGAAGCAGATTCATTGGATATATACATCTGACACTACTAGCGTTGTATATATGATAATAAAATAATAACAGCTTATATTATATAAAAAATTTTCAGCGGAATTTATCTTATGATATTTCTTCTTCCTCCAGGATATTCAAATGAAAAATCAGTTGACAGTAGACCGTGTGGTACAGTTTCATCTGACCTAGAGCGTAAACTTATTCATTATAATATTTCTTCTTTTTCTCCTTCGAAAAATGCATAATATTTTGTTGAATGCTAACTATAAAAAGTATAAGGGTATATGGTGAACCAAAGACACTGTTCAGCAACAGTCATTTCATATACTGGGATAAGCCACCATCGAGGATAATGGCTATTCTTGTGATTGGTATAAACTTGCGAATCAGTGGGTTGGAATTTTTTAAGTACTCTCCAGAGTAAACAGTACTATTAGAGGTCATAAATCACTAGATTTGACCAAACTTAATAAAAGGAATAATATACGATATAGCGACTGAGGGTTTTGGTAGTCCAGGTTTTTAAGCAGACCGCCAATATTTTATGATGTTACATTTCTAGATCGTCTCAAATGAAGCAAGATTCTAATGTTCTTTTTTATCAGAAGTTTTATAAGTGCCATGATATTGTTTGCTTCACAGTGACACCCTATATAAGATACTCTCAAATGTAATTATATATATAATGGTATGCTCGTGGGAATGATCCCATGCACCAAACACAATTCTTTAACATTTGCGAAATCTATTTTAATCTTGTGTTTTCCTAAGTCTTGGTGATGTTAGTGCATCAATAAGTTGAATTCTTTGTTAAATTGACAGTAGAACGTACAAACGTATTTTTTCAATCATCTTTTCAATTAAATGTCTCCAAATTAGTGATGAACTTCAATAAAGACATCAGATACTTCTGGAATTATTCTTTATTTAAGAAAGTTAGTTGTAACAAATTTTGTTCATTGCCAAAAATGCTTTTATTATGTTGTTACAGTCAGGGTTGTTCGCACTACAAAAACGCAATAAAGTTTAGTGTTCACTTCGCAAAATAAGAGTATTCTTTTCACATAAAATCGATACATAATATGAAACTCACAGTGCTGAACACGTTGTTTGGCACTCTTCTAAACTCTTAAAATTGTTCTGATTACCCAAACAACCACCATATTTGAATATTTCACATAGTTTTGTCTCTTTATTATAGAAGTAGCGGCTGAAATATCCTCGGCATGTACCTGGATCCTTTTCTAGAAAGCAGATACCTGAAAATATTTAGAGGTTTTTTCAGCTACTAACAGAGATATAACAAATAACACAATACAGAAACAAATGCTAGAATGTAATCACATAAAAAGACAAATAGTAATGAAACGTAATTCCTTTTACACCGTTACTACTTGTATTCTTTTCTCTCACAACCAATTATCAGTGAATTTGAAACAGAAGTGTCGTTGATACACATTCACTATACTGTCCCTGTAATTTAATCAAATTATCAACTAATCTGAATGAAGATGAAGCGGTGTGCTTTCGTCTGTAAGTATGTGTCATATTTGAAAGTTGTTGAACATTTTTGTTTTACTGAAATGTATTGCCTCAAGCATGAGTACGTTGTTCAAAGAATAGCACGCAAAGCCACATAAAGTGTTGTTCTGAAAACTAAAAAAGTTTTCTTTTCCTCTTTTCTAGAAGGAAAAATCTTCATTTTCCTGCCACATAGCTTGAAATTAAAGTGCACATGTTAATTAGGATGAAATGTATGTAAATTCTCTTAACATTTCTAATCGCAGAGACTTACTGGCATTAGATAAGTCACTGAAATACAAGCATTGATGGAGGGTTAATAAGTAACATGAAATGTTGATTCGTTGAAAAGATTCACAAATAGTACCAGTTTTCCACTGACCGAAATATTACTTAAAGAAATTCAGGAAAATGCTATTCCTAAATTCACTTGTGTTCAAAGTGGTGGTCACAACTAAGTAAATAAGCGTTTCTATTCTGTAAGGCCAATTAAATCTTTCAATTAACATTCCAGATTGTTGTTCTATTTAAACATTGCCGTTTTTATTTGACATCAGGTTAAAAGGATACCTGTTTATTGCTCACTAGAAGCATAACAAAGTGATCACAGTTCTGTGAAATCTGCTTTTCTTCGTGAAACATGAGTGAAAATAAAAGGCTTTCTTGAATAAATTTTCATGCAAGCTCTAAATACCTTTCTCCACAGGCTTTTTGACATTCCTTTTCCGTTGGGAAGTTATTCTGGTTGCCTCCACATCCACCATAGTAGAAATGAACACATGAACGAAGAGTAAAGTTATAGTGATATCGTGAGACTAGAGCCCTACATGGGCCTTCTTCCTTTTGTTGAAAGCAAACACCTGAAATTGTAGAATGAAGAATAAATGTACTCGCAGTCAGTCCGATTAAAGTATACAATCAATGTGTGCAAGTTAGGCAACATAATTAAATTTCTTTCTACTGTTAAAAAAGGCAAATATGACTAAAAAGATAACTTTTTCAACAAATACTTACTATTTTTGGACAATGAACATTTCAGCACAGATGAAATAATTAGGAGTGCGCCTAAGCTTTTAATAAACATTTTGATTGAAATGAGTTGATTTATTTCTGCTTATATATCGTTTTCCTTTGAAAAAAATACAGGTTGTAATTAAGGAGGAACACCAATTGGTTAGGGTTATATTAAACGTCGATTTTCATTGGTTTATCAGCAGTCACCTAAGGTGCAAACAATAACAATTTAAAAACAACTTTCATATGATACCGATTAATCAGTTAACTATGGAACATCGCACGTATATATGATTCTCTACAGAGTACGCTTGCTATCATGATTATCTTAATAAAGAAAAAAATACAATAAAACTTTTGCAATTCAATAATCAAAAATCGAAGTTGATTAAACAAAATTCACAACGCTCACCACTCTGTTGAAGGATTCATCTATATAGCACTTGTGAATTTTGATTACATATCGAGACCCGGTTATGACAGATAAATGGTGATAAAGAATAAATCGGATTTAGTAATATGAGAAATGTCATCCTGGTAATTAAATCCCTGCTGTTTAATAATCAGAAGCAAAGTTCCAAGTTAAACTTTTAATTTCAAGTCATTTATACACTAAAATATATGTATATATACTGAAGTGCTTCGTGTAGATTGTACATTATAATTTCAAAAACTGAATTGTTTGAGTATTACTTGATTCACAGAGGTTCTTCTTAATCTGACATTTCTTGAAATTCCTTTACATTCTCATCGGAACATATGGCTTCAAGATAGAGGCTCGAAGTTAAGGTAGAAGTGGTGTTTATGTTTACGGGATGTGGTCGCTAGCCTCTTGCCCGATCTTCCGTCTTTACCAGTTTTATGACTAGCTTAGCGAGGTTCGGGAGTGCGTCCTCAGGTGATCGAACCCCGGACCACCTGCGTAGTCATCGAGAGTTCTACCACTGTGTCACTGACGCACTTTGATTGACGAGCATATACTCGGTTATATGAGAAGACCAAATAAATGAAAAACCTGAAGAAAAAGTTGTCCGAATAAAACCTGACTTCACTGTTGTATCACCTCATCCGGTCTAATTATGGCATCTCACATCTGGTGGTTTCTTCTTCAACTGGACGTTGTGTTATCACGAAATATACATTCTCATTAAGGAAGACTTTCTCAAATATCTCAGGTGTTGTGTTTCGACTTTCACATCTTACTAAATACTTCTGCGCACATTCATTATTAAATTTTTCATGAAATGTCTGTATTCTTGAACTTAAACCTGACAGTACGTGTATAACGTTTACGTGATCAATGAGTCCAAGTAGTGAGCCATATCAATCTAAAAGATATTTCATACCAACGTTTGTTGTCTACATGCTGCTGGAAGTTAAACCTGTAGGAGTTAAAGTGATTGACGCGTACATACATTTAGATTAATTTCGTTGTTTGTGTTGCAGCTGGAAGCCATTTGCTATGATCCGAAAGCAGGAAACCACTCTGCATTGCACTGTATAGCTAGCAAGAACTTCCTTAAATTACGCACAGTACAAAGATTGGCTTTGCGCAAGTAAAAAGACAGTTGCTGGAAAAATCACCTCAAAAATGCCGTCAAGCAGCTACACAGACTAGATTTTTTATCAGTCACAAAAGAAGTGTTATACAAGAGCATTATTTGATAACAAGCAACCACAAAAAGTAAATGAGAATTATGATAAATATTCCCAAAAAGAAGAGACTAAACTCCCCAAAGGAAAATCAGGCGCCAAACAATTCCCACATGCAATCCAAGGTTCTTGCCTTTGATTAACACAAACATTTATACGGTTATAAAACGACAGTTTATCAATGTCATTACACAACTATAAAGAGAAGCACCGCAGGTAAAGATTAAAAACGAACAAAGGAAAATAACAAGAATATAGTCAACATATAAAAAATACCACCGAAAAAATCCCCTCAAGAAGAAACGCCGTGACAATACGAAGGTGATTTCGGAATAAAATTTGAACAAAATTTGTAGGCAGAAAGCGCTTCAATTTTTGACAGTCATTAGAGAGGAGTGCAGAAAACCTGTTCCGATAAACTCCTTGATATGTCACACAAACTTATGAAATCTTTTATACCGTATGCTACGAATACGCGCAGCAGAAGCTCGATAAACACCGAGAATTCGACTCTTCACACGTGTGAAATACAACATATCATTTGTAATAGCTACATCCTCATTCACTGTCTCCTGTCAATATCTACACCGTTTTCAGATTGTTGTTTATACAATGGTGAGTGGTGTAATCTCTATACGACTGACAGAACTAATGAGTTTCAACTGCATACACCAATTCTGTTCGGTATTTACTTCTCACTAGAAAACACTACACATCATATGCTTGAACAATATTGAAGAGTAGAACTCGCAAATCACACCACCACAAATACTCAAAATTGATGTGAAGTTAAGGAATGTCGTTAGCGTTGCACTTCACTGTCTGGAAATACAATGCATGCCTTTCACATTCATGCACATAACATAGTCTCTCTGATGGTTTAAACAACACCACATTTGTCTGTCAGAATTAGGTATACCAACAGATTCTAATGATTAATCACCACTACTCAGTCTAGAGTCTGATTGATCTTTTCTGTTAGTTAACAGTGAAGCTTTTCAGATTATATAAGACATGTCCTACAATGTCATACACTACAGGATAAAAACGGATATTAATTAGGAAGTCAACGAAGTCATCCAAATAATTATCAATTTTGTTGTTAGATCGTTAGGGATGGATTCTCCAGTTGGTATAAGTAACGCCTGTCGAATTGGATAATGAACATAATGGGTGTTGGAATTTATTATTCATTCAATTACATCAGAATAGATAATGCAGTTTTGTTTGCTAAATATTTTCGAATTTCCAAATTGCATGCAAAGCAGGAAAAAGATTTATTCAAATTAAAATATTCAGCCACATTTTCAAAACATAATTCCGAACTGTATTAGAAATGTTCCAATAAAAATATGAAATACCAAATTAATTTTCCCATGTGTCGTCATCTTCAAGTGAGATTACCAATGAAAGAATTTTGTAATGTCGTTTAATGAACAAATCAATGCCAGCGTCATTTAATCACATCACTAAGAACACTGGGAATGTTTAGTAAATATGATTAGCATTCTAAGTTATATAAAGTGCGAGAATGTGATTAAAGAACCATGGAAATTCAGTCGTATGTTAAAGCAACAATTAGTGTTAGTAGTTAAACTTATATCTCACAAGACAAACCAGTAGAAATAATGTTAAAGAACTGTTCTTCTAAACAGACTAATTATACTCTCCAAGTAATTTATACAAAACACTAATTAAACTGAATAAAAATAATATTCAGAAAGACAGAATAGGTTGTCAGTGTGGAAATTATAAATTTGTGTTAGCTTATTTCCAAATATATGAACATTTAAATAAAAACAGATTATTATTTTGAATAAAAACTGATAATTTTCTAAAATACGGAGATATCACATTCACATATTAACAATAAGAATTTATGTGACATTCGCATATTAATACACACTGTTGATTGCATTGTAACAAATAATTGAGAACATATTTTGATGGGGTAAGGAGTAAGTATAATAGAGGCAATTTATCATTTTATCAATTTATCTGAAAAGCTTCACTGTTAACTAACAGAAAAGATCAATCAGACTCTAGACTGAGTAGTGGTGATTAATCATTAGAATCTGTTGGTATACCTAATTCTGACAGACAAATGTGGTGTTGTTTAAACCATCAGAGAGACTATGTTATGTGCATGAATGTGAAAGGCATGCATTGTATTTCCAGACAGTGAAGTGCAACGCTAACGACATTCCTTAACTTCACATCAATTTTGAGTATTTGTGGTGGTGTGATTTGCGAGTTCTACTCTTCAATATTGTTCAAGCATATGATGTGTAGTGTTTTCTAGTGAGAAGTAAATACCGAACAGAATTGGTGTATGCAGTTGAAACTCATTAATTCTGTCAGTCGTATAGAGATTACACCACTCACCATTGTATAAACAACAATCTGAAAACGGTGTGGATATTGACAGGAGACAGTGAATGAGGATGTAGCTATTACAAATGATATGTTGTATTTCACACGTGTGAAGAGTCGAATTCTCGGTGTTTATCGAGCTTCTGCTGCGCGTATTCGTAGCATACGGTATAAAAGATTTCATTAGTTTATGTAACTTACAGAAGAGCTTATGATGAATTTGAATGTATCATGGCTTACTAGAAATATGTTTTTGCCTATTTCGTTAGGTAAATAAATAGCGGATCGGTGTCAATAAGAAACAAGAATTATTAAGCCCATGTAGAGTAATTTTGACACAGCAATATTTCGTATTGAGAATTAATCACAAATGGTTTCAATATTGATATGAAACATGAAATAAAGATAAAGCTTTTACAAATAATGGCACATTCACACATACAGATGGTTGTATTATAGGTAAATCATCCGTCTCTCATCCTGGTATTAGGAGCACATGATGTAAACAATTCCGCCATTCGATGAGACTTACATAAAAGCTGGTGAGTAAGTTGTGTCTAAAAGTGATTATCAAAAATACGTTCCTGCTCATCCCAACGCTGCTACTTTCAAAAAACTGTTGTCTTACTGAAGAATTAAGTCTGTTATTCTGACACCATTATTTTCGAATATTACGTTTAGGTCTTAAATACAAAATAAGTGGCTTCGATGACGCGAACTTATTTGAACAGGTTCTCCGCATTTCTCTCCAATGATATTATTATTGTCAAGAATTGAAAGACTTTCTGCCTATAAACTGTGTTCACATGTAATTACAAAGTCACATTTATAAAGTCACAGTGTTCTTAAGATAGAGGTTTATTCGGTCGTGTTTTTTTCATTTATCTGAGCTTTCCTTGTCTGTGAAATGCAGACAAGTGGATCCATGTAGCCAGCTCATTTGGCTTATAATATTTGAACCTATATTACATGTGTTGACATCAAAGGGAGAGTGTGGTGAGTTTGCATAGTTCAAACTTGTTAACGAAACATCAACCTCAGACAGTAATCAATCAAGCCTATGAATGAGGTGGTCTACATATCCAGAAGAAATGCAAGGGAAGGATACATATCACATGAATCACGTATTCTGTTATTGACAGGAACAAAATTAATGAGATTACTGCTGTGATACCACTAGACCAGCTGTAAAGTAACATCGAATTCGCACCGTATCAAACATTTCACTCGTTACAGCATCACTACAGACCTCACACAATACAGTCTCTAGTGGAATTTCATGTGTCTCGTTGAAAATGGGTAGTGATTTGGTAGCAATGATATTCCAACAACTCCTCAATGCATCCTTGACTATTGCTAGTTATCCAGAAGACTAGAATTACTCATTTGTAACTCTTGGGCAGGAAACTCGATCGAATCCTTGTATGGGAAATTATCGATCAGTTACTATAACGGCTATAGTTTCCAGATATATGGGAGGTGTTATTAATCGAAAAGTTACTGCACACACACACACAAATTATTACATACTGTTAACTTAACACAAAATGGCAGTTTGGAAACCCAATCACACTCTGGTTGTTTGCTTAACCACATTGGTGGATGCATTGCTCAGTGTGACTGTTGTTCGTTAGTCAATCTCTTCTACGTCAAGCATGAGTAAGTCTTGTATAAAGTCCCAAACTAGAGATTATTTCTATGTTTTCATATGTTATCTGATGAAAGCCTTATTATTACTAAGCAATATTTCGCTGTCTGAACATGTTTCCTTTGGACATATTGTATTTTCACGGAATTCAGTTGATTTTGCGAGCGTGAATAACCATGGTTGACTTCCAGTTTCCCAATGTTTGTCCAGCTTTTCTCCTCAACGTCCATATAACCACTAATTGTTCCACAGTTTCTATCATAGAGTGTCTGTGAAACACTACCTATGAGTAGATTCATTCATTTGAGTGCAATGCTTCCTGTCATTGAAGTTTGCATGTCAATCTCCTTATCTTTAAGCTGTAGGAAGTCTTGCATGAAGTCACAAACAAGGATTAGTTCTCGAATGGAGTATGCACGACTTGAGAAAGGGTGGTTTCAGAGTGAAGTCAAGTTTTTTGAGTTCGACGCTCGTTTCTAGGCTACATGAATACACTTAGACGTAAACAAATCTTTGATGTAATTAGAAGAAAATGTATGGTGACGTTCTTTTATAATCCAATAAACATCACCTGATTAATAAATACATCTGAAAGTCGACCAATCACTTTCTAGTAGAATGCTTACTAGATTCTGTTTTAAAAATATAAAAGTAAGAATATTATTCTCACGTATACTTTCTCTCATCTAGCTTTTTAATTGCTCCATAAAAACTATGTTGGTTTATGCATTGTGTTTTCTTTCTGAGTTTCTTTGCATTTGTGCGCTTGAGTACATGTCACGCTGCATCTATTTGTTTCTCCCTTTTAATTTCTTCTCAGAAGGCTTTATTCATGTGTCATTTATTCCTGTATCAGTGACGGACTGTGCAATACGTTGTTCTCACAAATGTGAAATGCCTCATTCAGTGTTCACTGCTGTTCTGATTTGTGCGTGTATCGCTGAATATTCACAGCTTAGGAAGAAGCATCTAACCACTGGTCACTGAATTTTGATGGATTTCTCCAGATGATGCGTGATATAGTGGTCTATCACAAGTATATTGCATACTGCAGACGGATACTTCAGTGGAAAATTCTTTCTTAGTCTTTATAGATCTTTGTGCTATCTGCGTCTTCACTCAGGAGGTTGTATCAAATGTCTTTCAATTCTTTCACTCCTACTTATCAAATAATATTATTTCATCAAAACACACAATACAGTCTGCTTACATTTAGCTGTTTGGTTCTCGGAAGAAATGAATGCGAATCGAACTGGGAGAGTGAATGTTTCGTAAGATTCAGAAGAACGTGGACATACGGGACTCTATTGACATGAGTAATAAGTGCATTCGGGGTGCACAGTAAAATGAGTGTCTCATATAAGCTATATGTGGATCGATTGGTTTTTCTATGTAGCCTGAGCATGTTAATGAATTGACCCCATAAAACTGTTTAAGACTCAATGAGAAAATGGTATCATAATTGACAAGAAACATGGAACTGGAAGACACCTATTGCAAGTAATTTGTCAGATTTCACTTATATAGATAGTTATATTATCAGTAAATCATGCGTTTCTGCTTCTGGCTTTCGCGGCACTTGACACAACAATTTTATAAGTTGATGTGACTTGCAGGAATGTTGATGAGTGAGCCGGATGTATCATTGATTATTAAAACTGTCTTCTTGATCATTGTAATGTTCATGAACTCAGAGAACTTTCATTTCAATAATCAATGATGTCCAGTATTCTGATAACATTGCCTATTATTATTGTCATTATACTTTCCCTGCCTCAAAGGTGGCTTCAATGACTCGTCTTCATCTGAATAAGTTCTAGGCTGTTTGTTTCTAGTGTCTTTACAATTGTCTCTCATTGGATGTCAAATCCGTCGCCTCCCATCATGTTATCAGTTAAGTCATTGACGGGGAAATATCCAACATCAGTTCGCTGTGATATGATACTTACATCTGCATTTCTTTCTGCATATTTGACTGGGTTGTGTTTGTTGTCGCGTTCTTTTCCAAGGTCCTTTGTCGCATACTTTACGTTCTGAAAAGAATTCTGATTTTCGGTTGCGGAATGAAGGCAGGTTTTAACTGACGTTGTCAGCATATGGCTGGCTGTTAAACACGAATTATAAATGCATGTAATACTGCACACGATAAGCGTCGATGCAGCTGCCAGATTACTTAGTGGTCGACACTTTCATGTGTCTATCTAGGGTCAATACATTTGATATTGAGTGTTGACTGACATTGCAGGCGCTTTAAATGGCGATGATATATATAGCTACTTCAAAGTAAGCACTTGATTTTTTTCTCTAGAATCCAAGTTACATATTGCGAAGTCTTACACCGAAATCGTCTTCTTTACAGTGAGGAATGATAAGACTTGTTTATTTATTTGAGGCGGCCAGAAAGCATGCTTTCACACCAGTTCCTGTAAAGCCGTAATTAGCTCTTCCTTCGAAATTTCACAAATTCCCCTCCTTTTTTCAGTTTGTATACTCTTTCCCCTCAAAACCTGTTGCGGCAATGATGTGTTCATATCCATTCCCGATCTAGAGGAATTTCATCTGTTCACGACGATTACTCGTGATTCGGAGACTTCATTGCGCTAAAAATTTCTGTTATTGTTGAAACGGCGATGTTAACACGGCCACGTCTCCATGAGTTGCAATTGTGGAATCCTTAATTAACGTCGGGCAAAACTTTTTCCGTTACATCTCTTTAATTAGCGTCTTTGCTTCACTATCTCACACTGACATCATCTGGGTTGATCTCATTCCACCTAATGGTGTTGATACTCCGTGTACATTTGTCACATTTGTCTTAAATGAATTATTTTCCTCCTCGATTGTCACTGTCTCGTAGAAGTGTCAATTGTCCTTCATGGCATTATTTTTCGCTTCTTCATTCAGTGGGGTATAGATTATCAAATTTTTCTGCAGTGATTCTACCTGCCAACAGGTGAGGATAACTCCCTGAATGTTACTTTACTTTTACTTTTTAGCATCACAACACCTATCCACTTCGAATCACTTTGAATCAGTATCGTCCCAGATGAAGACCATATGAATACGAAATTTGATTGCTGAATTCAAATTCGACAGTCTAATTGCAGGCAGAAATCATATCGCTCAAAGAAACCCTGCATCACCTGATTATATCACTCCGAATGTTTTCGAAGTATTTGGTAAGTAACAACTCCATTCTTAATTCTGGGAGAAGCAAGAAAATGATGAATCTTACTTAATTAGTTAATTGATATTTTCAAAAACCTATTAAGATATTTAATACATAGTTTAACATAACATGAAATCTAGACCACATTCTCAGTGTGGAAATTATGAATTTGTGATAACCTACTTCAAAATGATAATCTTCTGGAATGCGGAGACATCACATTCACATGTTAACAAGCAGAGTGTATATGACATTCCGATATTAATACACACGGTTGATTGCATTGTAACAAATAATGGAGAGCATATTTTGATGACGTGAGGAGTAAGTATAATAGAGGCAATTTATCATTCTAATATGATCAGGAATATTTCACTGCTGGCACAAGTGATCAGTCAGACTCTAGACTGAGTAGTGGTGATTAATCATTAGAATCTGTTGGTATACCTAATTCTGACAGACAAATATGGTGTTGTTTAAACCATCAGAGAGACTATGTTATGTGCATGAATGTGAAAGGCATGCATTGTATTTCCAGACAGTGAAGTGCAACGCTAACGACATTCCTTAACTTCACATCAATTTTGAGTATTTGTGGTGGTGTGATTTGCGAGTTCTACTCTTCAATATTGTTCAAGCATATGATGTGTAGTGTTTTCTAGTGAGAAGTAAATACCGAACAGAATTGGTGTATGCAGTTGAAACTCATTAATTCTGTCAGTCGTATAGAGATTACACCAGTCACCATTGTATAAACAACAATCTAAAAACGGTGTGGATATTGACAGGAGACAGTGAATGAGGATGTAGCTATTACAAATGATATGTTGTATTTCACACGTGTGGAGAGTCGAATTCTCGGTGTTTATCGAGCTTCTGATCCGGGTATATGTAGCGTGCAATATAAACAATTCGATCACGTTGTGTAACATAAAATAAGTTATGAATTCGGTTGAAGTTTGATATACCCTTAATCCTTGGGCACCTGGTTTTCTGCAATGATTCTAGTTGTTAATAGAAATTGTCAAACCCGTGAATGATATTTTAGATTTATTTTTCAATATCCTGAAACAAATCTATTTGCATGCGATTAGTTCGAGCATGACGTCAGTTTCATACAAATTGAAGACCTGATTTTATTTTAAAAGTCAAATTCAAGATACTGAATTAGACAGCATAGTGGCACAATATCTGCTGAAAGTGTTATATATCAACATATATTTTAATAGCTATAGCATTGAAAATACGAGTGGGAAACATTCATTAGATTTGTGTCGCTATTGTTTACGAATAAATTGGTTCCCAAACTCAGAATTATTATGACTTTAATTTTCACAGACCAGTTCACAATTTCACTGGAGTTATGGATTTGGGAATTTCAAAGGAAGCGACCACAGGAGCTCAAACGCAGATGACTGAATAATTTTCCTGCTGAATGGATTAACGTGCTTTTTGAAATGACATCAAAATCAGCATGCCAACTGTAAGAACACATGTATGAAATGAGCATTAGGAATGATGAAAGAACTTTCAATTTGTCAGTAGCGAATGTGAGTTTACACCATAAAATTAAATGCTTTTCTGCCTTAGTTACCGCATCAATGAAAAAATTCGGAATCTCCTTTCTCCTAATTTCACAGACCATGACATGAATAATTTCGACATCGGGTTATTTAAATGATGACTTTTGCAAAACATAGCGCCACTTTAAATGCATGTCAGTGTCTGGTATTTTTCATGACACATTCAACCTTACCGTTGCCACTGACGGAGAGTAAATGATCAAAGCGAACGAAATCGAACCTACTTGCTCTTTTGTGAACCAGACGGAGTACGCGCGACCGATATTTCCACTATCATATAGAACGATATTTCTAGTGAAAACTTCGTTAAACATCATAGGTCTTCCTCTAGATCCGTTGACTATTCACGTAAAAAGTATTTGACTATAGGTCATAGTCAATATAATTTCTTTGTTTGCTTTTTCGTTTACGTCTCAATATATGCATATATTATTTGATCAAAAAAATTCATAACTCATAAACTGTGTTTCCACCTTGCAATCACTTGTCGTTAGGCCTTGTAATTCAGCTTTTGACATTAGACAGAAATGAGCATTCAGAATAGATGAAAGCACAACTCATCTGATGCTCAACCATAGCTTGCTCTTCTTCGAAAGGATTAGAATGACTCAGTTGTTGGTCTGATTATAAGACAATTTAAGCTTGACTCTTGGTGATCAAGCGTAAATTAAGTAAGCTGACTATCATCGTCCCTTGAAACCGACGCTAATTATCATCCTATGTATGCACTGAAAGACATCATCAAAGTATTTCATTTCACTTCATATCTCAACTTCTCATTGACTATGCATTTTAGAATATACATCTGAATGATGGAAAAACTCACTGACTAATGTAAAATTCCATATTGAGTTTGGAGCGACACTGAATCAACTCTCTGCTTCATGTGACTTTAATTTACCTTTACTCTGGCTCCGCTGTATACTTCCAATCATTATTGTTACTGTTGTATTTCAAACTGAACGATTGAAATGCGAATAATTCCATTTTGGTTTGTTTATTGGATGTGTCACACAGTGAAACAGTATTATTTACTGGATAATAATAATAATACTGTTTCACTGTTTGAAACATCTAATAAACATCTGACAAACTAATATGGAATTTCTTACTACCACAGTGCCCATTTTTACACATGTATTAGTAAACTAATGATACTACTTTCAATTAGAGAGTAGTAGGTTACAGTTAGCTTCAAGCTTGTGAATTTTCAGAGTGAGTGATTTCTAGGCTATGACATCCTAGCTTCCCTCTTTTACCGTGATCACCTTTGGCTTGTAAACTGTGAGATGTCTGTACACGTCTATCGGCGTGGGATAGAACACGTAAGTCCCTCTGGCTGAAGAGTATTCTGCCAATCAATCACCGACTCTTCGATTTAATATTAATAATAATTTGCTTTATTCGAAAACAGTACTTGTGATACAGGATGGAATTCTCAGCATCTTACTGGAGTATTGCATCCAGTTAGTACATCACCAATAAATAAAATTCTACATAGATTAAGGGTGATCTCGGATAGTTCTGACAACAACATATTAGCATATCGGTAGCAAAGCCAAAATTGAACAGTGTTTGAATATGGTAGAAAAGCAGATGCTAGCATATTCACTGGCGTAAGTGGTAACAAAAAGATCGAGATACACAGAGTGTGAAAGAACGAAGAAGAATGTTTCAAGTAGAGTTTTTAAGGAAAAGCATCTGCATATTGTTTTAGAACATAGGCAGGTACACCATCAGGGCCAAGGCTACGTGAGGACTTAAGCGTTTTAAGACATTTTGAAACATCGAGAGTATTGATGTCATGAAAGTTAACAGCTGCATGATTTGCAACATTACAAGTAATTATAGTAGAAGGAGAGCGTATAAAAGACTGATTAAGTGCGTTAACATCATAAGAGGGAAAGACATTACATCGCTTACTATTGCCAGTAATTTCATTGAAAAGTTTCCACATACTGATAGGAGATTTGCATGATAAAAGTGTTTGGTTATAGATAGCAATAAGATTTTTGATTTCAGATTTGATTTCAGCAGTAATCTTTTTAAGTCTTAACTTATCTTTGAGTCTATATAATGTTTCTTTTTGCCTGCAAAGTTGTTTGAGATGTGGAGATGAAAAGCGGTCGTGGCGTTTGAATAGTGCTTGTTTGGGACAGCATATGTCAAGGCAGAACTTAAAATAATCCGTTATATTGGTGATGGAGTCATCTAATGTATTTTCATAGAATAAATCGCAGTTAGTATTTTTCAATATGCATCTTAGATTGAGTAGGTTGTCAGAAGTGTAGCATCTTTGTTGTATTTTCATAGACAGGTGTGAGAAGACTTTAATATGCGTTCTGCTGTAAATATTTGGTAAAACGCGAACAATGCAGTGATCAGAGTTACGTATCGGTGCACGTTTACGTGTTTTATATATTCCTTCGTCGTTTATGAAAACTAAATCGAGTGTTTTGTCAGGTCAAGTGGCAAATTTGATTATGTTTCTATGACCAAATGCTTTTAGGAAAGAGCTGTCCGAGGAGTTGAAGTCCCCAGTCATAACAGAGAGTTGTCGAAATTAGCAGCAGCAAACATGGTGAATACGTCAGGTAAATTTGATAGAACAGATAGTGAGCAATTAAGAGTAATGTACATGTTTGTAACGAAGAAGAAGTCTGTAGTAATCAAAAGTTGAATCCTATTGATTTTGGACATAGCATTTAATTAATCCGAAGTGCTCCCATCTTCTTTTGTTAACCCTGGATTATAGTTCTATGCAAAAACTGAGAAGCTTTCAGTAATAATGACCTTGTGACCAGATATTATTAAGTGCCCAGAAATGGATAATACTATATTTATATACGAATTAAATACATTTAATTTTTCTTTGCGACTTTATAACTACTTTAGACCATGTTCTTTCTAGCGACATTGTAACATTCTATTGGTTCTACATATGTATGTGCCACTGCAACTGCTTTTGGACTTGTAGATATAGTATGAAGTAGAGCCCACATAATTTGCTCCTTTAATCGCACTCACAGGAGTCAAACAAAGTTCAAGATGCAATGAAAAGGGATACGACATCGAATGTATATCTGATAGCAGACTGAAACATTTCACATGTCGACTGTTTGATTTGCTCACCCTTGAATATAAGCGTAATAAAGACAGATTCATTCATTGAAAACCATATAGAAAATGTCACTATTAATGAATGCTTCACGTTAACTTTATATGACTACAGTTCAAGACTATCAGAGGGGGAATAGAAGCACTTTGGATTAATTAAATCCATCTTAATCTGTGTGTACAAAATCAACAGACTTTAACCCTTGATTACCATAAACTACTTGATCAACTGTAATATGATTGTTTATCAGCATACACTTTTGTTATATTTAACTAAGTGATTGTTCATAGTTTCTATTTTATTATTGTGAACCATGCTATCTATTAAACTATGTATCTCACAATATTTTCCCTAATAATGCTTTATTTAAATTTACAAATGGGACTAACTATTCCAGTCGGTTATGTGATGCATAGTCATTTGGAAATGATTGATACAAAACAAGAGAACCATGAATTTTTGAATGGGTTACAAAAATGTTTACATACATAAACGCCTACATAGCTTTATTGTTCTGAAGGAAGTTTATCGACGGCGTTCGTGAAAATTGAATGTGCAACATATGGATTGTTTGTTTGTTTGGACTGATTTCAATTTACAGGAAACAAAAGTGGCAACAATTTCCTAATCGTGCGCTGGTTGGAAGAAGACTGGAGAAAAGCAACCAGAAGTATTCTTTTGCTTTATGTTGACGTTTATTCATCCTGAATCTTGTGCTTTTATACCCTTTAACATCGTTTCACTATCCGTGAAGAAATAAACAATCCTTGTGTTGCTAATATGTTTTCTGATATTCTCGCATCGGTCGCCCCACAAAGTGTTCAGAGGCATCAGTTAGACTCCTGAGATTAGCTCTAGGTTCAGGAGCTTTTTTGATCAGGATATTTGACTTCTGTAGAAACAGTTCAGTGTATCTGATTAGGCGTTTTAATTTACATTTTTAATTTACTCAAGGAATCACATTATTTCGTATCTGTTTCATTTAACTTCAGCAAATGGTATCGACTACTGTTGCAATACTATTCTGTTTCGACTAGATACTCAAGATAACAAGAAACATAAAATGATTGATGCTTTAGTAACTTTTAATGGATAAATAAAACAAGTAGATCAGAAAAACATTCCTGGTCGGGGATTTTAGTTTCCTTGAATGCAAAGTCACATTTATTTGCACCTATTTTTCATATAAAGCATATATTCACAAAAGAGATGATGTAAAATATCTAAATCTTAGGGACGCTGGACCTATCTCTGGTTTCAGAAGAGTAAGCTTTATACGCAGAACACTATGCACTGTAACCGACACGGAACAATTGAAAACGGTAGGGCGACATGATTGTTTATTCCTTAAGCGATGGTGAAACAGATTTGCAATGATTAATCAGTACCGAAGTCTGTAAATAGACATTAATATAATGTTAAACAATGTTTCAGATCTTATTTCTTGAATCTACTGCCAACCAGTGCACGATTAAGCAGTGACAGCTTTCTTGTCTTCCGCCAACAAAGACTAGTTCGAATAAACAAACTGTTGAATGTCCACCAGCATTGCCAGATGAACTGTGTAAAAAGAAAACAAATTGGCGACTGAGATTTAACTATGCACAAAAGCCCTCTAATGCTTCAAATTAAATACAAACGTGAACAGATGAATGAGAAATCAGTAAATATTGTATTTTGGAAAGTCTTCATTTAATTGCTACGTTAGATTAGACTAAATCTGAGTTTCATGTCTAAAGTAGGGAATTGGGGATCGGAGAATCGGTCCACATGCGAAAATGAGTCCCAACATAAAATTAGCCACTTGGATCTTCCTCAGATGAAACCTTCAATAACAACTTATATTTACAACACTAGTATTCATTATAATAAGGGTTTTCGTATTTCCAAATGAATGAAAAACAAAACGATATTGTTTTTACTGACGTATCGCTATTTAATGCTAATAGGTTTATCAAAGTATTATTATTTTGATAATACTTATAGTAGCAGTAATGAGTTTGGAATCTGAAATGCCCAGGCTACACAACTTATGATATGTCCCAAAATTTAACTGCTTATTTAAAATGACATCTACAGAGCTTGGGCCTAGTAGCTTTATTTATCGTGTTCCTTGTGGCCTACACATGCGCGAAACAAAGATGCAACTAAATACGTAAACGTTCCAAAATTCTTTAACGTGATGAAAAATAAGTCACAAGTCAAGTAGTGAAAAATCATCTTCCGTCATCTATTGTAATACTAGTCAATCTCCACATTCACACACACTCACGCATGTCACTGTGTGTTGGAAGCAGTGAAAACCGTACCTGTGTATAAAAACAAAGGAAATTCCATAACTCCTGCCATCATAACTAGATGTGGAATCCATAAAATCATCAGCAGCATATTACATTATCCCTATAATATATGGCCATATATCTTATTTATATATGTATATACACCAATCGTTTTTCTAGGAAATATAATTGATTGATTAACTGTTTTGTCTTCAAACTTGCAAGAATAAATCCACAAATTGTTTGTTTCACCATTTATTCCCCTTTATACATTCACATGCATGGCAGCACAAGCCTATATGCTTCTGCTTCTCTTTCATTTCGTTGGATACATACACATGAAATTAATTCAGACAGATGAAAATTATCTCTAATTCACATTCACAAGCTTCACTATTAAATTTTTATTGTCATATGTATGTATACTTACACTTAACAGAATCCCATGTGACCTTTTGGAGTGAATTAAGTGTAATATGTATGCGCACTGTCGACTGCAAATATTCGAAACAGTTAGGAAATTACACCGCATTTATGTAGAATCAAAATGTGCCAGAGAGTTCATTCCTTCAAGTTTTTTAAACTTTCCAACAGCAGGCACCCATAACCTCATCAGAATTGAACTGAGAACCTTAAAGTGAAGGAGTGAGCCCATCTAACTTTACTAATATGAAATATACCACTAAAAAAAGACATTAAATTTTCTATTACTCCGGTACACTGCTTACTTATTAGCAGCTATGGTAGTTTATCGGTGAATGGATATTATACTGTTTGAGAGAAGTTTAGAATAAAAAACAGATTAAATCTGCTATTTTTCGTTTTCATATGTAGTTAACCATTGGTCTTTAGAACTCTTTGTACTCATTTTTTCACTAATTATCGCCAAAGCCTAATCAACCATTTCTTCTCAGTAGTTCTAATACACGTTTACTGTTTCAATTCTTTATTACCGATTGCATCTTCAAACTATAACTCCTGAAAATGAAAGCCGACCAGTCTGTAACGTTTATGTGTCGATCCCAAGTTACAGCGAAAACATCTATGATGAAAGACATGATCAAGATTAAAATTATTCTAAGAGGAAAGATAACAGTTGAAACGGTAAGTCTTCGGTAATTTTCGAGCTAGCAGACGAAAGGTTTTGTTGTCTCTATTGTAAAACTAGAAAATGATGTGAACCACCTACTTATAGCCTAACTGATATTTTTTGATGTTCTCAACATTTATGCAAATGACAGTCACACGGTTCGATGTCGTGGGTAGTCAGTATCAGCAACACTGAAAGTTGGAAATCTTCAGTGCACTAATGAAGAAGATCTGACTACAAACAGTTGCCAGACCCAGTACATTGAAACGCCCTCTAATATGTGATGGTTAATATATCAATTCTCACTGGCTACTTGCTATAAGACGTGTGATCCTATCCAAAATGTGTTGTGTACAGACAATTTGTGATAATAATTTAACTTTGTCATCTAAACCGCATAAGTAATTGTTGTGGTTTCGCTAATTTTATATTAGCGCAATAACATTTAGATTGAAATAGGGACACTGATGCTGGACACAGATATTCTGATGGTTAATACCTCTTTAGTATGCCGAAAACATTATAACGGTAGCTGTGTGTCTTTCCAGTCTGCTCCATTTAAGCAAGAACACGCAACGACATGATCAGAAGAGCGTATTGCAGTATGAACTACATCAAATTTACAAAAAGAAAACGATGATATACATACATATATGGCTAATGGTAATGCAAGAGTGACAAAAACCATAAATGCATCGGTATCTGATCAATGGCGTATGGTTTATTTACAGACTGACTTTGATCACCATAACATAATGAAAGAATAATCCATTGTCAGTATATCAAAATATCAATAATAAAAATTTTACAGGAACAACTTTGAATTGGAATAAACAAATATGAAGGTTGATTGCTGGGGCTTTCCGCTGAGGCATTAAACTTATCCCCAATGTGGGTCTCTATTATTATTTTATTGATCCAAATTCACATCACTCCTATTTTGTGTTTACTTTAACTTCAGGTCTTGTCATGTTTTGACAGTGCGAATTCCTCCTAATATAATGCTTATCTCATTCCAGTAACGCTGGGTACATCAGAAATCTAACCGAATGGCATATTTCGCTGAACAAGAAAAGCATATTAATTCAACGTATTTCAAGAATCATATGACTACTATTCAGATCAAACCAAGTTCTTCAGTGTAAGTGATTGAAAGAGAAATATTTCAAGTATGGTCGCGAGTTTGAAACCTAACTCATCCCTATTGCACATAATATGATTTATGATTGTATTGAAAACCTTATAACATTCAAAGATACACTATATAACCTATAAGAAATCAAAACGATTGCCTTATATAATAATTCAAATGCTGATTAAAAGTTCGAAGAAAAATGTTTTGAATGTTTCCCTATCTCCCATAATACAGGATGTTTGGATATGGATGAAGACTGAACACTTTGTCAAGGCATGGCATGCGAGTTCCTCTTTAAAAATAATAATAATAGACTATATTGCATAACGTATGCATAGGGATAGTTAACAAAGTGAAGACAGCATTTTAACTTTCACACTGTTACATACGCACTATCGGCTCCAGGAAACTTTGCGCAACAAAATAAGTGTTTTGCGTACGATGATATGTCCTCAGGTCCTTATACATAATATACGAACCGATGCATCTAATGAATTTCAATATTTATTCTTTTTATGGTATATCTTCTTTTAAAATCTCCCCCAACTAAATTAACTCGAAATTAGTGTCTATAGTTCTTGATATAAGAATCTAGTTCACATATACTGGCCTGATCTATTCACATGCCTTTACATGGTAATTGGAGAAATAAATGATTTTGTTCATTCTGGCCCAGAGGATCCTTTAAAGGACAAATGTTATCTCTGAGTCAGTCGCCACCCAGATTGTGCTCTTATTAGCATTCCTGAATGAATTTTTCAGATGTTCTTACCATAAACAGTGGTGCAACCTTGATTTTTAAGTTTCAGAATAAAAAATTGTTATGCATGCCGTTTTAAAAATATAATCTTCTAAATGCATTTTGCAGGACTCTACAGAACATGTGTCAAATTAGCTCTGCCGTCTTTTTACTGGTTTCACTCTGAATGGTATGGTGGCTTGGTTTCAAAAATGTAAGAACATTGATTAGTGACCACTAAAACCTGAAAGATAAACTGTTTGTTTATGCCAAATGTAGGCGTTTTCTTCATAATACTGTTTTAAATTTTTTAATATTCTCTGCGTTCTGTGAAATAAAAAGACGGATGACATATGACGATTGACATAATAATGTACTTAACGTTTCCCTGTAACCTACGGACGCTTTCGTGCAAGGAGGTTAGCTGAACTAAAAAATCATGGTTAAGTTAAATTCACTGCTGTTCTGCATCAGACAAACCATAACTTTGGTTGAAGTATGTGTTCATACCACCAGTCAGGTAAGGAGTCAGTAGTGCAAGTCAACACGCTGATGCGAAATTCGAGCTAACTCTTTATGTTTGAATACTCATTATTGATAATTAATGTGAATTTTATCTGAATAACTACCCGGAATTCGGTAACAGCGTACATGTCCAAAAGCCGGACAAAAGGCATACACCAATGCACATTATGACCATAGCAATCACCTTAAACTGGAACATCTTGTTGAGCTAAGTATAAATAATGCAATGTTATCATAAAAGCATAGTCTACACACGATTATGAGTACAGGAATTTGAAAATCTTTCGTATATAATATGAGTACCTGTCCTGTATTATATCTTGTTACCTTACTGACCTTACTTAACTTACTTTCAGAATTGGAAATGTAGAGAAGTGTTGTGAAGTGTGCTACAGACAAGATTTCTCGTCACTTTATCCAGAAACCTTTATCGACACAAAAATATCAAACAACGAAGTGAAAGATTTGAAGTCAAATAGAGCAAACGAAACATTGCCGCGGTAAAACATGGGAGACACAAAAAGAAGACAAAAAAACACGAAGGGCATTAGAAGAACAAGACGGAAGATTTGTGCAAATGGCAACTTTTAAAATGAGGTGTACATAATTTCCCCATATAAAGTTATCAAATTCTAAATAAAGATTCCGTTACCAAGCCTCATGTCTTCTACAGTCACATTACTACCAGAAGAAATTTAGCCATGTCCATATTGTAGTGTAAACATGCAGGTGTCATTGATCTTTTAAGAAGCTAGAAATTTTCCATCGCCTTTTACGGGATAATGAGAATGTTAGCGGTTGAAGAAGTAGAATGGTGCACAGGTGTAAATTTGAATTCATAATGACGTTAGCCTTCCATGCTCTATAGCTTGCAAATTTTAACTGAGTAAAAGACAGTTCATTAATGTGTCCATAATTGACAAGAAAATTCACTCCAACGTAGTATAATTTTTTATGGTTAGTATTATCTTACCTTCATTCCAGGTTTCTATCGTACAGTATGAGGTAAACAAAGTAAAACCCTTAGACATTTCTAACTAAATACGTATTCACACTCATTTCGGCAATTTCAGTGGTAAAAAGTAACTCATGTTGTAACAACAGAAGACAAGGGTCAGGCAACAGATTGTTTATTAAGGAAATCAACACATATTTATATGTTTTCATGTACATTATTATAGATTATTGTTAGCAGAAAAACACAGTCTTCTGACTGGTTATTTCTCACTGAAAGTTAACCTTGCATCTCTTTGTGGATGTTTCTTGAATCTAAGATCATCTATATGCTAATTGTTTCCGCCTACGCCTATGTTTAAGGTTGTGCTAAATAACAAGGGTTATATACATATATTTTAATCAATTTATGAAGCCATGTTAATACAGTGATATGGTTATGAAATGTCACCCACCTATTATTACTGTATCACTTTTTGCTATATCAAATAGACGCCTTCTATTTCTAATTAAACTCTACCACAGTGCACAAACTCTATTAGCACATTTTCAAATGCTGTTTAGGAAAGATTCCATCTTTTTAACTCAGCCAGAAAAAGTGATGTTATCATGTGGTCACATGAAGGTACTGATAGCTTTTGAAATGTGATCCGGTGCTGTTATGCCTAGACACGTGAGTATGCAGTCTAGGCAGACATGGAATAGCGAACGCGGATCGACTTCCATAAGACGGCGCATAATACTAAAATTTTTATACCATTTATTCTATTATTTGAAGAGACTAAGTAAGTGACCTGAGGGCAAATATATCCACAGATATATTTGGACAGAATGATTTCATTTTGGAGACGTTGTAATAGGACTGAAGGTCAACAAGCTAGAACCGAATAGTGGAAGCATGGAGATAAATTTGTCACACATAATCTGACTGCAGATGTTACTTATAGATAGTAGAAAGAGAAATGGCCATGGCACACCTGCCTTTATTACTCCACTTCCTATAGACCTAGATGATGGGTAGGTAGTAGAGAAATTCGCTAATTGAGAACCTCTTTTCAAGAAGCAAGCAGTTGAGGACAGAGGAGAGCTTTCCAAGAATTACATTACTGATGTTACCGTTGACTCCCTGGAAGTTGAAAAAGACGGTTTTGCACTAGTTATCCCATCATTGAAGTGGATAGCAAAAGTAAAGAAAATATGAACTCACTTTTTTCAATAGTTGAACAACAAGTAGTGTGAGTATGAGTAGATCAGTAAATGATTTCCTTTCAATAGTTCTGTACTATGGATTTCATGGATTGTGACAAATGGGTATTTGTTATTACTTGCTAGTTTGGGAGGAAATATGGGGAGAAAGAGAAATCACTTGCTTCGAGGGCTACACAAGTGATACATATATGTATGTATGGAAAGGGTTATATATACATACAAGCATTTTCAAATTAGCGTTTGCAAAACTCAAAGAACTTCGCTTGTGAAGTGAAGTGTGTGTATACTAATAAAAATAGAATTTGTCAACACGTCATTCTGATATTATTATTTGCTTCAGTATCGATACTTCAGGATTACTTCTGGATTTTCAACTAACTTAATTTTTCTAAAACGAGCTTATCGTTTGCCCTCCATGGTCTAACAAGGCTTATGCAGTAAAATACATTTGTGAAACAAGATTTCCTTCGAAAAAGTGAGGCTTTAAAAGGTTACACTTCACGTCATGCCCGAAATTTTAACTACAGTGACGAATCCCTATAATATGCAGTATTTTTGTTGTTGATTTGGTTATTAAATTAAAGTATCAAGCGAAATACTGCTCTTTCAGTGACAGAAAACTAAAATTAAATAAACGGACAGTGTTGATTTATATTTAATAGAAGTCACTTGAATTTACAAAGTTTCCTTTGATCAAATGAGAGCGGCATTCAAACGAATCGATGCTACTTATCCTTTACAGTCCCAGAGACAAATCAATGCTCGTAATTGATAAGAGCAGCACATTAAACTAAAATACAAAAGTTTGAGTGTTTCAATCCCTTTTACTTCCTCAAAATGACAGCGACATTCCATGCAACAGCAGTTATTTCCATCTGTTCTACCCCCAATTAATGTGTAAAACATATTTATGTCTAGCATGCTGTTTAAAACTAACGAACTGACATATCCGAAATTAGACTTTAAAAATCCCAAATAAATCCCCTTCTTTTCAAGTGCTTCTAACTTTTGAGTTAATTTATGAAATTCAGTAAGCTGAAGAACTGATGAAATCCATGGAGTAGTGAATAACTTCTTCATCCAATTTCGGTACTTCTCGGCCTCAGAAAATCACTTATCTGATAGTGATTAAACTACGAAAATTTGAGTAACAAGATGAGTTGCCACTGGGTAAAATGCAATGGCTCACGAACTTTAACTTCTGCTTATTTCAGGTGTTTAGAGACACCGCCAGCCGACGTCATCGGCTGTTCCCTCACTCCATCTGCAAGCTTCCGTTGATCATGACGTCGTAAGGCTAATCTTTATTGTAGTTAGTCACTAATGATCATTAAATTAAGTTTAATAATCTTACCTGAAACTAACCAAATTCTTACTCACTAAACAGTACTCTTTACTACATTGTAGGCTGACCATCAATTCATTTTCCAGTTCATGACCTGTTGTTGCAGATGTGGCAAGTGCATATCTAACCTATTCCTAGGTTTGAAACGATTTTCAGTGTGTTAGTGGCTGTTTCAACGCATTACTTACCAAACAGTCCACGTAGAAAATTTCATGCCCGACAGCTATCAGTTTCATTTTGTTTTCGAATGTTGCAAAGTAGTCAAAACAGGTTTAGGTTTATCAGTGGTTAAAGGACAGATCCTGTTGTATGTGCATTCCAACAATTCGTCAAGCAATATTTTTCTGAAGGCGGTGGTGATTATCAACCGGACACCGGTCTTGTTTCACAGTGACTAAATTTAAACGGTTCACATTGATTCAAAGATGAATTGCAGCAGGAGCAGCTAAGAAAGTGCTTTTAAGAGGCAGTTGTCTGGAGCAATTCAAAGACATACCACACATTATAAGCCATATTAAGGTGATATATTATAAAGCAATTAATGATTAGGACGTTCTCACTTATGAATGCAAATAATAATGAAATAATGTTTGTTTCATACAACCAGTACTTGAATTATTTTGTCTTGCGGAAGCATAATAGTGAATTTCGTTTGGCATAATTTATGTGAATAGTCAATAGAATTTGAATGGAGTTCTCAAGTTCCTTAACGTCAGCACTCTTGTATAAAGCAACGATTGAGTGAAATTCGTCACCTAAAGGACTGATAGAGTGTTTGGATAAAGATTACTTAAAGGTAACAGAAAATTCAAAATAAGATACACTCAGTCAAACTCAAATGAAGCCAGGGGTTTGCACTTTTCCGAAAACCCTGTTCATATGTTCGAAACTGTAATAGCACTGAATTAGAAGAAGGGTAACTGGAGACGTAATACTTTGCCACATGCAGTAAGAAACCGGTCATAAAGATACTGCGATTCGGTTTCGAATGGATTTATTGTCTGACTGAAAGCTAGCTTTCTCTTCCTGCTATTACATAATTCAGGTTTTTGGTGTCATAAATATGATGGCAATAAGTGTGTCCTCAGAAGAGAACACTCAGACGTCCACACTTCACACTTAATCGTTAAATAGATGAGCAGTTTCATCTTCTTACCATCACGATGCAGCACCTGAAAGGTTGTAGTTTTTGACATCAATTCAGCAAAAGCCTACTTGAAATGGACAGTACTTGTATCTCAATAGTTTTTGTCCTAGTAGATGTCAAAGAGATCTGGTATAATTCTGAAGAACGAAGTTTACCTTGGAAATTCAATGAAAAGTACAGAAGATGTTATGGCTTGAGTGTCAAACAAATCACTCTCGAAAAAAGCCTGTTTTCGTTCAACCAGAGCATAAAGGTAAGACTGAATATCTCGCTAGCCTGTTAGTTCCCGTTTATCGGACAAGCTTTTTGGTGCAATCATAGGTCAACAGGTATACTCTTTGTGCTAACTTGAATTGTGTATACAAATGCACATGTATCTTCTCGCAATTACACTGAGACAAAAAAACAAGGACATACCTTCAGCATATGTCCAATGCCTACATGTCAAAGGAACAATGGATAACAACAGTGTCATCGCCAGACATCTTGTCGATACACGTGTTGAGGAGAAAACAATGAGATCAGTTAAAACTATTGGTAGATAAAATAGTCCAGTTAGCTCCATATTTCTCGGAACAATTTTCAACAAACGTCTGAAACCTTACATGTATGTTCAGAAAGTAAATATTGGTCTTTTTTGCACTGAAAAATGGATGTTTTTACTTTTACACTAATTTTTTGATTCAGTCTTTGACTTTAGCGTCTTTGGTTCATCGGTAGAGTTCTCGCTAACCATGTATGTGCTCCAGGGTTAAACCCCCGGCCACACATGCACTGATTTACCTATCTAAACCAGTAATAAGACCGGCAAAGAGGGAAGGTTGGGGTTGAGGCTAGCAGCTCCACCTCGTAAAAATAAAAATCACTGCGACCGAAACTTCAAAGCCGTATCTTGAAGCCCTATGTTCCAGTGAGAACGTAAAGGAATAAAATAATAAATAGTAATAAAAATCTTTAGCTTGAAAGTCTCCTTCTTCTCTATAATGTGACTTTTGCAGTCTGTTGTTTCTATCACTCGACTTGAGACACTATGCTGTTACTTATCGTATTAGTTACTCATCATTTTATCCACCCATAGTCTTTAGTTGTAACTCTTTGGCCACTGTATCGAAATATTTATATTCGCTTAAACTTTATCCTTATGAGTATAAGCTAAATAAGTTTGAAGTCTCCTATAACCTGACACCACTTACAGTTATAAGAAAACTATTCTACTGTTGAACATAATAATTTTTTAAGCTACACATGGCTTAGGACTGACTAACATATTCTGCACATACAGCTGTTTTTGATTTATTCAAAAAAACCTGAGAATTATCAAAGAAATTATCAAATGAAAAGTGGAAATAATTTCAGAGATAAATGAAGCACAATCTTTCAGGAAAAGAGTGATAACATAATAATGATGAGGCACTTGTGAAATGACAGCTCAAACTTCCGAAGACTGAAAGATGAGAATTACCTGAAAAAACTGCAGGAACACAGGATGATCCCTCTTGATAACGTAGGGTACTGAAATTCATTGGAGTAACTCCACTACTAAAAACGTCTCCACAACTGGAAAGCACCACTTGAGTTTATGAACAGCTGAGTTGATTTTCAGCGCATATCAAGATTCTTCAGATATTTGATACTTGAGTGTAAAATTTAACTCTATGACCTACAGACATGTAGAAGAGGTGATAATGTCCTGATGAATGATGATGAACTTATTCGTTATAAAAACCAAACAAAAGACGGACTTATAATACCTGTTAGATTTACAAAACCACTCATAAAGACAAACCACAAGTCTTCAGGTATTGGTTTTGTAGGATTTTGTTCCATTGCATGTATGATTTCACTATGAGCTGACATCAGTTAGAGAACCATTGGAAAACCTGGGGTTCTAGTGGGAAGCCGTGACCAGGAGGGTACAGCAGGTTGAAGATGAGGCAGTAACTGATCGAAGAAGACATTGCGAAGTGGTCGTGCTATGTCGTGAATTAGCAGAAGTTGCGATTCAAGGATCATTGGATCGGTTCCCAGTGGCTGAATGGTCTACGAGCTCGCCTTGTAACCAGGAGGTCCTGCGTTCGAAGCCTGTTTGGCGCGTACTGATGAAGGGTCCCAAACTAGGACGAAACAGCTGTCCAGTACTCCCAGGTTTTCCAGTGGTTCTCTAACTGATGTCAGCTCATGGTGAAATACCCCATGCAAACAAATCATAAGTTTTAAACGCCTACCTAAATATACTTCCGAAATGATTATACAATAAGAAGGAACGTACATGAGAAAAAAGACTAAAAGTGAACACCCCACACATCACAGCTTCTTTTCTTTCCTGTACGAAAGACATTTTGATAAAATCACAGTGTTCAAGTATCGGTTTGTAGCCTCGGTGGGAACATCATTACTCACTGAGAAATGCAGGTACATCCAGCTGACGAGTCCCAAATAGGACGAAATGCGCATCCTGGATTCCACTGCTAGCCACCATCCACCAATTGTATACAAATCAAATCCTCAGACATCGTCGAAGCATCTGCACAAGAAGCCGACATGTCAACCTGAGACCGAGCACTTCGGTCCAATCAATCGACGGGAAAATCAAAAATTAAATTCAATAATTTGGTTGATTGGTTACAGGATTTCATCACGAGTTGACATCAGTTAAAGAACCATTGGAAAACCTGGGAGTACTGGACAGCTGTTTCGTCCTAGTTTGGGACTCTTCAACAGTACGCAGTTATTTACTAACACCTAACCATTTCCGAAGATGTGAGTAGTAAAGCACTGAGTAAAAATGGTTTTGCAAATAATTTCATAATAAAATTTGTAGATTTAAAATTGCAAAGTAGGTTTGTTATTTCTACAAACAAGAACCCAATCAACATGCAGGTACACTTTAGAGTTGGTATACTAATTAAGTATCTATCTATTCAGAGAAATTCCACTCAGTACAAATTGACATTCACGACACCAGAAGGCAATAAGTGGCTCTTAGTAGGAAGAATAAAGTGCGAACGGCATTTAAATTATCTTAAAACATTTCCATTGCATCTGCAGAGCAGATAAATCGGCAGAATATTCATATTTTGTAAAATATAATGTTAGGAGAAAATGCATACACCACAAAGCGGTTTTGAAAACCTTAGAACATTACTATCCTCTCTTTTTTCGAAAATATCGACGTTTCATGAAGACTTCATAAATATGTAGACGAAACAAGGAAGAAACGATGGTTGAAGCAAAGTAAATTTGATATAGCACAAGCTATCTTTTAATGGAAATGTTCACAATATAGGAACTTCATGCTTCAAGTACAAGTGAATTGGGCTTGATTTGTAACACGACAATTGTATCATGCATAACGCAGTGGATAATGACGAATTTGTTCGTCATGCACTCACCAAAAATTAAATTTAAAATTGATGGGGTGCTTGGGAAAGTTCTCCGTTAAACTAACTTTATAAAACCTCTGACTTAGGTGACTATCTATCTTAGTGGACTGCTGAAACCATTGGCCTAACCTATTTTACCTTCTATCAAACTGCATCTTACTTATTTAATTTCTTAATGTTTTAAATATCCACTTACATATCTGAAAAGCAGTTCGCACTAAAGGTAATTTTCGAGAAGTATTTGACATATCGATACGGAGTTTCCGAATAAAATGGAGGTTATTTGACCGTTCAGTGGATTAGACAATCTTGCTTCGAACGATTTTCCGTCATTTAGAGATTCTAAAAAAGCTGTGTACCCTTCGATATAGAATACGATTAAAATTCTACAATATAAGCAAAATAAAATTCAGAATGAAATCATTAGTATTTTTATTCTACATTAAAATTTCATAGGATTGTAATGTGATGTCAACTCACCTACTAATTCTCTGTCTGCATACTTCAAGATTGCGTTGGTGACACAGCAGTAGAAGGCCTGCCAACCACGCAGGTGTTTCGCAGTTCAATCTCCCACAGACGCACTACTTTCATAGCTAAGCCAGTAATAAAACTGGTAAAGAGGGAAGGTTAGGCATGAGGCTAGCAACCCCATCCCATAAAAAATCACCACTGCTATTGAGACCTTAAAGCTCTAGTTTGACGCTCTATGTTACACTGGGAACTTGAAGGAATAAAATAGTAATAATACTTCAAAATTATGTAATTTAGAAGATTTACTGTTCAACTAAAGTGTTAATACATGTGATCTGAAATTTGCCACTATTTTATAAAATCTTTGCACTGTTAGCAATCTCATCACTCCTTGAACATCTTTCCATCTAGACTCATCTAACATGTTCTAATTAGTTATAAATATTCATAGGACTAAAATAAAAATGTCTTGGTAACGTTCACTCTTTAAATATACAAAAACAAAATAGCGTTTACATCTGCGTCAATAATACATGTCTTTCGTAGCAAGTGAAACGTGAATTTACGCAAACGAACCGACTTGGAATTTTAATACGTGTGTTTATGAGACTGATGTCGTATGATTAACTGAAGTATCAATCCGTCTATATATGATAACACAAATGCCTATTTTAGTGTAAGTTAAATATACATTATCAAAATTTAGTTCTCCGACAAAATCAAATTTTGTTTTTAAATTTAAAATATTTTACCGAACAATATAAAACATATTTCAGTCGAAGTCTATACTAGAATTACACCTTAACTTTTTTTTTTTTTAACAATTTCGCTTTATTCCAGAAACAGTACTTGTGGTACAGTGTGGAATTTTCAGCACATATCTACAATATTGCATCTAATTTCATCGTACATTTTAAAAGGAGTATTATAAAAAAAAACCAAAAAAAAGAAACACAGAAATAACCAAAAAAAAATGCAAATAAAAATACTGAGTAGAAAAAAAGAAGATCAACACAAATAATGAAAAAAAATATTTCAGTATTAGTTAGTGGAAGCTACGATATGTGTATGCCTGGTGAACAGTAACAGCTATAATCATACGGGAAATTATGAGATGTTCTTAAAAAAAAATGTTTATAGCCAAGATGATCAGTTAATTTGATTGAACAACACTAAGCAATCATAAGATAAACATTTCAGGTTTTTTTTTGTCAGTACTAATGCGGTTGTTTGTAGTGGCAGTGTGAGGAATCATGCATAATACAAAAATTTTAAGATGGTGATAGTGGCAATAACAAACAAGATTGTCAATTAAATAGTGCCGAACAAAGAACAACCACAAAACTAATGTTACATGATGGTTAATGACGGGACCATTTTTAATAATCATAGTGATAACATACTCGGACCCAGTAGATATACAAAAGAAGGAATAGAGTAAAGAATAAAAATGTAAGCCAATGATAATAATTTTAAGCAGCTAAGTATGTTTAAGAAGGTTGTTCACTATAGAGTACAAATAAGAGAGTGTAAGGGGGAAAAAACAAGGGCCAAAATTATGTTATTAACAACAAAGCAAGTCATAGGTTTCACGCCTAACATTGTCTCTGTTCCTTAGAACACGGGCCAAATATGGTATCGTTGAGTTCCTATACTTGGTTGTGCGAGCATATATTATTTTATATTACAGAATTTACTTGTGGAAAGTCTGAGAATGAATAGAAATATTCAAAACAGAATGAGACCTTGAATCTGTCATTATAAATGAAATCAGATGATTATTTTTCGAGAAAGTGATCAATCAACCATGGAAAGTGATGGCTGCATTAATCAGTACCACTCTGCGCTTTTTAGAAACAATATACCAATATCAGTAATTTTGTATGTCTTCACAATTCATAAGCTTGATTTTTGCTTGTGTGAAGGTTTTTAGATGTTCAATGTCAAATTAACGATAAGGCTTTCGACTCAAAAACTGTGAACTCAATGAAATTATTTTCGGATGAAATATGAATACCTTCACTGCAAAACCTCAGTAACTTCTGGAGAACAACATTTTTGTTCACTCCGTCACAAAAATGGTGAATGAAACAGGTCACCCAGTAATAGTGTAATCGAAATTCTTTCCGCATAACCGACATTAATTCAAAGTTAAATTGCACACAAAAATTTATAATCCGGAGATTCGAAAGCGAAATATTTATTGTGAATTAAATATTTTTTAAGTGGATACGGAACTCTGTCTTTCTGATGACTCCAAATATTAATTCTACTTATCGGTTGTTTTTTTAAATTTTACTGAGATTCGATATGGTGACTACATCAAGAAATTATCCAATTCGGTTATCTAAAGTGGATATCTTGTGAACTGTCTACATTGGAAGAACGAACTCATTCGTTATGAAGCAACTGAAATTCAACGAAATATTCCTATTGACAGTGACCTTTGGAGTTATTATCTATACGTCACAATTATTTCATATCTGATACAACGTTTGGAAAACAGGAAGAAAGGCAAACATCAAATTTTCTGAACATGTACCGAAACGTCTACTACTCTAGGCAACAATTGCTTTCAGCAATGCCATTTTCGTGCAACATCTTGACAAGAGTCATGAGGTGGACATCACGAAATCCTTTAAAACTATCAGTAGACAAAATAGCTCAGTACTCCTCAAGTCTGCTCAAGCAATCTCTATCAAGCGCCCAAAACCCAGTTTATGTGTTCAGAAAGAAGCAGTTATCCATCATCCGTTGTCTTGGTGAATGGATGTATTTATTATCTCTTTCGTTTGATTACGTCATCCTCGTTTTTTACTCCTTGTCCTTATTACGTAACTGCTTTACCATTGTACTAATACATTCACTTTTCTTAGTTAAGAGTTGAACATTTTGTCAACTTACCTAATGTGAAAATTTGAAGTATGGAGAAATTGTTTCTGTACTTAAACTTAATAACGCCTTTGGGCTGTAAGCTGCTGATGAGAATCCACTGAAATAAATGATGGTACAATCTTATTCTTCAGAAACCGTTGTTTTCGATCTATTCAAATACATAAATAGCAAGAAATGTATGAGTATTTTCGTCAACGGGTTGGTCCGGTAGAAGTTTTTCTCAATTCCTGCGTTTTTTATCAGCGTTTTGTGTGAATCAGAAATTAGGCAATGTAACTGAGTGGGTTATGCAGCATACAGACACTCGAAATAAGGTATTCTAGTTCATTGTTATCGAATGCGGATGGTAGGCGAAGCTTCTTTCTTGCTACTGGCCTATTTTCACGACTGAAACCCTCCTTGAAAAATAAATTGATGCAAATCACTGGATAAGGCTATGACAGTAATCAAAGATGAAACAAATTCATTGAAATAGGCAATTCCCATTTCCACAGATTCGCTTACAGACTAAAACATTAAGCGTAAGGGTCACTATAACAAACAAAAGGCAGCCAATGAGGCAAGAAAAAAGCATATTGAAAACAGTATTAGGTGAAACACATCTAAAAGGTTCTAGAAGGGAATAATCGAAAGACAGGTTCGAAGTGATTGAAATTAGTCTGTAGCTAACTCTCTTGACTATGCATGATTATTCTCACTTTCTGGAAAATTTATATTACTCATACACCTTCACTTATTTTCGCGACTGGCTGACAATAGCCACTGGCTTCTGTTGTCAGTGCCGTTGTAATAGTGAATAATTGTACAGCTTGGAAGTGAATTCACGGAAATATATTTCTTTTCTGAAATACGTGTTCTGAATTAAATGTCATGCCAATTTCGCATATCTTCAAAGTAATTACAAATCAGACGAAGTGAATGTTGTCCTACATACCCTCTTAATGCCCAAACGGTATTTCAACAATCCAGGTTGCTTGTATGTGTGGTCACATATACGTAAGGAGGACTCATTGATCTATGCAAATTAGAACAAATTTCTAGTTGACTGCAAGAAGAAATAAAATCTACCGCTTTAGTTAACCCTGGAGACAGATGCCTATTGTCATCTATTTCACGGCACATCATAGAGAAGGGTCAAGTAACTGGTTGGTGCCTTTAAACCCATTTATAAAAATGTTAGCATCATGTACTTCATTTCAGTGAAGCTCTAGTTACTGAAAGGCTCAGACCTGTTTTCTTTGTGTTTTCGAAAGTAAACCAGACTTTGCAATCTAATTTCAGAACCAAGGCTCATTACTTTTATCAGTATTTTCACCACCGTTCCTTTTCTTACCTCATCTGCTACCTACTGTCTGGAACTTTGAAACGTACACATTAGAACCATAATCATGAGAACTCTGGTCTCCAGTGATCCATCGCCTTTATATAAATATATATATATATATATATGTGACAGGCACGCGTGTGGTCAGTATCCTAAAAGTGTTATGCAAATAAATTACGTGCTTCAGGTAAATTATGCCTTCTAATTGTTTTGCTGAAACTGATAAAGCCAACTAATCACTGTAAATATAAGCAAAAGCTATCAGAAAATAGAAAACGCTCCTTCACTGTTACGCAGTCGAACTTATCTGTAGTACAAGATAGCTTGAAGGAGAACTAATTTCCGTCTTCAAACAATGAGTGATGGTGAGTAATACCTCCCCGCATGAATCTCTAATTAAGGAAGAATCATTCTCGAATTTAACTAAACTATTATTAAACATGAGTTTAGCATTATAGACAATAAGGTTACTTACAGTGTCCATCGCACATGACAGACATTTATCAAGGGGCCATTAACGGACTACTGGATAATTTACTGACTAACAACCATTCAGAATGAAACCTTTCTTAAAGTCAAATAAGTTCTCAACACTCGAATGCAGAATTGACTAAAGCTAATTGATAAATATAACTAAATAAATCCTGTAATCTCTTTCTAAACCATGTTGCAGAAATCTAGTATAGACTGGAAAATTGAATGCTGTTGGTCGTTTTATGGAAAACTGTAGAGTAGACAAGTCAAATTCCTACTCACAGAAAGCAGACTACAGTCTCATGATTTATTGTACTTTGAAGCTATTATACAAACTGCGTCATTGAAACAAATTTTAAAGTACATATGAACGAACACGTGCTTTGTGCATAGCCATGCACACGGATATATACGCAAGCAATAATTTAGTTCGAAAATGATTGTAAATTCAAGCACACTATCACGTATAACAACTTTATCAGCTGATGTCTATATAAGTAGAAGAAATATATATATATAAATGAACTAACTTATTTAGAAATAAAATGTCCTTCAACATATTAAGAGTTCTTTCGGTTATTCTGTGTGTGATAACATGTTCATCGTCGTGGAATAGTAAGTGTTTCTTAAATCACTTTGCTTCAACGGGATATTCATCATTGACAAATGCATGAAATTTGACAGTGTGACTTTATTTATGCTGAGTGGGTGACCAATGAACTTTGGTTTGTTTGCTTTCAGGTGTTTGCTTTTACAAAGAGGATGAAGGCCCATGTAAAGCCATCAATATAAGATTCTATTATAATGCTACTCTTGGTTCATGTGTTCAGTTCACCTATGGTGGATGTTATGGTAACGAAAATAATTTCCAATCAGAAGAAGAATGTAAACAAAAGTGTCAAAGCAGGTATTTGCAATTCACGTATAATTATCTTTAAAAGCGTTCCAAGTTAGTTTCACTTATTTCAATAATTAATCTGATGCTAGCTGGCGACTGACTCTATATAGGCAGCTAACCTGGAGTTATAGTGGGAAGCCGTAACCAGTAGGGTACAGCAGGTCAAAGATGAGGCAGTAACTCATCGAATAAGATATTGAGAAGTGGTCACGCTATGTCACGAATTGACAGAAGTTAGTTTCAATAATGTTTTAACAGGTCAACACATGGCGTTTGTAACTGATTCATTGTTATACTCCCAACATCTAATAAAAGTTAATTTCCTCTCATCTTGTATGCTCTCCGAAGGTTTCTGTCAAAACTGAAAAAGTCTCTTGAAATCTGATAGCAGTCAAATGATGTGCAAAAACGTTTCCTTTCCAACTGTTCTCCGTTTTTGTTCAGGAGTAGTTATTTGTGGATCTAATTGGTAAAGATGAATGAAAAACGTAATATTCAGGTAAAACTACTGAAAACATGTAATTCATTATTTGCATCTGGTGCACTTCATGAGCATGTGAATGCAGACAATCAATATTCGCAAAATGTCAAAGCTCTGCTCCATTTGATAATCAGAAGTATTAAGTCCAATCTATGATTATTTATGAAATACTTTCAAATGACACAACACTTATTTACTCATAATCTGTCTTGATTTCTAATAGATAAGCGCGACATTGAACTCATTCAAAATTTATTTATTATTTTGTTTCAGTGGCAAATTTAACAGAAGTAAGTTATTACCAGTAGGAACGTTATGATTATTTAAAGTCACACATGTTATTTTTGTCAGTACTTTCAATACCGTCAGTGTTTACGTTGTTAATGTTATTAGTCTGACTACGGCCTCTGTTGTTCGGAGCATTCTTTGTCTACTATATATTTGAAATTATTAAGTACATAACAGATGGTGCAAAACGATTGTCCACTAATGTCTTTGTAATTCATTTTCTCCAGATGTGCTAATATTGAACCGCTTATGAATTTTATTGCATTTCTCATCGGTTCATAGATAAGTGTTAATGGCATCACCGTGTCAGTAAAACTGATTCGCACGAAATTAAATGATGATCCACTAATATTGAAATAAACAGTTTAACTTTAGGATTTATCTCCACATGTAAATTCCATGACTGACAGAACTTCACTGGGATGAAATACTATCGTTCTAATAAATGACAAACGTATCAACACTCATGAACATATCACCAATCTAATCACTTGTTTGAAGCTTTTACTGCTAAACTGGAAATTTACATTCATGGTAGAGTTAGTTATCAGTTATTTAAGGAATTTAAATTGACCTCAAACGTTTTCGATCACCCACTTATTTTTCACTTTGCTGATATTTTCCATTATCAGAAGATTGGTGAACAGTAACGTTAAGACTGTGGATTTAAGGATCCTTTATTATCATTTTGGCATTTTTGTCCATTGGTTCTCGATTGTTCAGTGTCTTTTGAATTTTTCACTGTGTTATAGTTCTATTCATCACTTGACATATCATTTATCTTTTCTGTGTCATCTCCCGTGAATAACAGAACTACTTCTCTACTTTCATTCGGCAACGTAATTATCATCATTTTTCAGGTATCACTTTATTAAGTAACTGTCCCCCTCTCTTAGGATATATGTTCAGTCAAGATTCTTGCCTTCATACTGATAACAGTTGATCAGGCTGGATTTAAGGCATCCTAAGCAGTAGAACGAAATTAGGCTCTCTATTTAACTATAAAGCCGTCATGAATGAATGCAAGTGTTTAAATGATTGACGTTATTGTGCAAGCCACAAAATCTTGAAGCATTAGTTATACTTTATGTTATACAGTACTGTAACAGCTGTGTGCAAATACTCAGATCCGCTAGTAGGCTTCTAACTTCTGGCTTTATTCGAATTCCACGAACCAATACAGTGTGTTTTCTATTTTGCATTTCTAATGAATCGTCAATTAAAGGTCATGTTAATACTTGAAATAATGCATTGAATCCAAGCAACACGTTTATCAAAATAAGTATCTTGACGAACTTCACATTTGACATGTGCATTTCAACTAGTTAAATCTGACTACGTGCTTTTCTTTCAGATTCAATGAAATACTCGAATGCATTACTCGAACAGAATGCGTTTTTCTGTAGTGAATTTATTTAGAAATATCATTCGTGTTCTAAATGCATCAGTTATAGGTTTTAATAGAATAAATAACACAAGTACTGGGGGTGTGAAATTAACATTTTCCCATTACTGTTTGCCTAACTATGTGAGCGCCCTCTAGTGGTTTATTGCTTCATACTATATTACACTAATATAATGCTTTGTAAATATTTGAATCCTTTCAGGTAACTGCAAACTGAGCCCTGATCCAGGTCCATGTCGTGGCTATTTCGACCGTTTCTTCTATAATTCGACTTCAGGAAAATGTGATAAATTTAAATTTGGCGGTTGTCTGGGCAATGAAAATAAATTTTGGGATAACGAAGAATGTCAAGCGAAATGTGGATCAGAGTAGGTATCTTGATACCAATTGCATATCAGGAAGATACCCTTATCTGACATGATAAATACTGGGTTTCACTTCATCCCCATAGTAAATATGATCTGAATATAATTAACTGCTGTCGAGTATTAACTTGACACTGTTGGTAAACAGTGTTTAATAAATAGCCTGAAAGAGATGATAATTTAAGTCTCCACTAGCATGAAAAATAGAACGCTTCACAAGTCAAGGGAGTGATCATTTAAAATCTTTGCTTTATTGTTTAAGCAACAAATAATAACGGACTCACTTTCGACTGTTATCAAACCGTTACTAAAAAAATTCACTGTTTTCTTAGATAACAATTACTTTATGAAATGTATAGTATGTAATGCCTAAAGTATACACTACAACACTAAAAAAATATGTCGTATGACAAATGTTTTTATCCTAAGAACAATTTACATGTATGTATACTGTATCCACACTATGAAGACTCGCGTGGCTAATTAGCAGATTCACCGAAACAATGTAAAAGAAACTGTCATGAAATGTTACTTCTATAAGTACATTAGACCAGGATGCTGTATAGTGACAGAGTGATACTTTCAGAAATATGCTGCCAAACTTAGGCAAATAAAAGATCGAATCCTATGAAATCTGTCTGGCAATATGAAATGTTCGGAATTCATTTTAATTTGAATAGATATACATATAAGATGCAAAACAGAACTACTACTAATTTTATCATCCCGTGAACAAAAATATCTAAATAATGAACCTCAGTGATGTTTCCTCAACGTTTCATCTCCTGAATTTCAGTTTTGGCCGATAAATAAAATATTCTTTAAGCACGATGATTTTCCTGTACATGCAATTAAATGGTTTCAAAAGAAAAGTAATGAAAGTAAGAACAGTCCATCGATATGTTATGTTATGCTGTAACGACAGAATACAAGGGCCAGGCAACAGATCGTTCATTGAGAAAATCATGGAATATTTGTCAATTTCTATGTACACTATTATTATTCGTAATTTTTAGCAGAAAATTAGCGTCTTTTGATTGGTTGTTTCCTTGCTGAAGTTCATTCCGTCATCTGTTTGTCACTGTTTATCAGATAGCCCGGTGATATATCTTCGAATCGTATTTGCACACGTTAACTCTGCTGTGATTGGTTGTTGGGTTCCTCAAGGTTAGTCTTTGTCCTTGTTTTCTCTCATGACCTCGATTCGGGACGTAAACATTGATCGAAAATTGCCTTATTATCTTCAGATGATTTCAACTCATATCTCAGTGCTTACTAAACATTTTGCCAAACTGGTATACGCTAAACTCAAAATGAAATTCGTATTCAAATATCGACAACAGGATCAGTAACAAAATACAGTGAATTCGAATAATTTGTTACTTTTATTTTAATGTTAACCACAAGATTATGTGAAAATGATATTAACTTTTTTCAAACGGTATCCTACTAAGCAAACATATTTTGAATTTAATTTAACAGACTTGCTCGAGCATGGACTATACAACGTAAGTTAAATGTAGAATACAAAAGTGATGAAAATTCAAAGTTGTAAAAATATATTTGAATTATAAAACAAAAATATAAAAACTCAGGGAGATATTTTGACCAATAACATTCTTGTAACTTCTACCAGACTGCAGACTGAATTAAATCAGTCAAAGAATGGACAAACTACATTAGTTACTAAGTAGAGTTCAATCACTTATCCAATGAAGTCCTACAGAAGGTCAGTCGTGAGCCCGAATTAGTCAGTGGTAACGTCAGCAACTGCAGAACTGGTTGAAACAGATTTGACTGTCAAAGTGATAAAAATGCCTTCAACGTTGTAGATATGCATTGCTGACGAATGTCAAGTAGACTTTATCCTAATTCCAAGGCGTCCTACTGATTCCGTTAACAACCTAATATCAATATTTCAAAGTAACTCGGGATGGCAAGCCACCAAAAAAGGGGACAACGTTGCGGGAATCATCAATATATATCAGTCTGCACCAAACGAAATATCCAAACATCTAATAAAGCAAATAAAATTATTTAAAAAAAGTAAAAAAGATGAATATATACGAAAAACCAAAAATAACATAAAACCAAAAATAACATAAAATAATTCAATGATATTTGAAAATGATTTTATCAAATATTCCTTAGCGAGGGCATTCCGTGAGTTCAACATCTGATGCACATTTTCATAAAAACACTACCTAAAAAAGCTTTGAAATGGCAAGCGAATCCAATAATATTTCAATACATTTTTCATTCTACAAACTGCAGATGATGCACTCAGCGTGTTCATCTATTCCACGGTATATATGAAATGCAGTTCAGGGGCCAGGTTGTCGTAGAATTGTCTTTTGTCCTTCCTAGCACTCTTCTTCACTTCTTTGTCCAGTGCTGTGTACGTTGAGCTCAGCGTCTCTTTCTCTTGCCCGTCTTTGCATTGAATCATTTTCTTTTTCACCATTCTCCTCTCCTCTTTAGGTTCCAAGTGTCCATTGAGAGCCATTCCTTGTCTTGTCTCTTCTTTCTTCCTAAAACCGTTGAACACGTTTTGTTGAAAATCCCCTTCAGAGAGTTCGAATGGTCTTCCACGCATGATCCCTCAGTGATGTCACGTAGTGTTTCCTGCTTTGCTCTGACAGTTGCAGTGAGAGTGTCCTTTGTGATTGTGTCCTACAGTAATTGAGTGTTGAACTTGCATTGTGACCTATCTCGAGCTACCCTCAAGGATTTTAGCTCCACCTTGAAAGTCCCTAGTACTAGATCGTGGTCTGAACCCACATCTGCTCCTCTTCTCGATCTTGTGTCCAGTATGTTCCGTCTCCACTTTTTTGTACGAACATTCCACGTCCCCATCCTTCTCTTTGCTTTCATCGAAAGAAGGCATATCGGCTGGCTGGCTTCCCGAAGGCTTTCACCAGTCTGCATCATTTCACTTCCCCGATTCCAGCGAAAAATAAGGTTACTGTTTATATTTTTAGAATTTTAAATATATTGGTGCATTGAAGTTTCTGTAAAGGTTCGGTTGAGATTTGGGGGTGGAGTTGCCAGCACCACGCCCAAAACTGCCCTCTTTATCCAGGCTAGGGACTGGATAGAAAACTAGCAATCTAGTAGTCTAGGCGAGGTCTCCTAAGTGCATGTTTCCTTCATTTTGTGTTATGTGCTTCTTGGTGTTCATTTTTATCTATGTTTGCATTTCAAATGGAAATTAAAACAATATTTAACAATCCGCTGTTGACAATAGACAACAAGTTCATGGTTAATAATCACGAAATGAGACACCTGATGCGATAACAAAAGCATTAATTAGCTCATGTCAATCCATACAACTACGACTAATGAGTTCATTATCGCATGCACGTTTTTTTTATAAAAACACTACCTCAACAAATTTACAATGTCAAACGAATCCATTGTTATTTGAATACACTTATATTTTATATTGCCTAGCCGATGCACCCAGTGAGTTAATATATTCCTCGTTTATATCTGAAAATGACTTCACTCAGCTTGTGAATCCAGTAACCCGATAGATATCAATCCATATCAGAAGTGGAGTTAGACGTTGTTTGTGCATAGGAATAAATAACTACAGATAGATATCATGCAACTACACCTGACGCGATCCTCGAAGTTGAGCGAGAGTTGTGTCACACTAGCCTCTGTTCCCTTTTCTGAACTCCCTGTGTGGAATCTGAGATATCATCACCGTGTGTGGCTCTAGATTTCATCAAATGTCACTGTGTCATAAATAGTCCTCAATTTGCTTACCACTCGCCTGACGTTAATTTATAACCTCAAAATGTATCCGTTTGGCCAACTTTTACACACTCAATGCATCTCTCTGTTTCCGACTCTTTCTGAGATGCGACAATTCCATGCTTTCAACCATTCTGAAATTCGCGTCAACATTGTGTTAACAAAGCTCAGTCAAAACATATTAGTATTCACCATCACTATGAAATGATGTTGTTTCAGACCACTAAAGCACTATGACAGCAGTCCATTCTAGGTTCTCTTTTCGGCCTATCTGTGGAATCATTGTTTTGGTGGTTGACATTGTGATCAGTACGTTGCTTTCGTGCCTCCAATGACCTGTTGGCTCACCTCACTTGTTCAATCAGGATAGAAATCTAAGACAATGATGAACATGGTGGGATTTACTCCTTCCTCATCCTTCCCAAAATAAACTGTCTGAATCAACGTACTTTCGACTGCTCTTTTCAAGTATGCTAACTAGTTATCGTAATGCTCTTAATTATTCATTATTATTGTTTCTTTGTGTTCCTAGTGGAACATAGTGCTTCAACTGCATACCTGCACTTGTTTCTGTCTTCTGCATCCATGTTGCTCCATTCTGCTTCAACTTCTCTTCACACGACCTCCTCCATGTCACCCTTGGACGTCGCACACGCCACTTCCCCTTCGAGTTCCACTCGAAGGCTTGACGCGCGATGTCATCCAGCGGTCTCCTCAGCGAGTGTCCGATCCATCTCCACTTTCTCCTGCATATTTGTTAAGCGATTGGTTCTTGCTTTGTTTGTTCCCATAGTTTCTTGATGGTGATTCTTTCCGGCTCGGCCATCTGATCTTCAGTATAGAGCGAATACAGTTGTTGATAAATGTCTGCAACAGGCTGTTGGAAACATTCTTTGTGACCCGTCCGCCAAGTTTCTGATCCGTATAGAAGAACTGACTTTACGTTTGTATTGAAAATGCGACTGAATTTTGTTGTTGATGCTGAGTGACGAAGATTTCCAGATTGGTTTCAGATTGGTGAATGTGTTTCTCGCCTTCCCGATTCTCGCTCGATTTGACATCCTCGTCCGTTCCTCCTGTAGTTGAGACAATGCTCCCTAGATAAGTGAATGAATGAAGTAACCTCTTTCAAATCCCTCCCGTTGATGGTGATTGACGTTGGATGTTGCTGTTGTTGGTTGGTTGTTTTCATAACATCCGTCTTGTCTATGTTCACTTGGAGTCTTGTCTTCGCTCCTTCTTTGACCAATTTGTTGGTTTTCGCTCGTAAATCTTCCATTTTGTGCAATATCAAGCATAAATCATCCGCGAAATCCAGGTCTTCTAGGTTCCTCACGTCGGTCCAGGATATCCCTGTCTTCTCGTTTCCCACAGTCTGTCGCATAATCCAGTCCACCACAATTAGGAATATCATTGGTGGTAATAAGCACCCTTGTCTGACTCCTGTGTTTACTCCAAACGCCTTGCTGAGTTTTCCGTTGTGAATCACTTGACATGTTCCGTTGTCGTACAGCTGATGAATAAGGTTGATGAATATTTGGGGTACGCCGTAGTACTTACTCGAGTAGTTTCCAAATTACTTCGCCGTCAACGCTGTTAAAGGCCTTCTCGAAGTCTATAAAGTTGAGGTAAAGGTTTGATTGCCATTTCATGCTTTGTTCGATGATGATGCGTAGAGTTGCAATTTGGTCAGAACATGATTTGCCTTTCCAGAATCCAGCTTGTTCTGGTCGGAGTTCTGTATCCAGTGCGTCCTTTATTCTCTCCGGGATGATGCGACTCAGGATTTTACTTGGCGTCGACAGGAGCATGATTCCTCGCCAGTTCTCGCAGAGTCCTAGGTCGCCCTTCTTTGGTAGTTTCACGAGGTAACCTTTCCTCCAGTTAGTTGGCACCTGGAATGTCCCTAGTACTAGATCGTGGTCTGAACCCACATCTGCTCCTCTTCTCGATCTTGTGTCCAGTATGTTCCGTCTCCACTTTTTTGAAATTGAGATGAAGCCTCTCTGGTTTTTGGTGTGTCCATCTGATGAAATCTATGTCGCCTTGTGTATATCCTTGTGTTTGTACACACTACCACCGATCACCAAATCATTGAAGGCGCAGAAGTCTGAGAAGAGTTCACCATTGTCGTTCTTTTCCCCGAGGACCTCACGACCCATGGAGGGTTCTCTTCCTGTATTGTCTCCTCCCAGCTTCGCATTCATGTCGCCCACCAGGATTTTGATGTTGCCATTTCGGACGTTGTCCATTATTGTTGGTATTTGTCTGTAGAACGCCTCCTTCTTTTCTTGTTCTGAGACGTTTGTAGGCGCATAGCATTGGATGATTGTAACCTTCCTTCCTTTTGAGTTGAACCTGGCTGTCATTATCCTGGAGGAGATTGGTTCCCACTGCATGAGAGCTTTGGCTGCTGTTGGTGACATCATGATGGCCACTCCCTCGGTGTGCTCATGGTTGTCTTCTGGGTGACCGGAATAGATTATTGTCTCTCCAGTTGGCAGTTGCTACCTACCACAACCGTTTCATCTACTCTGGCAGATTCCCAGTACTTCTATTCCATACCTCCCCATTTCCGCTGCTACCTGGGCAGCCTTTAAAGGTTCGTAAATTGTGCGAACATTCCACGTCCCCATCCTTCTCTTTGCTTTCATCGAAAGAAGGCATATCGGCTGGCTGGCTTCCCGAAGGCTTTCACCAGTCTGCATCATTTCACTTCCCCGATTCCAGCGAAAAATAAGGTTACTGTTTATATTTTTAGAATTTTAAATATATTGGTGCATTGAAGTTTCTGTAAAGGTTCGGTTGAGTTTTGGGGGTGGAGTTGCCAGCACCACGCCCAAAACTGCCCTCTTTATCCAGGCTAGGGACTGGATAGAAAACTAGCAATCTAGTAGTCTAGGCGAGGTCTCCTAAGTGCATGTTTCCTTCATTTTGTGTTATGTGCTTCTTGGTGTTCATTTTTATCTATGTTTGCATTTCAAATGGAAATTAAAACAATATTTAACAATCCGCTGTTGACAATAGACAACAAGTTCATGGTTAATAATCACGAAATGAGACACCTGATGCGATAACAAAAGCATTAATTAGCTCATGTCAATCCATACAACTACGACTAATGAGTTCATTATCGCATGCACGTTTTTTTTATAAAAACACTACCTCAACAAATTTACAATGTCAAACGAATCCATTGTTATTTGAATACACTTATATTTTATATTGCCTAGCCGATGCACCCAGTGAGTTAATATATTCCTCGTTTATATCTGAAAATGACTTCACTCAGCTTGTGAATCCAGTAATCCGATAGATATCAATCCATATCAGAAATTGAATGAGAATTTTTTTGTAGAATTATTTATATATCCACTTGTATATATCATACTAATTTAAATGGTTTTTCACGGAAAATTTGGATATATTTTTTCAGCCTTTTTATGTTTTCATATTTCTTACATTTTCTGTTTGATGATTTTAATTTTTCTCTCGGTTTTTTTCCATATTTTTTCCTGTTACTTGCCAGTTTTTGTTTGATGTTATTTTCGACCTTAAACTTTTGATAGAGGTTGTGTCATCATATTTTATATCTTTTTGTGTAGTTTTATTTTTAGGTTTTCTTCTTAATTTCCATTCTTTGACGACATTGCTTACAATTTCCTTGGGTTTCTTATACATATTTTTGTTCATTTTCGTCTTAATAGAAGAAGTTATTTCCACTGCCTTTTCCACTGTATTTTTTTTTAATATTTAGACACTTCATTAGGGAGTTAGATATGGTTTGACAGTTTGCATTTTACACTCCTATTTTATTTTCGAAATTCTGAATGAAAGCAGCGAATATCAAGGCAAATATCATAACAATAAACTGTTATTGTTTCAACCCAATTAATATGGATAACTCAAAATAGTATATTCCTCTTATTATAGAATACCTTTATGCTGTGTTTTATCAAGGCAGCCTCATGTATCACAATGTATACCATTGAACAGTTTTGATCAAACAAATCCTCCAGTTGATATAAAACCTCCTACTGCCCATAATTATTACCCACTTATGAATATTTTCACTAGATATGGACTTTTACTAGATTTCATTCAGAAGCACTTTTCCATGTTAATTTCAATAAACTTTAAAATGTAACTAAAGGCAATTCAGTAATGATGTACTATGATGTTCAGTGCATGTTCATAGATACATCAGCTTCGCAGTTCAGATAACATTTTGTTGTTTATTCTTACCCTTATTGGATATTTTCTGTTCATTTTCAGGTGACTTCATTTGTCGTTATATTCGCGGGCATTTGTGTTTTACTCGCTGCTTTGAAACTTTTCCTGTAGCTGGATTGGGAATAAATGTTCAAATGAAGTATACATCACGTGGAAGTATTTAATACATAAATGTATTTAACTCAAATTTTGTTTCTAGTTGTTAATTTATGACGTTTATTTCTTAGATATCCCGTAGTATTATGACAGATTTCAAATAAAGGTTTACAGTAGTAGTTTTAGTTTTTCTGGCTTAGAATGGTCGCAAATTTCACTCCTCTATGATTCTTTTAACTGAGAGCCTTCTAACTACCTCAATGCGCAAAACCCCTAATTCATTATAAATCGATAAAAGTTATGTGCATTGCGGCCATCTGTAACATGTAACAAAAACTCCATAAACCTTATCTAAAAATGTATGTTTACCGATTTGTTTACTGCCGTAATATAGTCGTACAGGTACTAATTCCAAACACACGATTTCTCAGTTTAACACAACTACATTTTATTAGCTGTTCACCTGATGTAGTAATCGGCTTTGTGACTTGTGCTAACCTTCGTAATGGAACTACACAGACTGCGCGTTAAGTATCCTGAGTAAATGCAGTCTTTCTGGAGCAAAAGAAACAAAGTCCTACCTCTATAACTTTCGACCACCTTTCCCGTGGAAAAGGGACTAAAATAGAGAACATCAGTAGGACACATGACCTCGTCCACAAACTACACAATTCACCTCAGCTCATTATCTCCCTACTATCGTCTCTCTTACTACTTGTCAGCAGTTCTACACGTGTGCTCATTTAGGTGCTTTTGTTTGGCATACACAAACTCTGTCAACTTCACAGGAGTTACGAAGATACAATACATCATTGTTAATTTGAATAACAATAAACGTTTCGATGAGTAAGCTTTCGTCTCCACGTAATGTAGTCAAATGTGTTTTTACGAATGGAATTCCCTAAAAATGTGTAGCTGTTTCGAAGTGTACGTTACAAGCTGACGGGATATCTTACCATCACATTTCCATGTCAAGAAGATGTTTTCAGCATAAACAACCTACTTGAATCTACGGGATGTTGATAAGCATTAAATGACTATTGCAGGTCACTGAAAGTCGGAATTTAGTTTATTCCATTTCATATGGAGTCTGGGAAAGACCGAAGTACGACTGTCATTAAACCGAGAAGTTTAGGGGTCAGCTGTAGAGCAACTATTTTGTCAAACTCTTCTGAACTTAAAATTGCCTCAACACATTTGAGAGTTGCATAGTAGTGCATATCACTCTTTACCGATACTTGAAGTGATTTGAATACAACTACTACTGTCAATCAATTTGTAGTGTATTGCTTTATGCTTGGGGTATTGATCATCAATTTTGTCATCAAGCAGATCCCATATTCACATCTGTAAATTTCATTCACACAATCAACTATGGTGCAATCTCGACTCGAACTCTGTAGAGTGCAAAAAGTGATCTTGATTCACCTCCTGTACGCTAACATATTGCCCTTAATTCTGAAACTTTTGAGTGGAGTACAGACTGTACAAACTGAAGTTGGTGAAAAACCAGATCCAGAAATTCTTGATGAAGATACATACATATGAATATACATACCACTACTGCCAACATCTGTGTGTGATTTTAAAGCTCACTGATATTGATTTCTTGTTTACGAGATTAGTTACTAAATTTTGTTTGTATTTACACATATAACCTCTAATGTGGTGAAGTCTGTATAGGGTGAGTAATTAGTCAACTTAAAAGATGCATGACTCAGCACCTTTCTTCATGGTTTGGAAAACACCAAACAGAATCTCTAAGAAGACCGATTTTGTCTCATATGATTGACAGTGGTCACTATGTGGATAGAAGAAGCCCATTCTTTGATTTCTGTTGTATTCAGGCCATATATGTGTAGATGAAGTTACAGGAATTAGGTAAAATAACCCCAGACTTTACATACCACAAACAATTGTTGTGCTTTAGCTTTATTATCGTTCTAGACAAATTAAATAGTTATCTATATTCTTAAACTCCATCTGCTAAATCTTAAGTGATAGGATATTGAGTAAGAATTTTCCTCTCATTCGATGGCTTAGGTTGTCTAATTAGACCTTGATAAGTCACGAGCCTATCTGAATGTGCAAAGTAGTGAAAAATCACTAAGAAAACGTATGGGATGCATATAAACATCTGAGACATCCAAGAGTCTACATAGGATTCTTCTTCCCACTGAAAAATTATTTTAGGAATTCACTTATGCCCACATTTACTACCTTTAAACTCCATGACAAAATATATCAACAAACAGAAGGTGTAGCAATACGACTATCAATTTCCCAATAGTAGCAGATATCCTTGTGGATAGCTGGGAAAAAGTACCTCTTAATACATTTAGTGGATGACACTTTCACAGTGTTAAACACAGAATTTATCTCTAACATCTTCACACATATAAAGTCACTTTTTGAATCAATAAAATTCACATTTGAATCGGAAAATGAACAAGGAGAATTAGGTATGTTAGACTATTAAGAGTACTGCGTTGGAGCCCCATGGGAACATCATCACTCATTGGTGAATCCAGGTACATCGATCTGACAAGTCCCGAAAATGACGAAATGTGCATTCTTGATTCCACTGCTAGTCACCATTCGCCAATTAACTTCAAGGCACATGGCCAGACATCGTTGAAGCATCTGCACAAGGAGCCGACATGTCAACCTTAGACCGAGTACTTCGGTCCAATCAATCGACGGGAAAATTTTAATTGAATCAAATAACTTTTTCTCTACTTCAATTAAATGTAACTTAACTAGTTTTCAATTTGCCACTTACTATCACACTATATTGGACTTTGTGTGCCTCCTGATTACAACTCATTCATCAAACTATTCATCCAGTTATGTAGCTACATCACACTTACTCAACTTCTCTTTTTTGTTGATTAATATTAACAACTATGTTTATTACAGTTCATCTCCTTCATACCTATTCCCTTTTACCAGACACGTTGTAATATTAATGCTACGGTTTAGTCGAGGAAATTGAAATTTCTTGAAAGGGCTCCCTCAGAAAGCTACTCGTTCAGTGTTTTGAATATGGATTGTTCATGAAATACAAAGTAGTGTACAGTCAATCAAATCAATGGATTCCTGTGAAAGTCTGTCACACTTGTTGTAGGAAACATGAAAATTAATTGTTTTGATTGTCGTGTCAGTAACTATGAGAATCTGAAATGATTCTGGAAGGTAATAAGATGAAATCATATTTTTTAAATCCTATACATTCCCTGTGTAACATAGGGCTTCATGTTAGAGGCTCACAGTTTCGGTAGCATTGGTGTTTACTTTTTACGGCACGGGGTTGCTAGCCTCATTACCAACCTTCCCCTCTTACCAGTCTTATTTCCTGCTTAGCGAGGTAAAGGAGTGCGTCGGTTGGGGATCGAACCCCGGACCATATGCGTGATTGGCGAGCATTCTACTGCTGTGCCAGTGACGCACGAAACCATTTATATCCAAATACAAAGTCACGCTGACGCTATTTATCGACACATTTTAAAACTCCAGCGGAATAGTTATCAGAGATTTTCTGCTTCATACGACTTGTTACTCAGTAAGCGACAGGTAGTCATAATCTGTTATACCCCAACTGAGTAAGGGTCCCAGATCATTCAAACCTCATAGTAAATTCGTTGATGTCCCACATGGTTTGTGTTTGCTTTCTCCTCTCCTACAATTTAATCTAATTTGCAGTGTGAAGTCTTGTCCATGGGTCTAACCGATCTACCCCTATGTAACAAGATATATTGATTGTTCAACGCGTATCCCAACCAAAAGTGTTCAGGAGCACTATTCTGCACGGTTGCAAAAAGTTAACAGCTGCTCCAGATGGAGTGTAACAGTCAAGCATCCTTTTCGACACTACCTACTCCGTCTAAACAAATTCCTTCTTTAGGTTAACCTAAAAAGCGGAGATCAGCCTGTCAAGGACAATATACTTTCTGCTGTTCTGCACTGCTGAAGCTCTAACAATCCAGGTAGAGGAATGAAAGCTGTACATTCACATGAGAATCCTTCAATCCCTTTTACAACAGTTGTGAAGACTCAGCTTTTTACAGACAATCTGTTTTTTGTCTATTTAAGTCTAACCAACTCTTTCACTCTTTCAAATGACGATGTAATATTTTTACATATGCATCTTGATTATTATTCCCCATAAATGCCAAACTATAATTACGCAAACATAGACTAAATCTCCAATATTTATATTCATTAGGAAGAAAACAAACGTCTCACTGGGAAAATTTAAGTAAACAAAGACGCTCAGATAAATTCCCTCACCGGATATAATTTCTTAAAAACTATATATATATATATATATATATATATATATACGACTGTACTGCTTGATAATGACTTCGTTGAAAAGTCTCTTCTTTGAATCACTTGTTTTGATTTTCTACATATCACAATGGGAATTTTCCATGAAATATTTAAGCACAGGTTCAGAAAGTATTCAGAAGTTGAGAAGTGACTCAGCACAAAATAGAAAAATGAGTGATAGAATTTGATCTGATCTGATCCAGTTTATATTTATTCTCACAGATTGAACTTATAAACATAGTTGTGAGAAGGACTGTACACATACGGCTACAATAAATTCAGTTATCGCATCTAACGCTTTTAATTCCAATTCAGATATTATTAAAGGAAAACAAGTGATTCGTCGAAGGAATATCTTCTAACAAATCATATATATATATATATATATATACATATATAAAGCTCCTCCTGCACCCGATTTTGTAAACGCCTTGGGTGAACTGTAGTGAAGTTCTTCACAGAGTTTTACAACGATGAAGATAAACTTAACTTTTGTGAAGTGCATAACAATATAACTGTGCACTTTTTAGATGGTGAAATTACAGATATTATACATGACTTTTGCTCAAAAAGATTCATTTAGGAATATAGATAACTTCCGAGTACAATCTAAAGTATAATGTACTGCTCACCGTTTCTTCTTCTCACTAGTCTATAATGCCTACTTGCTTCACTAATGACCGTGTCGTATACTTTGGATATTTGTAGGAAACTTTTACCCTCATCCGAAGACAATTCTACAACCGGTACACAGCTTCTACCAGTAGGCACAACTTTAGCAGTGAACGCTTCTACGGATTATATTAATAATTTACACCTGTGGACTTCAACCGTATAACCGTGTAACCGTTTAATTATTATAACTCATTAGTGTATTTTATAATATACTGTTACACTATCATCTCATTAACTTGGATTTTTATTCACATACTTGTTATGTTATTTAGCTCGCTAGATAGTTCCCTACACTTTCTCCTATATAAATCAAACGGTTGGGTTACGTGTAAGATCCCTAACACAGTTTATCTGAGTTACTGTGCAATAAGTGTAAAGTCGGTTCTCCTGTGTAGTTAAAGGGCTTGGCGAGTCATCTAAAGTATCTGTAACAGGCTGCAAACTTCTACTGACAGCTACCTTAGCTCCATACTGAAGACTGGAAGACCAGAGAGGACTGATAAGAAAACTGACAACGAACGTACCAAGGACCTATCGCCCAAGAAATGTGCTGGCGGTGATGGAGACAGATTAGATATACGATGAGGAGACCAGCAATTGACAACATGTCTTATGCAGGCTTTTGAGTAGAAATGGATGGAACACTTTACAAATCGCTTTACGTAGCCATTAACTATCTATATCGGTAGTTTTCGCCTCTAAGCTTCTACTCAATTTTTCCTATCTAGCCGTTAGTTTCTTAAGCAGTATCGTACTGGTGTGAATTATTACTGCTCCTCCAAATGTCTCATTCCGGTTGTTAGATAACAGTTACATTCTTCGAGCCTCTCCGTAACAGGAAAAATGTCAAATAGTTGCAAAAGAATATCCGTAATCAGCAAGTATGCTACATCAGCTATGAAGGCAGTCAGTTTCGAGCGGAGTCCATCAGGCTCAGGTTACTACTAACCTGGCTTCAGTTATGTATTATCACCATAATTGCCTGTATTTTTGTGGCTGTTTACAGTGACCGCTTAACCTTTTGGTTAGATGAAAAAACACAAGTGTATTCACATCTGTTTTCATACTTCGCTGCGTCTGCTTTGGTCACCACAACTGTACATTTTATGAGTGCCGGTGCAGCACTGCTTACTGTAGTCCTAAGTTTCATATGTGAGCATAGTCTACTGGGATAATGTACGCAGTCCAACACCGTCTGTCGTCTTCTAGACGAATTCAATTATCCATGGCTTATCTGACGCCTAGCTTTTTGTTGCGGTAGATTGATCCCATGAGGCTTTTCCCTTTCCTAGTAACCTTATTCCAGAGTTGTTTGTGTGACGTGAGTATATAGTTTACCATGAACACTGCAGAAAAATCGCTTCTATAGAAAATGTAAGTCAGTTAACTGGAGCGAATTGTTTTCATAATATGCGATGTAAGTACGCTTATCAAAACTTTCTTACACTCTTAGTTGATCCTTTTAATCAGACAAGTAAATATATCGCTTTCACGTTATCCAGTCTCAGTGTTGTACAAGCTTTGAAGTGCCCATTAACTGATGTGTGTGAATGTACTGAAAAAAATCAAATGCGAAGGTCCAAAGTTCGGTCATTAATTAGGACATCTTTTCCGGGATAGACATTGAGTCGACTTTGAATTGTCACTGTCTACTGCTAACTCTACATATTTTGTGTATTTACCACCATTTCTGGGGTGGTAATCTAAAGAGATATAAGTGGGTGCAGATTAAAGCGACGTTATGAAGTGCTGTCTATATGACTCTAGCCATCATGTTTTACACACACTTGTTTCTAATATCAGTGAGGTATTTTATGTTCATGTCTGTAAACTCTCACATCTGTTCCTTCAGAGAGACTTTAACAGTGGTTTCACTGAGAAATACGATGCTGAGATTTTTTTCAGCTAAACGACGCTCACTTTTGTGAGTGCCTGACTAGTCTGAGTCTCAATATCACAAGCTGGGGTACTCATTATTGTACTCTGCACCTCTAGTCTGCACCCGGGCTACAACATAAGTCCAATTTGTCTAGTGACAAGCATTACAGTAAAGCGTAAAGAACCTTCGTCCACGTGGGCGAAGGTTTTGCATGCATCTTTCGGACTATTGCCTCTGCTTGGCATTTGCAGAGGCATTTCGAAACAGACATATCCAAGTGAACTTATTCAATAAGCGAAGTACGTTCTTGTTTAAAGATGCAAGTTAATTATGCATGGTTCTCATACTGTAGTTGTTAGCTGCATAGGTATATGACTGCTATCCGATTTATTAAAAGAACTGGTAAATTTTATCAGTTTCTTAGGGCGAAGACAAAATCAGCTGTGTGGTTTGTGATAGTGAGAAAACTGTTTATTTAACCATTGTTGGTATGTCGATAAATGCAATCCAGCAATAATACGCATGGCTTGTTTTTCCGGGATAAATAAATTCACTCACTTTCTCAAAATCTCATTCATTCTCCATAGGCTAAACCAAATAATGGATTATTGTTATCTGATGCCAATGTATGCAGATCTTTCAACACGGTGCCTACATGTGCCGAAATGTTCGACCAGAAGACGTAATTGTATCATCATTCATGGAGATTTTTAAATCATTTAACTTTATGCTAAATTCTGCGCTGAAGATGCCGTTCAGAAAGACGACGAAAGCTCCGCAACTAAACCAACCAGCTCAGAGAACACTATTAATTGCAAAAGCTCTACTTCTACTCTCTGGATGATAGTCACTGTTTATCTTGACAAGTATTCATATTAGTGCTATGCGCTTATTACAAGTGTACCACTCATATAACAGTTAAATGTCTCAGTGGTGTTAGTTGCAATGTTCACGTACTAGACTCACTGATTGCTAGTCTCCACGAAAGCAGTATCTAGTTAAGATTGACAGCTACGTGGACACAACGAATAATATATGTGGTAGTATGTAATTTCATAGTAACTTGCTTATTAAATATACCACACAATGAAACAGTATTAATGAAAGGTGAACTTCCAATGTTATATTGTGGCATGGAAGTGAAACACTAGTGTTTACAGAAAATCCACATGTTCGAATCGATATTTGGATTTCGGATCATCCAACACGATATCAGTAAAAGTAGGATTGATGAGATGTTTGCGTAATAGAGAACAAAAACTAGGTAGTACCAAAGGAAATCTAAGACAGGAAGTGAAGCATATAAGAGAAGCTTTCAAACCCAGACAAATAAGTCAGGAAGTATGTACGAAAATGTGGAAATGAAATAAGTAATAATGGTAGGGATATGGAAAATATTTAATGACAAAATACATGTCAAACATGCACAGGAAGATGACAACAATAAGCAATTTAAGTCGTCAGTAGTACTCCCACGCTGCGTCGGTGGCACAGTGGTTAGGACCCTCGCCGACCATGCACATAGTCCGAGGTTCGATACCCTGCCGACGCACACTTGATATCTATGGTCAGCCTGCAAAATGTGGGCTACCGATATCCATGCTGAAAATTCCATACTTGTACCAAAAAAACAGTATGGAATGAAGCTGTAAATCAAAAAAGGACCCCGAAAACCTTACGAAGAACTCTTAACAGGGCCCAGATAGCATTTTTTGGGGGAAAAGACTTTGAGTGTACAGACTAATCTGGGAGAAGGCCTCTAAGCCTACCCCGAACATTCTGCAGTGCGCCCTAACATTTTAAGGCTGACTATAGCCTGAGACTACGCGCCTAAGGTTACTCACTGAACCCTTAGTCGACAGCCAACATGGAGGCAAACCTATTATGTACACATCTCGTTTCGAAATAGGGCAGTTCAACGACTCATGATATCAGAAAGCAGTTTACTTTAATGGAACATACATTTAATATTTTTGGCAAATGAATTTACAATGCTATGACATATCATAAAAGTCAAACACCCTATAAATCACCAGAAACATTCACCCGTTTGCTTACTGCATTGGGTCTGTTTTCCTTGTTTTTGCCGGCAGGAGTAAAAGTAGCATACAAACCCACAAACTCTGTCGGGTTAAAGGATCCTATGGAGTCAATTAAACAAGAAAGTTTAGTTTATTTAATAACCTGTGATGATTGTCACGTCAAATACATGACTTTTAAGTAGTACAGCAGGGTAAATCAGACTAGCAGAGCATAAAAGCCTAGCAAACTCTGGACTAGTTGACCTGGATAGGATATGAAATCTAGAGAATAGTTTAGCTGTTCCATTCACTTCATGCAATTACACACAACCATATATTAGGATGAGATAGGATGACAGTTTTAAAATCTAATGTAACAGGGTGGGGTGGGGGAGATTGATAATGGAAGCTTTGCTTATCGAATCAACTTCGAACACGTGTAATAGGAATGATTCAACACCTGTTCCAGATATCTATAAAACTCCATTACCCCTACGACAAATAGGAAAGAACAAAGAAAACTATAAAACTCGAGTTTCGAAGTCGTGTGATTATGAGGAATAAATTTCGTTAGAAACGTCATCCAGTAAATAGTACTGTGGAATTAACCAATACGGAATTGGACGCAACAGATTACACATTTAGCTCAATATTTTCGAGGATCTACGCGTATCTCTGTTGTTTGACGTATCCAGCTACATGCGGCGTCCCTAAGTTTCGGCAGTTCTGAAAAAACTTCGTAATATATCATATCCAGTTGTCAAAGCTGCTATCAAGTCCATCTCCTATAAATTTAGGAATAAGTGAATAAAGTGAAACACTAGATTAGCTTTGATTTATCCGCAAATTTAAGTCCAGTTATATTTTAACGTGTAAAAATATATACACAATGTAGTCATGTAACTTATGAATTACAGTTAACCCTCCTTTATGTTTATGAACAGTGATGCTGCCCGTCGTAGGTAGTCAACGACTGCCTTACTATAATAATTTGATAAGTCACGTAATAATATAGCAACACTTGCTGGCATATGTGGAAATAATTACTGTTTATAACCACATTGAGGTGAATCTACAACTTTCTGATATTTATCGTATGGTGCTACTTCTTCCAATTTCATTAATCACAGTATTTTCCAATGCAGTTTGTAGTCGTTGACTTGACGAACACAGAATCAGTGGTTCAGGAATCTAAATTTTTATATTACATTTTTTAAAAATATTGTTCTAATATTACATTTTCCCAGCTGGTAGCTTCTACTTTGATATGGTAGCCTAGTTTGCTTGTCGCAATGACCCAACTATGTACAGTAATTGAAACTAATGCTTCTGTAGATCGTTTATATAGAAGCTACTATCACAAAGTAATTTGTTGGGTTTCTGTGGGTGAGAAGCATGCAACAACCAGAGAGTGTTTCCTTCAGACAACCGACAGGACAGCTAAGTTACATTTCCACTATGACCAAAACCTAAAGAGACTATTTTTGGCTGTTGATGTTTGCATTTTATCCCTCGCGTTAAGTGGTGTAAGATGAGTAATATTAAGACTAGACATTGTGTTAGATAAGAGAGCAAGGTTGAATCACTATTCCAATTTACATGGTGAGAACACGTGTGACGTATTCAAAGCCTTCGACAACTAGTAATGTATCCTGAAATAGTGTAACAACAGAAGACAGGGGCCAGGCAACAGATCGTTTTATTACGGAAATCAGCACGTATTTATATATTTTTCGTGTACATTATTATAGCTTATTCAAGCAGACAAACATAGTCTTCTGATTGGTTGTTGCTCAAGGTTATTCTGTACTGCTTGTGACTGGTTACTGGAAAACTTAAGCCATATATCTGGGAATCTTATTTGCCAAGTTAAGTCTGCTGTGATCGGTTGTTGAATCAGTCTTGTTCATATTTTCTCACGGCCAATATTAGTGACCTAGACATTGACGTAAAATAATGTCTAACAATTTGCTAGCAGCCTACTCTCACCATAATAGGATTAGAATGGTAAAGAGTTCAAACAGGACTTAGCATCATTCCATTAAGATGTGTAATGTTTCGGTGATCCACGTAGGTAAGTGCAGATTGGATGATTTACATATTCACGACCCTAACAACTAACTGGTGCCTCAAAATTATTATTATTATCTCATTCACTCGTAAAGATCTACTTGATCCATTGGATCAGTTTTCCATGTATTATTTTCTCTCGTACACTTCCCATATATTTCTGTTAATAATAGCTCGGATTTTTCTTCTGTTCCCTCTACTTTTGTGTGCTATATGGAGTTGGGCAGCTTGAGCTACTTCAGAGTCCTACGGTGAGACTCAATAAAACCAGATAACCCTTCCTCAACATTATTACTAAAGTGACTTGCTTCCTTTGTGTTCACATTGGTGTTTATATCATTCATCACAGAAGCAATCATTTACCCTTATCCACTGTAACTTGGTCCTGTATTCGTAATTTGCATAACTTTTCTGTGTCAGTTTATAACGAAAATTTAAAGTTTAAAAGGCGAAAATGATATAAAATGATAAAAGGAGTCCAGGAAAGGAAAATTCTGCTCGTTGTATTAATTTAGACATAAGTATAAAGTGATGAATAGATATAGGAAATTAAATATCATGGAAAATAATGACTAAATCACGGAACGTAATTAATAGGTTAATGTAAACTTAAAGTATACAGCGATGAACGTTTCTGGGCAGCGATTATAAGTAAAAATTGGATCACCGATGGATTATTTTTTCTGATTAAGTATGGGTTTTAGAGAGCAAATGTACACCGGTATTAAGATTACTCCAAATTTGAGACAGTGGTTTTGAAAGCCGTTGTTATACACTTAACTTGCAAAATGGCGAGAATCACTGATATAACCCGTAGAAACAATGGTCATTTTCAAATGAAAAACAGAAATAAGGTAGATGGATCCACTGATGACCGAATGACTTAGATTGATTCTTTTAACTTAAACCTGTTCAAAAATTAGAAGGTGAGATTGGGTGGTGAAGCACAGTTAAACATAAATAACAGTCAGACAAAATTACAGATGAGGTGAGCATAAGAGTAAGATACATGATTGAATTTACATCTAATATACATAAGAACACTTTGAACTTCTCTCATATTTTCATCTATGAGAGCTGCACACGTTGTTTACACACTCTTCACTATTTCCATGGACAATTTAGTATCCCAATCAAAAATGATGAATGAAAATTATTAAGTATAGCCTTGAATTATAGGACATGAAGAGAATGATGTGCTGCTATCCTAAATTTACCTCGAGTTCCATTCCTCTGGCTTCATCACTAGTCCTCCCTACAGAAAATGGTGAATACATTTTCCAGATCAGTATATTGTGCTGAATTTAATTACATTTAGAATAACAGTCTCATCTTACCTGCTCTAATGTTTAAAAGATCCGTGAAGAATTGTGACATTTATGTCTGCGTCAATAGTTCAGTTGCCTTTCATAGCTTATGAACTTATTAATATCGTACTGCTTCCATGAAAAACAGCAATTAGCGACGTGATCATAATATAGAAGTAAGGAATCGTCGGTTGATATGATTATACGCTGGCGTACAGCATTTTATGCATACACAAGTACTACTTCAATTCGAAACGACTGTCAGATAATAACAGATAATCAATTTATCATGCAATATTGTACATACATGTGATTCTGTACAGTCAGTGCTTAATAACGTGAATATTACATTGAGAATATAATAGAAATAATGGAACGCCTGCGATCACTTAATAGGAGCTAGAAGTCAAAATTAATTTAACGAAATTTCAAAGACTTTTATTTTTAAAGTGTACATACTGTTACATGCTTATCTCAGTGATTCACTTTGAATAGGAGCACAGCAATATAATTATCTGATATGAAACGTTTAATGTTGATTAAATTAAGAAACCCAAAAATACATAAGTCTCAGAATGGTCATCACTAATCATTTAGTGATAGTTGTATGTAATTCGATATGAATTTAGTGAGAAAAAGGTATTAACGGGTGCTTATCTGAAAACTAATTGTTTCACCTAAACTTGGATCTAAGATACATTTCTACAAATTATCCTCATTTAAATGATGTTCACCGACCCATTTAATAAAAGAGGTGGATTGCTGAATAATTTTCAGGTGACATTCAAATGACTGACTGAACAACATGTATTCAAAATAAAATTAAATCGTTGGCGTGAAATATATTCGCCTTAGGTGATGGTCACACTACACAATCGGATGATTCTCCTGCATCCACAAGCTGTCCCCATCATGAAATAAACATTTATAATACAGAATCTTCTATATTCCTATGTCTTCGATGATGAAAAATAATAATAATGGTTGAAGGTAGCAAAATAATTCTGGGGAAGAAAATCCTCGAAAACTACCCGAATAGTCAATGTGAATTAAGTCATATTTCGTGTGATACAGTATGCAGTAATTTCATACACATGGATTTAATGATGTGTGTCTTCAAACTGAAGTGAGAAAATTTGAGATGATTTTGATACGGATATTTACTTTCAGCTCACGTTGGCACAACAATGACTCTCAGCACAGCACATAATTGAATGATGTGTGCTAAACGCGTAGGTGATTAATTCGAAACAGTGTCAACTAAAGCAGAATAACTACTAATTTTATGTTTTAAACTCACTGTCGCTACTGACAACTGCTCATTTCAAACTCATGTTCTTCAAACTGGTATTTTGGTTTCAGTGTCATTTGAGACAGTATATAAATCCATTTTCGAGGCAAATTGTCGAGTTATTTGCTTTCAAGTTAGTGAGATGAAAAGTTCAGTTGCGCGACTGTTTCTTTCGAAATTCCAACATCTATGAATACATGTAATTTGTGAGAAATATCCCAATGCTTGGATTCCTCAATCATAGCTTCTGTGGAAATGTCTCTGAAGTTCTATTGTCAGTTGTTTAGTCACTTAAATGTCAAGTGGTCTTATATGCACCACAGTCTTCCAGATTTATCCTCAGGGAACCGTTTACATTCATACCGTTTATTAAACAAAGCGATTCCTACATAACCCTATTATATCGGAACGAATATCACCAATGAGAATTCGATCACATTTTAAAATATTTCGTAGTTTGTGAACAAATAACGTTTCAATAGGTATTTCATTCATCCAACGAATGGAAATTCTTTGGAATTCGAATGCATCAGATCCACATTTAGACAATCAATAAGTGTTTTGTATTCTGATATCAGTACATTTTATTGTTGGTTTTGTAACAAATTAATGTAGCAAATAGTTTCACCTTATAAGAAATAAGCACAGTATGTGGCAATGCGTCATTCAGATATGATTTGGAATGCATCGCTATTATGACAAGTGATCAGTCTAACTCTATACTGAGGAATGGGGATTAATCTTTGGAATCCTTTTTCTATTCCTTTATGTTCACAGTGGAACAAATGGCTTCAAGCTAGAGGATCGAAGTTTCTGTAACAGTGTTTATATTTACAGGATAGGGTCTCTAGCCTCAAGCCCAACCTTTCTTCTTCACCAGCTTTATTTCTGGCAGGGTATCGAACCCCAGACTATGCACATGACCAGCAAGCGTGCTAACCGCTGTGCCACCGACGCACTTCGGAATCTGTATGCATAATTAATCACGACAAATACATTTTGAGTGAATCAATAGACCAAAATGAATTTACTCTGTACACAAATGAGAAATTCCACACGCATTACTTATCGACAGTAGAATGCAACGCTTACGGCATTCCTTAACTTCACAATGCTTTTGGCAAATTTAGTATAAGTGGAAAGTTCCTCGATTCATTATTATTTGAGCAGATGATGCATAGTGTTTCAGAGTGGGAAGCAAAAACACCAAACACAAGTGATGGACAAACACTTGAGTAACCTACTTGAGCACCATTATGATTATTCCGTTTACTAGTGTCAGCATTGATAGGAAGCATAAAATGAAGACATGCATATTACAATAAATATGAAAAGTCGTAGATGTATCAGGATCAGTTTTACGGGTAAATCACGAGCTACTGCTTCTGGTACTCGCATTGTGCATTATAAATGATTTTATGTGTTTACCTGCGTTTCTGAAAACCTAGTGACCCACTTGCATATATCACTACCAGTAAGAAGTATGTTGTTTCTCATTCTGACATGTTTGTATTACGAAAATTGTTACTTTAACGTAGAACGTAGCGCATAATCATAATAGCAATAGTTGTCACTATTAGTTCTATCCTCAAATGGCTAACCCATCACTTCCTATTGGAGTTCTAGCTGAGAGCCTGATATGTGCGATCGATCAGCACTCTTAATAAAGTATTGTCAATCTATTCCTATTTCTTTTTACACATTTGTTGAGTGATAGATCATTGTCTAATTCTCTGACAGAACACCCTGTAACTCCCTCATCCTTTGCAACAAGATATTATATCCTCAGTATTCAGTGGAGATAGGTGTAAATCAGTGTCGGTAACCTTTTATTAAAAGGGCAGAGCGAAAATTATGTGTTTCATCACTACTCTTGGGTAGCATTGAGGCAGCTGGAAGATGAATTCACCGTGTATGCTGTTGAGGGCTCACCTAAGATCGATAAAGTGTATCTAATGATTAAACCCACATTCAAGTGTTTTTAAACGGTGTTGTGTATAGCTTAGTTTGGGTCACTTCATGACCGGTTGCTAGTAAATCGAAGCGATTCATTGAAAAGTCCTTTCCTTCTCTCCATACTTTTTAAAATACTGATGTGTACATATCTGCTGTCGATCTGGGGCGATTTCATTTCATCATCACGCTACCTGGAATTTGGCAACTTTACTACATTCAAAATTTCTGTTATTTTCCAAACTTCGGTTTTCACATGGAGCATTTCCAAACGAATCACCATTTTGTGATCCTTAGAAGTGGTCAGAAAAACACCTCTCCAGTTTCATCGCTCTAATTAAAGGCTTCTTTACAGTATCTTGCACTGGTCTTATTTGCGTTGCTCTCAATCCTCATAGCGATGCGGTCATTTGATGTATAACTATCACACCTGTATCACATGAAGCCTTTTCCATCACTATTCTCAGTGCCCCGTGAAGTTGTGACTCATCCTTACTGGTATTCATTTTCATTTCTTCATTCATGTAGGTATAGAATACACTCAATCGCTGATTTTGATCTTCATATTTGCATTTGTCCAGCTTCTACATACTCATCTCCCTCTACTCTTCCGACATTAAGTTTCCTGTTAATATCAGATGGTAACTGCATCAATTTTTCACTATGCTGTTTTCCAGTATCACGAAACCAGTCTACCTTGAATCAGTTTGAATAAGCATTATGCCATTTTAAGACATAATTTGGATAATGAAGTCAAAGTCAACGATGAAAGACAAGGCAGCATAATAGCAATATGGCTATTGGCTGAGTAATATGTGAACATAAGTCGCAATACAAACCAGTTATATAATAGTTATTAGATTTGTCGGGCCATGTTTTACGTATAAATTCTTTGTCATACTCACAGACTGCTGATAAGGTTTTAATGCAAAGTAAGTACTCATTTTAACATTAATTTCTGAAGATTTGACATGTGATTTCAGGAATACACCCAAGAAATAAGCTTATGTTGTTGAGTGACAGTTTTGCTGGAGTGATATGAACTACAAACACAAGGGTATTGGAGTGAACCTAGAATCCTAAGGGTAACATATTCATTATCAATGCATAAGTAGATGTGCAAACGAGGTTGTAGACTATATGGATGAAATCTAATATAGTTTAGTTCAGTAAGAAGGCGACAAATTTTCCTATGTGAAAGTTCCAAGATTACTGACAGACATGGATTACTACGTATAGAATGTATTAATTAAGGATTAAGAGCGAACATAGAGATTTAGTATAAAATAAGAATGTCAATCATGGAATTTGAAATGGTTTTGATCTAGTTTTGATTCTCTCTTACGAATCGCTTTTATAAAAGTGTTTGAGGCGATAAGCGTACTCAGACTAGTATGTACAATACGTTCCCTGTACACATTCGTAAACATTCTGCTATGAGAAATATTTCACTGCAAGTCAATATATTCCACTTTACCATGTTGAGATATTGCGCTAAATGGAAGTGAATGGAGATGAACAAATGTACCCACAGGATGACTATATAATTACCAAAATATACACTCATACTACCAATTTTTAAGATTTTTAATTAACATGTAATGTGAAGTTGGACACACCTTAAACAATGATATCAATTCACGCTCACGGTATTTCTTAATTTGACATTATGAAACATCAAACATTCCTGAAAATCTTGAGCGAAACAATTACCCAAAAAACTTCATAAACAAAATCAACACAGACATTAAGTATGGCCGAAAACGCATTCCAAAAACGTGGACATCAACAGCCGTCATTCCATATAGAGCAGAGACGTCAGACGATATCAGAAGAGTACTCAATCAGCTCAATATTACAGTTCTCTTCAAAACATCAGACGCACTTCAAAGCAACCTTGTCCATATAAAAGACCAAATCCCCAAAGATTCTCTATCTAATTGTGTCTATAAAGTAAAATGCTCGGAATGTGATGTGATATACATCGGACGAACATCTCGAGAAATCAAAATCAGAGGAAATGAACACCGTAGAGCATCTCTTCGACCACCAAGAAATCCAGTTGAACTAGAAAAACTTGAAAAATCATCAGCCATAGGTCTACACGCTATAGACTCAGGCCAAAAAATTGATTTTGACAATATTGAAATAATCCAGAAAAACCTCAGAAACCACAAAGAACGTTTAATATCAGAAGCACTTCACATCAAGTGGAATCCAAATAGCCTGAATAGGAATGATGGACTAAAACAGAATCTGACCTGCTTACAACAACCCCCTCCCCCATGAAGTGACAAAATCAACACAAATGTGATAAGCAAGTTCACTATGTAAACACAAACTTCTTTTATAATTTTACACACTAATAAAATCCAACAATCTACGCTTGATTTTGTTATCATTACCAGTTCAACAACTTGACAACTAAAAATGACCCCAGACTAACGAACGATGATCAAGTTTGTAAACTTTGTTTTGATATCATAACACATGTAATATTACCTTTGGTATTTGGTTTAGTGCTCTCCATTGTTATTTTGACCTTCAATCTATCCTTTTAACTTGACCTAAGTCTATTTTCTCATCCCTAACACTTTGTTATATATATGCGGGGATTTTGTAAATTCCGGTCTAATAGTGGTTTGATAAAGCTATTAGCATTAAATAGAGAAACGTTAGGAAAAAACAATATCATTTTGTTTTTCATTCATTGGGAAATACGAAAACCTTTATTATGATCAATATCATGTACCCAACACTCAAATTTTTTCAAACCGTTAAAAGTGAACTTGGTTTGGACATATATAATTCAATATAGGTTAGTTAAGGGATTAGTCAACAGCTAATGTATCGAAATTAGTTCACAGCGCATCATTATAAAATATAATATTTGTTGTCATTGCAATAATGACCATATATGCGGTGGATACATTTTTTACGTAGGATTACCCATTAGTTATGGGGTGTCAAAATAAATAGTAGAATATGTGCGACAAAAGTGCTAGGCTGTAATCACTTACAAAATATTGTGAAATGGGAGACACTGGTGATGATTAGTCATAATAGATTCATTGAATGTGGGGTAGGAAAATTTGACAGTATTTACATGTATATAAATATATGCCTCTCCCTGTTTCATTCCACACATTGGTGTTTTCATTATGAACCTCTCATTGCAGTTTTACTAGCTCCTCTTTGTATTTTGAACTAGCCACTCACCTGATACCTTTCATAACCTTGAACTGACTTGTCAATTTTCCTACCCCACATTCTACGAATCAATTAGGACTAATTACCACCAGTGTCTGCTATTTTACAATATTTTGTAATCGATTTCAGCCTAGCACTTTTATCGCACAAATGCTATTTATTTTTAAGAGTTGGTTTGTAAGGACCATTGAAGACCAGGGAGTAATGGACAGCTGTTTCATCCTAGTTTGGGTATCATTGTTAGCACGCACCCTGATTGATATCAATCCTTGATAAACTCGTAAAAACAAAACTTGTCCTTACAGTAATTTTGCTCGAAATATTACCAATAGCAAAACTTATCATTGTGTGTAAATTATTGAAATATAATTATACTTTATTTGATCTAATTCACAATGCTCAAACTTTTTACTGATATTAACTTACAAAATAACTATGGTAAATGAATGTATCTGATTGTACAGCTATAAAAGTGAAATCATTGAAAAGAGACTTTCCTTCACTGAATGTTTTGTTTTTATATCTCAATGGAGATTATTAATTTAACTGAAAAGATCATGGGCCCCATGGTGTTTGAAGACCTTTAGAATCCCTACTTCTGCCTTGGCTGAAGAGTGATATGTATGACATTAACTGTGATTATAATCACAGATATATTCATGTCATTTCATAATAGTATCATTTCATGTATTCACACCTTTGATCTAATTCCTTCGCCAGATATTATTTTTTTAAGAACCATATGATTGTACAGCTTGATAATAAATTCATTGAATATTGCGTTCTTAATGTTACAATGGTTCTCTGACTGGTATCGATCCGTGGTCAGACTCGAAAAACAAATCTATTTCATACGAATGAACTCTTGAAAATAAGCTGTTACCAAAAATACGAAGTAATTCCATATTAGATTGTTTATTAGATGTATTACACAGGGAAACAGTTTAATTTACTGGATGACAAGGTTTCGAACAAAATTTATTGTTCATAATCATATCAATTGTGATCACACGACTTTGAAACTTGAGTTTTATAGTTTTCTTTGTCTTCTCCTATTTGTCGTCATTGGGGTAGTAGAATTTTTCAGATATCTGGAACAGATGTTGAATCATTCGTATTACATGTATTTGCAGTTGATTCGATAAACAAGGCGTCTGTTATCAATCTCTCCCTCCATCCTGTGACATTAGATTTTAAAGCTGTCATCCTATCCCATCCTATTGTGTGGCTGTGTTGCGTGTATCTGCATGTAGTGCTATAGCTGAACTATTCTCTAGATTTCTTATCTTATTTGGTTAACCAATCTAGATTTCGCTAGGTTTTTACGTTCAGCTAGCCTGACTGCCCCTGTTCTACTAGTTTGATCTATTTATTTGACCTGACAATCATTCCAGCAGGGTATTAGAGAAACTAAACTGTTTTGTTTTATCGGCTCCACAGGATCCTTTTAACCAACGAAGCTTGTTTCTAATTGAGTTTGTGGGTTTGAATGCCTTTTTTATTCCTGCCTTGTTAAGAACTCTGCGTAAGGTTTCTGAGGTTTCTTCCTTGTATACACATATAAAAATACGAAGGTTTGTCAATAAGATTGATCAGTCGAAATTTCTAAAATAAATCAACATGGCTATGAGAATACTTTCTCCATGGCTCATGTAGGGGCAGTGAAAAAAGTGATATCCAGCGAGCTGTTGAATTCGCTGGACTACCACCATCCATCAAAATGCTTAAGGTCTTCTGCCCTTCTTACTGTTTGATTCGTGATATTATATCAAATGAATTCGCACGCACGCACTCTGCGCAGTTCATAGACATGGTTTTCTCTTCATATGCAACAAAACTACGACAAATGAAGCACTTCAGATTATTGCTTTACATGTAAATTCTGTATGAAGAGTAAATATTTTAGAACTAAATATGCTGAAAATTTTTGTAATATATGCTCACATATTTCCTCAAATAAAGCATTATTATTATTTATTAAAAACTTCTCCTTGAATAAATGTGAAGATTAACGTGAGCGATGATGAGTTGGGATTGTTATATCAAGTGCTACGCTCAGCATAGGATTTTGCAGCATGTCATTCTTAAAAATGTATTTATCGAATTCATAGTCAAAGACACCGAATAGCGGGATTTGACATCAATAATGTGACGCTTTTCTCAAAGTGCACTTGTCTTCCACAAATACATTTGTAATAAGCTCAGAAATCTGATGAATTATCACAATGTCTACGGATTTATGCTAACGGACTTGAAGTCACTCATGGGAGTGACTACTGTTAGTGTTTCGAAATGGGTAGGAATTCTTATGTGTGATCGAATAGAGGAACTAAATGGATATCCTGTCTGGATTCTTTCCTTAGTAAGTCTAGCATTTTCTGATTGCTACTAGATCACTTTACGCATACAACGTTATGCTACTTAATATTAATAGGTAATATATATAGTATGCACCAATAATTTGTCATCTTGTCTGGTTCATGATAATAAAGGTTTTTGTATTTCCCAATGAATGAAAAACAAAACGATATTGTTTTAATTTTTGAGCGCCGAGTCGGATTCATTCATAATAAATTATTTAAATTAATCACAGTGTGTTTAAGATAAAAAATCAAAACAAGATATTTCTGAACTTTTCTCTGTGTAAGCCACGATGTGGAATCAAGCTGTAGTCAAAAATAAAAAATAAAAATAAAAATAAGCCACAGCTTCTTGATCAGAATAATTCGAATTTTAATAACCATCAAAATATATAATCGAAAATTACATAAATTGAAGTCAGTGCATTTGTAGGTCACTTTTCAGTAAACATTTGTACCAAAAGAATTATGTAAGCAGTTATCACATATTTGTAATAACTAATGTCAAATTGTCATTGTGCATATTAGTCTGTTGAATGCGTGTGAGTGTATTCTATTTGTCATATGGAAAAGACGTCAATTCACATGTGATAAACATGATGATATATCTTTGAAAGGTCATGGAAGTTCACAAAAGTTTCTTGTTGTTTTTTCATTAGAGTTCGCCATATTGGTGATAAGTCTATCCCTTCTCTCCTATTTGCTGCATTCGTTGTGGTTAAAATGTGCAAGGCTTCAGAGGTCAACCTTTCTTTATGCAATGAGAGCCCTTTCTAGAAATTCAACACTGTCGAAATCAATCTTATGTCCGCTGTCTATCGCATGCATTGCTATAGTCGATCTTTTCTCTAAACATTTTCATTCTACTCCATTTCTAGGTGGACGTTTCGTGCATAGCCTTTGTTCATTCACTCTGACCTTCACCTGTCTACCGCTCTCCCCTATATAGCAAGCTTCACATTCTGAACACTTTTCCTATGGACACAATTGTTTTGTGACATTTCGGGAACCATATCTTTGACATTTACCAAAGCTTTTTCTAAACAATTAGAGGGCTTGAAATAGACTTTAATATTATGTGAAGCAAATTGTCTTTGAAGTTCAGCTGTCTCCTTTCGATATGGAATAGCTGTAGTCGATAGCCAGGATTTTTCAATTTTCAATTTTCCCTTATGCTCCTTTTTAGTGATAATATTACCTAGTAGCCTTTCCGGATAACTTTTTCCAACTAAAATCTGTTTTATATTGGATATCTCGTTCTCCATATCATCATTATCTGTTATAATGTTTCTAGCTCTGTTAACGAGATTTGAAGCTACTGAAACTATCATTCCTATTTGATGATCTGATTGGAAATTCAAATACTTGTTGGAATGTGCCAGTTTTCTGTATATTGTAAACTTTACTTTCTCGTCACTTTGTCTTTTTATAAGACAATCACGAAAGTTAGGGGTTCCCTCAGTCGGTTCTACTTCTTTAGTAAACTGTTTATATTCTGAGATTAACTTAATGTGTTAGAAAGTTTTGTTTTTCAGCTTTCTTCATGATGACAAATGTGTTAGCTACATATCTGTACCATATTCTAGGATGACAACTAAAACTTGTTAGTGCTTCTCTTTCTAAAGCTCTCATTTACAGATCTTCTACACTTTCAGATGCCGGTGACCCCATTGCAACTCCATTTGTCTGACAGTATAGTTTGTCTTTAAAGGTAAAACATGTAGATTCTAAACAAAGTTTTAAGCATTTCATAACTTCTATTCATAATGAGGACTTAGCTAGTACTTCCTCATTGTTTTCAAGTTCATATTTCATAATATCAAGTGAATCACATATAGGAATATTGGTAAATAGAGAAACTTCATCAAAACTTGTCATAATTTTCTTCTTTTTCAATAGTTATGTCCATTTCTTTCCTTTTAAACTCTTCAATATTTTTAATGTTCGAAGGAATATTGTATTGAAGTAGTTTCAGTATTCGTGATACGCATTTTTATAAAGTGTATGTCACTGAATAGGTGAAATCAATTATAGGCTTTAAAGGGACATTCATTTTGTGTATTTTCGGCCTTCCATAAAATCTCGCGGCGGTGTTTATTTTAAGAGCTATTGAAAATCTAGCTGAATTCCCCAGTTTTGGTTTCAATTCTCAAAGTATATTGCATACTTGTGCCCTTACTTTGTTCGTAGTACTAGGCATTTTGTTTATTGATACTAGTGCGTATGGACTTGCTTCGATATGTTCCAAAGTTTTCTTGTCATGGTCATCTTTATTAGGAATCACAGTGATATTGTCTTCGTCAGCTTTGGTTATGACAATGTTTGTATGATCATAATGTTTTTGATGCATGACGTTTGTTGGGGAACTAAACCATAATTTCCTATTATCTCCAACGACGCTCGAACCAACAATTACATAGCACAATAGTGACCTTAACTCCAAAACACAGTGGCTTGTAATAAGTTATATTGTTCGGCAGTTAAGATCAATACTCTCTACATGGTCTATTAACAAATGTTTTACAAGGAATGTGCTGTACTTTTATTCGTATTCCTTTGTCATCTTTCAACTTGTACACTATCGAATCATTTGCGCCTTCGAGCTGCCCTCCAATGGCTACCAAGGCCATTGTGCAAACGTTCAATGTTCGTTCTTCGACAAATTTAGTATGACCTACTTTTGGTTCGACAGGATACATCTAACCTTCTGACGTGACTCACTAGTTTCATCATGAGGTAAAAGGGTTAATATAGGTTCCATGATGGGAGCTATTTCTCACGCTTTCAGTGGTTTTCGAGTTATGTAAAAGTTTAATCCTTTCTCAAGTAATGCTTTCCATGTACATTAAGTTGTCTATTTGATAAGTTGCATTCTGTTTTTAAGTTTGTCTGTACATTTGACTTATTTACTCTTGAGTATGCTGCGTTTGGATTCGTCAGTTTCCAAGTTTTCGTATTTGTCTTTGCTTGGTGGCATTGAAATGAGCGGACTTTCGATCTTCAAATAATTGGGTAATGGTTATTAGATGATCTTCGGATATAAGAATACAAATACAATCATCAATGTTATGAATTCAATACTGATAATGTTGCATTGCTAATCTACAGTTGTGTATTCTTTCTTGAAGCAACACGTTACAATGGACGCATTCATAGATCCATGGGACTTTTCCGGAACTCTTATCACAAGCGATTTCGAAATGATATCGTTTTTTAAACATCGTAAACTATGTGTACGGCGATAATAACAATTTGACCAATATTTTGATAATTTAATCGGATTTTTAATAACATTATAAGTTTCCAAAACGTAGATGTTACGAGCTTTCGAGAATAATAACAAGAGAGATTAGTTACAGGATGAGAAACACCACAGGTGACAAATGCCATGTTGAGTCACTGCAGTAGATGCTGTTACTAGGTGATGACGTATTACCTTTTACTACGCATCACCATTCAGTGGAATAAGCGTCAGAACACAAAATATCGATGATATCTCGATGGATTGTGGACGATCAAGGTATGAAACAACTCCATCACATCGAATCTGCTAAGGGTGTCCCTAAGTCAGTTTCCAGTATGCCACAGTTTACTCGTGTAGCAGCTCCATTCACTACCCAGTGTTGCTTACCTTCAAAACATTTGAAACTAGGTAAATCAATAGCTGCTTCGAAATTGGCGTTGAACACGTTTCACGTCGCATACGCCCACTCCTCGTGATTCCCAATCACGATTCACAGACGCTCGAGGAAACCGAGTAGACTAAGATATTCAGGAACAGAGTTAGTTGTCTCGGAAACCTGCGTGTGTATTGATGACTAAATTCTTGTCAGGATCCATGTGGGTGATAAACAATATCAGTGAAACAGAGATATGAGTTGTGCAAATGTTTGTGTACTTTGACGAGACATGTATAGGAGTGATATAGTGACTCTCAATTATCCAATACAGAGCAGATGAAACTTATTCCACGCCTGTATGTACTAGTGGCATACATTTTCCGTGTGGCCACATTCCGAAAACTATTACTGTTGATAAAATCGTGGAGACATATAATCAATACGAGATTCACAGGAAGAAAGTTTATAACTCAGCGAGCAACGCAGACAATATTGAGGATAGCATCGGGAGATTTATTCAGCTGTGCACTGAAGAAGATATACTCGTCTTCTGTAGTTTACTATATTCTAGAATGGTGAATATTAGCAAAATCATAGAGGATATTTCTGTGTGCGTTGCTGTAACCTTCGCTGTACTATCAGGGAATAGTAGCCACAGGCTTGCTGAAGGGAAGGAAAACAGTTGTGTTTGAGAAGTACTCATATGTGTTTCAGTTCTTGATTTTAATAAACGTCTGGAATGACTCCGAATACTTGCTGTCATCCAACTTCAAACCTGCAGTCTCATAATTTGGTTGATGTTTCCATAACCTCTACATATTCCCAGAACGTCTACAAATTCTTCACTGTCCAAATGCGCAGATGTGGTGAAGAAGCAAACAACACGGAATATACTGATTCAGTTTACACTTGCCCTCCACAGGTAGCACAAATACTTAGTCCTAATATCACATGTTTCCACGACACTTGGGTCATCAACAGTGAGAGCTGCGATGGTGTGTTGCTAACCTCGCTGATCACACACATTGACTGCTTTTCGGAAATTCCAGTTTGAAGCTCTCAAGCACGAGATGCGGGTAGTCAAGCCAAATTAGGACGAAGATAATTCACGCTTCCACATGAAGATTGGAGAGTGTGAGACAGCAGGAAATTGATATCAGTGTGTCACTTCGTCCTACACAATGTGTCCACATCAGTCAGTAATTTCGACAATTGTGAGCATTCATACCAAATAATGCAAGTTCTTATACAATATATTACAGTGAGTGTCTTTATTATATTGAGGTAGCGATTTCAACAGAAAAATTGGAAAATGAAAGGTCAAAGCATGATCGAAAATCGTGCCGGCGCGTTTCGAATACTGGAAAGCACATTTCTGGTTAGCGATACTTTTACTGATGCTTTCACTCAGAGTCGGACTGAGAATCAGATTATTCCATGGGATTCTCAGCATATACAGTTTGTATACTCATAGTCTAATGTAAGTATTTGTTTGCAAAACAGAGGTGGAAATTCTACAAAGGCAACCACCGGTTTATTGAATAATGGAATGACTAAATTATAACTGGTCACTGAAGATCGGTGGCCTGTTTCTTATTCTTCCATCTGCATATTGCATCGTATTTAATTTTTATTTGTCATGATTTGACGTCAAATCGCATCATATATTCTAGTGAATTCATAAAGTGTTCAATGTTTGATGGCTTTCAAGGTCCTGAGTAGGCAGAGGAAAGGCATCATGGTGGATTATAGGGTGCTCTCAAGTGGACACCTTTAAATCAAACCACTTTTCCCGTTATTGTTTGTGCAGAATGCCGTTCTCTTACCAACAGGATTACGCATCCGCAATCCTCCTATCATCTTCTGATGCTCATCACAACACTGTTATAATCACACTGCATGAAACATGGGTTCATGGGCTCTGTGATGATAATCTAGTCCCACTAAATGGTTTTGCATTATTCATAGAGGATCGATTTTGTTCGAAAAAGAATTGTGGGGAAGTGGCGTAACTTGTATTCATTCTCATCGGTCAATTTCAAACAATGTATGCTTGACATTCGCGAGTGACTGTATCTATTACATCGCAGCCAAATGTCGTCCCAAATCCCTACCAGAGTATAAATACATTTATATCTCAAACATTTACGTTAATCCAAGTTGTGTTGTCTCCGATCTATCCACTATCTTGCAGATGAATTCACTGTATTTGCTGCTACTCATCTTGAGAAATGTCTGTCAGTGGTTACTGCTGACTTCGAATCCTGCGACGTTTCTTTCCTCCAATCATTGAAACATGTGCACACTGTCAACTTTGCCACTCGACTTGACAAAACACTGGAATCAGTGTTCACTAATTATGTTGGAGTATATGAAGCACGCAGATGCGTTACTATAATCAACTCACATCGTTGTCTTATTCGAGTATCGCCCAAAATATGTATTACAAGTCACACTCGAGTGTATTCTCACACCTTTCAAAGAGAATCCAACAGAGATGCTACTCACGGGATAATCTACATGAACTCGGAGACATGCTGAAATACACTCACCGGGAACGATTTACTGAGCACACATTGAATAGTACAATCACTAATATTAGGCATTATCGAAAATTCTGCCTCGACATATGTTTCTCTAGACAGACGCAATTCCGAAGTCTTCATCCTTTCTCTTGTCTTTGTCTCGAAGGGCTACGAAGAGAAGAAGAGAGGCTGCACAAGCCTTGAGACAAATCCAACGGCTGAACGTCATTTATAACCAAAGACGTTTTGTGTAAAACCTGACGGAAACATGTGGAAACTTTTGAGTGAAATTACACATAGTGGTAAACAGAGGAAAATGTCGCCTCTTTAGAAGTAAATAGTCTAAACAAGTCATTCACACACGCGTTCGTTGACGCTCTTGTCCACAATGTGTGCGTCGGTGACACAGTGGTTAGGACATTCGCCGACCATGCACATGGTCTGAGGTTCGATCGCCTGCCGACGCACATCTGATATCTATGGTTGGCCTGAAAAATTCGGCCAAACGAAATCCATACTGAAAAATCCATACTTGTACCAAAAATACTGTGTGGAATCAAGCTGTTGTCAAAAATAACAAAAAAAAGATAAATAAATAACAAAACGTAACAAGTAACATGGTCAGTGACTTTCGTGGGTTTACTAATTCTGATGTTCTCAGATGTTTGAAATATGCACCCCCTTCCCACAGCATACGTCGTGATGGTGTACCTGCTGTTGTCTTCAAGAGATGTGCTGGTATGTTATGTTAGATACCTACAAAAATACTCAGTAATTTCCTTCCCGGTAATGTTGCATCAGCTGCGTGGCGAGACATGAAAATCATCCCTTCAAACCGATCGGGTTCTGGCACTAATGTTAGATTTAGACCTTTGCAGTTACCACTCCTTCTTTGAAATTAATCCAGAAATTAGTCTTTCTCAAAATTGTACCCTCTTCAAAATGTCCTAACGATGAAAAACAGTTTCTTTTTAGGCAGGGTAGAAGTGCTTTAGATACTGCCACTGTATTACATCATAACATTGTCTCCTCCCTAGAAAAAGGGGCCAAATATGCACGTTGTACCTTCTTCGAATACACATCTGCTTTTGACTCAGCACGTAGACGCCTTGTGTTCAATATGCTTTCCCTTACACCAAGTTATTGCTGAGCCGTTAACTGGCTGCATTCTTATTTCTCTAATGGAATGCAGTACACAGGGGGTGAATCTTCCTCTGACTTACTGAAGCTGGTGCTCCTCACGGTGCTCGTCTTTCTGCTTTCCCCTCCTTCTTCACTTCTTCTTACATGACTTACCTCTTTCGACCGAAATCGACTTCGTCAAATACGCCAACGATCTGACCGTCTCGCTTCCCGTTAAGTCCCAATCAGACTGGCAAAGTTAATAGCTTCTTGTCGGACATCAGTCAGTGGCCTAAGCTAAATGGTCTTGAGTTAAAAGCCTCAAAATGCCAGACTGTTCACTTCTTCTTTAGACATGAACGTGATCGACAACAACTTGTTAGTACACATGATGCTTTCAGCACAGAGGTGGCTGTAACAGAAACTATGTCTAACTCAAAACCTATGAAATACTATGTTGTTAGCAAAATAACCGGCTCTTCTATTATCTCCAATGTGTGATGTATGGTCACAATATCACGGTTAACTGGCAATCCTAGCGACTAACATCACTATTATAGTTTACAATCTTGTTTCTTTGTATATGTATGACTTCACTGTCACTACAGATAGCAAATAAGAACTGCCATTAACAATCCTGTAATATCATTTCTATAATTGTTCTTCATGTTATTCGATAAAAGCAGATGCTATACTGCAGCATACTCTGGAAATTCCACACCCCATTATCAGTATTGTTTGGAATAAAGCAAACTATTTATCATTCGTTTATTTATCATTGATCTGTTATTAACATTATTATTATTATCATACGGTCTTCTGCATTGACAGACTTCAACTAAGCGAGAATGGCGAATGTACAAGGACGGGATAGGCCCCTTTTCATTTAC